>VXBO01008295.1:190854-207033 GCA_013400135.1 Rhinoptilus africanus | reverse complement strand
GGAGGATGACCTCCCTCCACCTGCTGGACACACTCTTCTTGATGCACCCCAGGATGCCATTGGCCTTCTTGGCCACAAGGGCACATTCCTGGCTCATGGTCAGGTAATTTTCCACAGATCTGTTATACAGAAGTGTACACTCTGAGTGATGAAATGACATACCAGAGGTTATTAACATGTCCTGGCAACAAAAACTCTCCTCAGAAACTGAGAAATCCCACAGGGCAAGGCTAGCTAACCAGGGGGGCACCTCACTGGAAAGCTAAACCCATCTGAAGTACTTCTCACAACAACATTCCTGTAAAAAATTCCATCGCACACAATTCCAACACAAGCTGTCACTCAGAGAATGCTGGTAATGATGAAACAAATAGATGAAAGACTACTGGTTAATTGAGTGTTTAAATTGGTCATTCTGCTCCTGTGACTTACATCAAAAGCCCTCCTTAAAAGTCCATGAGTTAAGCTCATATAGATATTATGTCAGATTGGCTATGTTAGAATATTTATGTTTTAGGCAGTAATGATATGTATTAAAATCTCAGTAGCTACAGGCGATGAATCTGATCTTTACTGCAGCTTCCACAGCAGATTAATTACATGAATTCAGCTAACATACACAAGGTTAAAGCTTCCATTACTCCAAAACACAACCCTGGAAAGTACGTGCAGCCTCTTGATCTCCTCACAGTACCGATATCACCCCCAGGAGGACAGGACTTCCTAAGAGGATGGGACTGTTGACAGTACTGACCTAAGACACCAACCTGTACTGCCCAGCAGCCAAAAGCCTGCCCAGGTCAGTGCTCTCCCTCTGCAGGACGTGGTACTTTGCTTTTCTCCATGTGGAAGAGGCCGGATGGGTCCCCGCTCCCAGGGGTTAGGAATATGACAGAGGGATGTGGAGCTACCCTCTGCTCTTTGTTAGTGAATCCAGACTGCAGTCCAGGTGCACTGCTAACAAGGTACAGAGGAGGTTTAGATGTTGTGGGTTGCCAGACGTACTCTCCAAGGTTGCTCCCAGTGGGTCTGCTCTGGGTCTCAGACACAGTTTACTGGTTTTTTTGCACCTGCACTTCCTTGATTTCTCTACAAGCTAATGTACTCTCCAAGGTTGCTCCCAGTGGGTCTGCTCTGGGTCTCAGACACAGTTTACTGGTTTTTTTGCACCTGCACTTCCTTGATTTCTCTACAAGCTAATGAACCCTGCAGAGTGCCTCATTCACCACATACGTTGCAAGTTAAACTTAATAGCAAGTCAGCTTGTTTGAGCGCATTTGGAAAGATAGCCTGGCAGAGCCTTGTCTCATGGGTTATTTCCCAGATTCCCTAAACCAGGGGGAGGAGGAGGAACACTGCTTATCTTCTTTCTCCCAGTTCTCCAAATGCAAAAGTGTCTTTCTTGTGTCCGCTTAAGACTGAATCCACCAGCACTTTTCACTGTTGCTTCTGCACAGCCACTAACCAGCCCAGAGAATATTACTTCCACAACCACAACAGTTACCTTCAGGCAGTTTCCAAGGAAAGAAAGAAAAAGCTCACCTTCCTTGCACAAGGGATGGACATGTCATTTTAAGAATCTATAGTCAATTGTCATGTCAGCAACAACTCAAAGCAGAAGCTTTCATCAGCTAACATGGGGAAAAAAGAAAAGATTTGTTTGTGGAAAGATTCCTCTTTCCATAGAGTAAAGAGAGACTCTCTCACTCCACCTTCAACAAATTACAAGCCGGCGTGCCACTCAAAAGCACTGTACCAATCCAACCATTCCCACAAAACAACCCCAGAACATCTGCATCTTTATAGTACTGAAGTAATGAGTTTGACACACTCAGCTGAGACTGCCACACTGAACAGGTTTCCTCTCCATCGACATTGCAAGCTGCTGTTTTGCAGATCAGAACAGTCAGCTTCCCCAGATAAGGCAGCACCTTCCTGGAAATGGAAGATAGAGCTGCTCTATCTCAGGAAAGGGAAGATAAAAGGTCACTCTTCACTAAGTGACAAAGTTCTCACCTCGAAAGCTTTGCCCCTTGATTGGCATGGAACAACCAAGGTCATGGAACTTTTAATCAGATGCCTGCATAATTACTAAATCGTTATTAATTATATCAGAGAGCCAAGACCTCAGAGAAAAGGCAAAGCAAACAAAGAGCCCAATGAAGCCTCCTCTGTTGTTGGAAAAAATTGGTAATTAAAAGTCATGAGTGCACCAAAGAGCGAGGGAACAGCATCACAGTCACCGTTCAGGACTCAGGAGTGACTTGCATACAAAACAGCAGGCTTGTCTCCCCAGGGAAATTACAGGGTACTGTGTTACAAAGCAGTGAGTAGGAGAAAAAAAAAAAGAAAAAAAGCAGGCAGAGAAAGAACCACTCCAGTTTTATCAATAGCTTTATTTGCTGCACAGAGAGGGAAAGCATTGCCGACCACTCCCAGGTTTGAGAGGTGCCTTCCACATGTTTCTGGCAGCTCTAGAAAGCCTTCTCACAGCCATATAGCACAAAGGGTTCCCATACTAAGGCGCGCACAAAAGAATGAGACCTAATCAAAAAAAGCAGCATTCCCACTCCATTGCCCAGGAGCCCTTGCCCAAACAAAGACTATTCCAATGAAATGCCTTTATTTGCCTCAATGACCTGAGCTCAGCCTTAGTGACTACCCTTTCCTCAGAGGCTGCTCTTCAAAGTATCATTATCAAAAATCACATAACTTCAATCTGCCTTTACAAAAATAAACCCAAAAACCTCAAAAGAAGAAAGAATGCCATGGTCCTGCTCACACCATAATAAATCATACTAGGTAACCACGATCTCCACTGAAACCAAAGCGAGTACTTTTGCTAATCAAGCTATGAGAAGATAAATGTTGATCTGTTTCTACACCATTGATATGATATGCCATCTCAAGGCACTGAGATATCAAACATGGCATCAGATGAAAAAAGGCACCATGCCATCTACCATCATTTGCAGGCAAACACAAGAATCTCTCTGATCTGATATATAGATGGTTTTAAATGGTTTTAAACTAGAGCAGGGCAGGTTTAGATCAGACATTAGGAAGCAGTTCTTTACAATGAGGGTGGTGAGACACTGGAACAGGTTGCCCAGAGAGGTGGTGGAGGCCCCATCCCTGGGGACATTCAAGGCCAGGCTGGATGAGGCTCTGAGCAACCTGATCTAGCTGAAGATGTCCCTGCTCACTGCAGGGGGGTTGGACTAGATGACCTTTAAAGCTCCCCTCCAACCCAACACATTCTATGATTCTATAGGTCGTCTTATATATATATCCAATCCTAAAAATGACTATATGCAAGAGGTGACAAGTCTGCACAAAACCCTTGAAAAAATCAGTTTAGATGGATTACGAGGCTGTGGTGAAAATAACAGACCCTCCCATGCGCTCAGCCCTCCCAACATACAAAAAAAGGAGTGCAAAACACCATAAACCCAAAGAGAACAGTTCGTAAGGCCCAGAGATCAGAACAAAGAGACATTTTCTATTCCACTGCTCCAAGTATAATGACTCAAAAAGATGTGTCTTCAAGATATTCTAAGTAAGAAAGTCTCCCATTCAAAACATGAGCAAGAAGGAATAAAGGATAACTGCAGTAGAAGCAGTAATGCAATTTGTGGGCGTCTGCCACTGAATAAAAAATTAATAACAACCAACGTCTGGTGAACTGCAGCCATTTCATTACGCTTAACTTTGACAGACCCGAATCCAATAAACTTTTATTGAAGTGCATCTGGTCCTTCTTTATCCCTTTTCTGAACTTCCGTTGCTTGCCAACGCAATGCCCTTTCACTGCTGCAACCTTATCACTGCGCTTTGTTTCCTATTGCTACACACTAAGGCCCCAACCCCCATGTGACAGCACCGTACCTGTTGAAGATATCACCCGACACCTTTTGCAGATACTGAAGGGCATCTGCCACCTGCTGAACAGCCTCCTCCCTGCGCAAGTCCGGTTGGATCAGTGGGACTGAGTACGTCTGCCCTTCCAAAAAGTGCTTCTGGGCTACTGCAGCCATTGTGCCTAAAGGAAAGAACAAATAGGTCATTACAGTAAACACACTTTCATTTTATCACAGCTTTTATTCAGAGACTTCCACTCTCTGCTCCCCTAGTTATTTTAGGAAAGCATTTACAACAGAATCGGTGAGATGAGGAGAAAGACATAAGTAGTAGAGCTGACATACCAGATTTTTAATAAAATCCAAGGCATCTACAGTGAGGTGGGAGCCTCTTGCTTATCCAAATGCTTTTTGGGAACAATAATTTTATTTTTAGCATGATAATTTAACAAATCTCTGCCCAGTACTGTGCTGAAAACAAAGACCAGACTCTGGAGCAAAGTCAGTTCAGGGTGGCGATAAGACTTGTCAGAAATCACCCTGTCCCTTCCTCCCATCCTCATATTCCAGATGGGTATATTTCAGGTCATTCAACAATATTAGCAAAACACAGTATTTCATCTTATACTTTTGCTCCAAGAAACACAACCACCGCTCCCTTCCAAGAACAGCAGCTACGAAATTACAGGGCATGCATGTGCACACACGCCTTTGCTCCAAGTAGGTTAATGAGAGTTCTTCCATTCTGAGACTCCCAGGAGCTGCTCATTGCTTCTGGTGACTGGATTTTGCCTTCGTAACTACCTTGAAAGAAGCCTCCTTATTTCTAGCATCCTTTCACACATAAAAACTAAGACGGAAATCTTTCAGTCGTGTTCAACACGCGCACCAGAGCAGTATGCATGCTCCTGGATCCAACTGGGCCAATACCACTGCGCTACAGTTCAGCCAGGGAAAGGCTATGCATCAGCCATGTTTCCATCCTGCCAGCCTTGCTCAAAAAAAGTTCCCAGGACACAGAGGAGGGTCTAGAGAAGAAATGTATTTCTCTGAGCACATTAGAAACTGTAAACTTACAAATACATTACTGATAGGACAGCCTGATTAATGAACAGAGAACAGTGTCCGTTTCCAGTGTCCATTTTCTAGCCCAAACTCTGTGACTAGGGCTACACAACTCCCTCCAAACTCATTTTCTCTGTGTGTCTTGCTCTTACAGGCTGTAAAAAAACCCAATAAACCAGTCTAGAGCTGCTCATTACAGGGTTTCATCACGCAGAGTGCTGTACATCCGTATAAGAAAATATTCATTAAGCTGAAGAGAACCAAACAAAAGAGGATCAAGGAGTAAGTTGTCAGAAACAGACAGAGATATCTCAGGAAATCAGATGTTCCTTCCATGGTACTTGGAGGTCTGCAGGAGCTAGTTCAGGGAGCACTGCGGTGTGTAAGCTGTATTCCAGCCTATACAGCAGAGCAAGCCGAGAAAAAACACAGAAACACAGCCTACACTGGAGAAATTGACAGAACAAGAGCCTGAAGAGATAGTTACAGCATAAACCAACTGTTTAATAGGTGAAAATTAGAGGAGTCTTCACACATTCTTTTAATTCCTGATCTTGCCTCACAAAATGAAAAGGTATCAGATTACGCTTGCCTGCAGCCATTCCTGTACATTTAAGAAACATTATCCGTCCTCTCCACATTCGTCCTTTCCCATCCTACCACAGCAGGTTAGGAAAGACTTTCTGTAAATGTGATGTGGCTGTTGTTTTGAGGTGGGGGGGTTTTTTGAGGGTTAGGGTTGGTTTGGGTTGTTTTTTGGGGTTTTTTTTCTTCTGGGGGGTGTGTGTGTTTAATAATCATATGAGAGGTAAAAGAAGGAGGGAACCTAGGAGCCTTTGCGCAGACAAATTTGCAAAATCAAGCCCAGCCATCAGAAGAGCTGGCTCTGCGGCAGGAAGCCTAGCCCTGTTCTGTTTCACTTCATGCATCGCTGGCAGCCAGACTCTGTCTCCACACTCTTTAGCGGCAATGTTTGCACACTGATTAGTCTTCTTGACTGGGCCTATTCAGCAGGCAGGAAATTATTATTTAGAGTTGTAAAGCATACAAGCTAATCTGAGAGGAGGACAGCTAATTTTGAGATGGCATTTTTTGATCTGCTGACCACAAGCAAGCTGGAACCCTTTTGCTTTCAAAGCTACTATTTGGCTGGCAACGCGGAACAAAGCTACCAAATAACACAGCAAGTGCACGGTTATGAGGTACTTCAGCCCCAGCAGCAAAAACAAGTTTATGATCCTCCCTGCCACTGGTCACAACTCTTCTGTTGCATCAATGATGCTGATGTTTGGGATGCCTATTTTTAGCTCACATCAGTTCAATGACCCAATTTACCGCAGACAGATAAACAGCTGTAATTGCCCAGTCATGAAACAGAGCAGGAAGCAGGGGCAAGAAGAGGACTTCTTAAACTTGCTTCACTATCAAAATCATTACCGTGTAACGGTAATCCTGCCCCCCAGGATGAGAAGGCCAAGCTTTTCACCTCATGAGGCCAGATGAGATTATACAGCCCCAGTATGATATCCCAGACTCTCACCAATCCTAATTCTCTGAGCGACCTTTCTAAAGCCAAGCTCGGTTCAGCTGCTGACTGACAGACGCTCGCACTCAGAAGCTGCAGGCTGTTCCTCAGGACCCGCTGCTCCCTTGCAAAGGGAGGAGCACACAGGAGTGGGGCAAAGCAGGAAAAGCCCCGGCTCCTCCTGCTCGCACTGTCACAGTTCACCCGTCAGGAAGCTTCAGTTTCACAGGTTCTCAATGCAGACTCTCACACGAGCTCCAGATTCTCATCTTTCCCCCCCAAAAAAACCAACCCCACCAACCACATTAGAGAAGTGTGGTAGACTCTGTGGGAACTGCTATCAGAGACAGATACAAGAGACAATTCTTTCTATGCAAGGTAACAAATTAGAGATTTATAGCAAGAAAGAGGAAAAACAGCAGCAGCCTTTTAAATTACTAGACTCGGGCAAAATCCCATGCTACAGCTGCTATTTATTATCTCTTGTGACCAAACTACCGGGAGAAACAAGTTTTACAAACACTTTGAGTAAAGGCCTGACCATATGCTTAGAGTAAAAGCAGAATTGCTTCCTATAAGAGACAGTAACTTCAGGAACAAGGGAAATCCGAGTAAGGACAATTCAAAATATTCCCAACTAAAGTCAGGAAGGAAAGCAAACACTGAATGTCACTGAGCAAGACTGACTCTTCCTTAATCACAACCTCCAGTGCACTTAGAAGGAAGCAGCACATTTCCTTGCCGTGCTCCATTATTAGGCAATACATAAAGTGATGAACATTAGAAACATCTCAGCTCTCCCACCCTGTCCAATGGATGCCAAGCCTTCATGTAGCATGTGCACCAAAAGTACAAATAAACTGTTCGTACCTTACACACGGACGCGACTTCCATAAAGCAAAGAGGGAGCTGGCATGTTTCAGCAGAAAGCACAGCATCCTGGAATTATCACGGCCAACATGAAACACTCAGATGCTACAGTGAGAAACGGGCATATAAAACCCAAAGCAAGCATGATGCAGATGTCAGATCACCCAAGAGATTTAAGCATTAGTGGTGTGACCACCTATGGGCTACAAGGCAGAAGAAACAGCAACACAGCTCTTCTTTTGCTATCAAAGAGGCTCTGGCAAAGAGTCGCAGCATCTAGGGGCTCCAGCCACTCTTTATTCAATATTTGTTTCTGTGTCAACTTTCACGATCAAGAAAAATGTGCTCTACTGTTATATAATAACCTCATTTGCCTTATTAAATTGCAAACAAAGAGAAAAAGGTTGTTTTCTCACTACACCACCTGCTTATGAGTGCTATATCCTGATTTGGAAGTTTTTACTAGAGGTAGCAACTGCTCAGATTTGCACTTTTGCCTTAAGCTACCTATGCCTTTAACCTCGAGCAAGCTGGTACAAAGCTTGTCAGGGCTGGTGGCTCTCCCTCTCACTTCCAACATTGCACCAGCAAAAGCTGAGCAAAAAAGCAGCAGTGGGAAATGCAACATCTGACCCCACCAGACTGTCTCACCCTTCCCAAGGACTTATACCAGGACAGATACAGGCTGAGCACTCCAGGATATTCAGGTATCTGGAATCAACAACTGGTCATACTGCTTAATCATCACAGGGAAGTCTAATACTCTGATGGCTACATAGAGATTTGCAGCTCTGAACCCAGAAAAGGAAGTATACAATTCACTGCTCTGGATAGGTAGAGAAACAAACACTCCACCTACTTTGCTTACCTCTTGGGTAACTTCCCCCAGGACCCAGGAATAAAACTCCTTATGCCAAGGCTAAGCCCAAGAGAACCTGTCATGGAGCAAACTGAGACTGTAAAAGAAGCAACAGTCCTCTAAGTTATTCAGAAAATATTGCTCCATGGAGGACCAATCACCAAGATCATTATCTACAAACAAAAGAAACCCCACAACCTTAAAATATCTTAATTTTTCAAGGGAACATAAACAAAGGCGATAATAAAATCATTTGGCTGCCCTCAACACAGGCAGAGGCTGTAAAGCTATATACAAGCACTTACCAGGTGCATGCTTTGCTATGAAAATGAAGGGAGAATAAAGCAAGGCACCAACAATACCTGCTTCCTTTATGCGCTTCAAGGGATTAAGAATAGGAGGCTCAGGGGAGAAGAGAGCTTAAATACTTGGAGGAAAAAAAAAATCAGCATGTATTCTTCAAATATACAAGGGCTGCTTCAGCAATTACTTGCTGCTTCTGTCACTGCACTGGAAAGGCAGCATGAACTAAAGGCCTTTAATTCCCACATGCAGTAACATCTCCAAGAAGAAGTGACAGGCTATCTCTGGCCCTGTGTCTCTCCTTTGTAGGACTCTAATAAAAGATCAATGCCTTGTAGCCACCTGCAAGGACACAGAGACCAGCAATACGCAATAAGACACAAGTCTGCATATCCCTCACCACATACCACTACACCACTGCCACCAGGATGGTTCCGCAGTGGGGACAGACCAAGTCACAAATGAACGACAGGTTAAGATTAAACACACTTACAAAATGGACTAGAGTCAGGCTTTGGGCATAGTTTATCACAAAGTGCTGTCTCCTCTGATACAGGAAAGTCACATCCATAACTTGGGTTAACAGTGAGAAGCCACCTCAAATTCCTCACTGACAGTAATTTCTCACACATAATGCTTTCCATCGTGTTTACCTGGGGACAAATGTTGTCCCATCCTGGCTGACAATAACAGATTGACACTGTTACTGTCACTTTCCTCTGCCCCAATCCAGCGTACTATATCAGCACATTGCTTGCAATGCCCAAACATGGCTTTTAGAGCTCACATAGTTCCCAGCTGATATGATGTCTGCTGTGTGTCTCACCACAAACTTCTACTACTGTACACTTAACTACAGTACTCCGTAGTACTGTACCGTACCTAATAGACTACTACATCACCTTTATTCTCTACTTTCTGCACAGGCTTCCCACAGAATTTCAAATCACGATCAAATCTGCTGGCATATTGAAGTCCTACCTTGGTTGTACTAGAAGCTTGCCTAGAGACCATTCCAATGAATTATCATTGTAAACTCTGCCAAGGAAAAAATAATAAAAAATGCCAAACGTAATTATTTCACCTTGACCTCCACAGATAAAGCACACTCCTCTGAGTTTACCAGCTGCAAAGCCAGGGAGCTGTATTTAAAAAAAGAGGCCCAAAATGCTAGAAAAGCAAAACATGTCATTGTGTACGCTCCTCCTGTTCAGGGACGGGATAAGGCAGTGGGTGCATATGCGCTCATACTGATGTAGACAAGCAACTGAAATGAAAGCTAGAGGTTGCTCACACACTGGGGGTAAACGCAGTACAAGAGCCTAGATGTAAGTCCTGTTTTACTGGGCGGCAAACGATTATTCTGCCCTGTGTTGAAATTCACTGGAGGGGTTGAAATTTCATCCTCCAGCAGAGCACACAATAGGTAACTTATCCTGGGTAGGAGGGATGTATTTCCAGCAGTGAGACGAGAGGTTCACCACAGTCCCTGTGCTAAGCCAACTTTACCTTTTTGAAGGAGGGGAGGGAGTAGAGGGGGAAGAGAGGAGGAGAGAAGCACTTTGATAAGTTAAGAGGATGAAAAGTCTATTTATATTTTTTAATTAACCATGTTCTACAGTGTTATTAAGCAGCAATCAAAGATGCAGATGGTGCTGATTTGATTGGCAAGAGGTGCACTGTACTGAATATTAAGGAACTCTGCCCCTATAAATAGGTCTAATCACCATCTGAAGGCTGGAAGGCAGTGATGAAAGAAAGCATTAATAAGACCATAATTAGGCCCCGTAGCAGGCCATACTCCACCAGGGTGCTCATTTTACTAGACATCTCTTATAGTAGCATCTTCAAACTCCGTTGTAGACATTACCACTTTGGGCCTCAAGACCTATAGTAGCTATTTTGGACAAAGCTATGAAGAGTGGGGTTTCTCCATCTTTGGAGGGCCTGACATCGGTTAAGATTTTACTTCCCAGCACCATTTCTGGAGCAAGAGAGCTCTCCATTCCAGCTGTCCCACCCTGCCCGCTTTCAATGAGCAAATTAAACTGGGCAGCTGGAGCTCCCCAGGCACCGAGATGGGCAAGGGGTGCAGGAAAAGCAAGAAGCTTTAGAAGCTATCATTCTCCCTCCCCCTCAGAGCAGCAGGAGCACATCAGGGCCAGATCTGTATCAAAGTTAACCTAGCCACAGCTGTAAAAGCCATTTCTGCTCCTCTGCTACAGCTTTAGAGAGACAATCTCATCAACCTCATACTTTCAGCCTGTCCTTACAGCATAGCATAACCTCAGAAGAACAACAACATAAAAAAGTCTGTATAAAATGAATCCTACAAGGCATCTCCAGCTACGTGGGGATACTTCCAGAAGTCGCTCATTGATGTGGGACTGCCTGAACAGCCAAGATCTTTTCAAATGGAGTCAGTCCCCCACATCACACCATGGCCCTGCAGAAACAGCAGAGCACCGAGGAGCCTGACCTGACACTCTGCAGGACTCGGGGGTTCGGGCTGCATTTCACACACTGCACATCCTGACCTTGTGGGGCAATATTCTGCTTGGAAACGGCAGGAGTGGATTCCATCACTGAAGCAGTCTCACTTCATCTGTTCTAGCAGCAGCTGTGGGAAAAGGAAAAGCTTTTTCTGCTGCACTGGTAAGCAAGCCACTAGCTACCCAGTGATATAATGCCATGCAGTTCTCCATACCCAAACTGTGTGAAATTACTGTCAGTTACCACATAACGTGGTACCTCAAGAACATCGTCTTGCACCCCAATGTCAGCTACAGCGCTAGGTGCCTTTTTGTTAGCTGAATCTATGTATTGCTGATAGACACTTAATTCAATCCAATGTACCTTGGGATCTGCAGGAAATGTACCCAAGATCCATTCAGTCAGAAACAGATGTTCTGCTCAACCTATTGACTACACTGTACTAGAAAAAGGTATGAAGATACTCACTTTTGGAAACAGGAAGAGAGACTGTGGTATGAAGCTGAGGGGGACCTCATCACCCTCAACAACTACCTGAAAGGAGGGTGCAGAGAGATGGGGGCTGACCTCTTCTCCCTGGGGACAAGTGATAGGACAAGAGGAAACGGGTTCAAGTTATGCCAGGGCAGGTTTAGATTGGATATCAGGAAACACTTTTTCACTGAAAGAGTTATTAAACATTGGAATAAGCTGCCCAGGGAGGTGGTGGATTCACCATCCCTGGAGGTGTTTAAGAAAAGGGTAGATGTGGTACTTAGGGACATGGTTTAGAAGTGGTTTTTGTCAGGGTAGGTTAATGATCTTGATGATCTTAAAGGTCCCTTCCAACCCCACCGATTCTATGATTCTATGAAGCTTGCACCCAAAATCCCAAAGCTTCCCCCCTCCCCCCCAAGTTAATTCCCTAAGTTGCAGAGGGAACACAATAAATAGGCTGCTTTGCAACACTGCTTACGGACGGTTTCTGTAAAGTGAATGCCTGGTATGAACACGTCTCCCTGGACCATGGGCTTGTCAGAAACCAGCAAACACCCATTGCCACTAATGTGTTTCTCCTATCCTGCTGTTTCTGGAATAAAAGGCTACCTGCACATGATCCTTCCTGAGTACTCAGAGCTGCCAAAGGAAAAGCACTGACCTGTCAAAAACCTACTTGTGAAAGTGGGAGCTCAGTATTTAAGGCAGCCTCTCTCAAGAAGCCAGGATCTGTGAACACCTTTGTCTCAGGTACATTTATTTGAAAGAAAAAACAGCTATTGCAGCTACTAAAGACATTATTGACAGGTAACTAAATGCACGTGAACTGGAGGATTTGGCTTCCCACGAGTAGCGTTCTCTTGGATCAAATAAGCATGGGCCTGAGCCAGTACATCAATAGAAGTGGTGATCATTCTCAAATTGAGACCTTCTCTTTCCCTAAAAACTACTCAGAGCCACTTAGATTTGTTGGTTTGTCACATACTATGCTGCTCTATTCCATTTAGGCTAAAGAGAAAGAATCAAAATTTGAGATCTTGGAGCCCAGCTTTACAGTAGTATATGGCAACTCCTTGGCAAATTGCAAAATAGCTGACATTTAAGGACGGACCACATCAAATCAAATTACAGCAACTCCCCAGAAGACAGAACGCTATTACATTAAATTATTTTTTAAAAGAGAATCTGAAAAGGCAGAGACTTAAAAGAATTTAGAAGTGCACTTCCACCCCCTCAGCTCCACAAGCTAAGATGGCCTCTAAGCCAGCACTGTCTTCAAGACAACCTTTCCTCTCAACACAGAGCTCTGCTTTGCAAAGCACAGACAGCAGCCCTCACTGCTGAGGCACGGAGCTGCAGGCTGCATCACCTTCCTGAGAAAGTCCTGTCCTCTGAGCACAGCCTGAAACCAATTGCCTTCAGCTGGATACATAAAGCTCATTTTGATGGGCAGATGTTGATATCTAAAGTTAATCAGATAACCCACTCTGCAACTGTCACCTTCGGCTTTCATCATTAATAGAGACAATCAGGCACTTTAATGAACAATTGATCCGATTCTAAGGCAGCCATCTAAAACTGACCGAAAGCACTGTGCTGATTGACTGCTTTCCCTTCCTCTCATTATTTATAATAAAAGAAGCCTAAGCAGATAGCTTAGCTACACCTACAATACAGACATCAAAAGTAACGCTGAGAAGCCCAGCCCAAACTTCCAGACACTGCTCTTCATTTGGTTTCCTAAGTGGGGGTGCTTTGGTTTTGTATGGCTGAAGTACACAGAAGCCACTGGCTATGCCAAAACTCCCTTGCAGGGCTATTTCACTGCAGTAAGCTCTCTTAAATACTGGAGTATTTCAAAAGCAGGCTAGCTGAAATGCTGCTGTAGAGCTTCCTTCAGAACATTTGGTTCACAAAAACAAGGAACTGCTCTCAGACCACAGCAGCAAACACATACTTCCAAAAACAGAGCACTTTCCTAAAAAAAAAAAAAAAATCTGGTTAATTTTTCCCTCTAATTTTGTGATGCAAAAAATCACCTTCAGTCTCCTGCAGAATGACCTTAGCTGCAAATCTAACCATTGCCACATTTCGCTGCCACAAACCCTCACTCACAACATCCCGTTTTTCACCTCCAAATTCAGTAGTACCCTGTGCTCCAAAGTTCTGGAGTTTACAGCACCCGTGCCCCACACGCACAGAACCTGAGATGTTTCACAAAGGCAACAACCAAATCAAACTGGCAACCAAACCAGTTCCTGTTTGTTTTATACATTCAAAAGCAAAGGGAATGCTTGCTTTTCTGCAAGATGACAGGAGAGGAACTCACTCTAACCAAGTGTCTTCAAGTCTATTCCCATTTGCTAGAAGGAACATCCCCACAGGGCGTCCGGGATGACAGGAGCTGACAAAAAGCTGGGTCAAAAGAATGAAACCTGGGAAATCAATAACCCACTACACAAGCTGCTGGATGGACTATTTTCTGGCAAAGGTTATCTTGTGAAGGGGTCTAAGCAGAGTTGATTAGCTATAGAAATTGCTTTTTGAGTGATAAAAATGATTCCCTTCAAACTCAAACACCACAGCCACAGGAAATTTCACAATTTCAAACATAATCCTCTTCTTCCTCTGCACACTATCTTTAATCTAAAAAAAAAAAAAAATCTGCCTTGGTTTCAGGCTTATCTCAGTACTATTTTTCCTGAGCCCTCAATTTCTACCCTTCTCTTTTACTGCTCAGGCCGAGCATGCAGTGACTACAGTTACCTGGTATTACCAGAAGCCAGACTGCAGAGTAGTTCCAAAGATTGTCTGCTTTCAGTTTTCTTGACAATTAATTCCTGAATTGACAGATGAGAACAGCACGTTTTATCTGAAGGAATTAAGATTAAAAACTCAGTTTAAATATCCAGAGTGATAGAAGAAAGGTAGATGCTAAGACTAACAGCCTGTGCTGTTCTGGGAGCGCCTCAGGCATTTTTCTGCCTGAGGGCTCTCTGGAAGTGTGGCTACATCCCCCCCAGTCAAAGCATCCCAGGAATACAGAGGCATACCGGGTAGCCTTTACATCCCAGCTTTACTGCTAAGAAAAGACAAACGTCATTAAATACCAGGAGAACCTATCAGCCCTCCGCTAACTTTCCTAAAAGAAAGTTTAAGCAAGGGATAGTTGACTGGAGCACCTCCAATTCCACAGAAAACCAAACCAAACAGAATGCCTCTACAAGGACATGCCATAATCACTTTGCTTCCAGCCCTTGCCTCTAGCAAGAGCAGCACTATCCGCTCCACTTCCTTTCACTGCTCAAGGAAGGCTCCATCTTTCAGCGAACTGGCAAGAAATAGGGACAGTTTTAGCTTCTACTTCATCTACTCCAGGATAGGTCAACCCAGTCTGCAAATCACTGCCAGCAACGCCCGCTGCGCAACCTAAGTGAAATAAATAGGTCATCTCAAGCAAGCTCCTAGATGACCTTTGCCTGAATCACATGAAATGCCACAACCACAGCCGGCACCATCCCACACTCCTTGTTGGAAGCTGCACTGTTGAAGCGAGCAGGGTCGAGAATTAGCCTACTCTCCCCAGGTACGAAAAGCCTCCTCTTTTGAAAGGCCTTTGGGAAAATCCAGGTGCTGCCCAAGCACTCAACATCTGAGACACACCACTTTAAAAAAAAAAAAAAAAAAAGGAAGAGGGGAAAACTTCACCAAAAATAAATACTAACAACAATCATCACGGTCAGATGTAGATTCACAAAGTTCACTATGTTCACCAGCAGCCTTTCTTCATGTGTACAGCTAGGTCTTAGTAGCCCTGTTGTCTTTTTAGCATTGGCTGACTCATTCTTTGTTTTGAACGTAGAAAAATAAACAAGATAGTAAGTGCAATTATCACAACAGCACTTGGATTCACTTGCAAACATTGATAACGTGTTTTCATTTGACAAATCATGACAACATCACAACTACCAGCTTGGGAGTGAGGGCCATGTCCTTGTGCAACTTGAAGGCAATCCATATTAAAACTCATTTGCCGGTACTCCAGGTAGCAAACAGCGCTGATGCGCGTATGGACTAGAAGTTATGGGTTTTATAATCTGTGGTGTTCCTTGAATTAGCTAATTGTTAATAGTAGCCAGTCAGTACCTGGAATAGTACAACCGCCCCCCAATTCTATTACAAGCCATTACCCAACTTTCTGAGTCAAAAATCACATAACCCACATTGCAGAGTCCTCTGGCCCTCTATCTTTGACACCTTTTTCTCGTTTTTGTGACCCCCTTCAGGCTGCAGCATCTGGCTGTCCGTCCCGCCAGGGGTCATAACCCACAGGGAGAGAGGGCATCGCCCTTCCCGCTCCCCAGAGCGCGATGTCGAGTCCAGCCGCCCCACGCTTCATTGCCCAACTCCGGATTTCCACGCTCCACACCTGCCCGGCAGCTTTTCCAATCTACTTCATGGCTCAGCCCTGAGGCACCGCGTTAAGAAGTGGGAAAAAAAAGGTTTTCTAAACCGGTTATCCCACTCAAAGAGGTGCTGTACACGTCCCGCTCCACACCACAGAGCTCTTCCTCCCAAGACGCGGCCGGGTTCCCGACAGGCCGCCCACCCGGCGGCAGCCCCTCACGGCCGCCTACGGGGCCCGGCCGGCGCCTCCCGCCCCGCTCAGGCCCAGCGGGAGGGAGAGAGAGACACACACACCCGGTCCCGGTCCCGGTCCCGGTCCC
>VXBO01008295.1:169094-187361 GCA_013400135.1 Rhinoptilus africanus | reverse complement strand
GCCCAGAACGAGCTGTTCCATCATCTTTCCAGGGATGGAGGTGAGGCTGACCGGCCTGTGGTTCCCCGGGTCCTCCTTCTTGCCCTTTTTGAAGACTGGAGTGACACTGGCTTTTCTCCAATCTTCAGGCACCTCGCCTGTTCTCCAGGACCTTTCAAAGATGGTGGAGGGTGGCCCAGCAATGACATCTGCCAGCTCCTTCAGCACCCTCGGGTGTATCCCATCAGGGCCCATGGACTTGTGAATGTCTAATTGACCTAACTGATCCCTCACTTGATCCTCCTCAACCAAACCTCCTCTTTCCCCATTACTTTCTCCAAGGCCTGGGGCTCTTGAGGGCTAGGCCGGGCAGTAAAGACCAAGGCAAAGAAGGCATTCAATAACTCCGCCTTCTCCGCATCCTCCATCACCATGGCCCCTGTCTCATTCAACAGTGGGACCACAACTTCTCTGGTCTTCCTTTTGCCTCCAATGTACTTGAAGAAGCCCTTCCTGTTGAGCTTGACAACCTTTGCCAGGTTTAGTTCCAAGGCGGTCTTGGCTTTCCTCATTTCATCCCTGCAAGAAGGTTATGAGGAATGGAAAATCCTGCCAAAAAACTCAAAGCAGACAAAAAAGCAGATCTATCAGAGTCTGAGCAAGGAGCATGTGTGTGGGTGTCAGGACCCGTCAAAAACAAAATAAGGAAGCGGATGTAAGAAGCAACAATCCAATCTATTCTGATCCATTTTTATTTATATACTGCTGACGGAAAGCCCTCCAAATGCTTGCTGCTGCCTGGATAAAAATCCAATTCAATGCATGTTGAAAATTCAAGAGAAAGCGAGAGGTGATGTCAGACTGACGCAGACCCTTCTCATGTCCCCTTCCCAGCCGCCCAGAGGAAAAGGAGCCAGCAGGTTTGCAAAATCCATCACTACAAGGCAAAAAGAGAGCTAACAAGAACTGGACAGAGAAAGGGAAGACAGTGAATCTTAGGCCAGGAGGATGCTGGAGGGGCAGGGATAGAGCAATCCCCACATGAGAAGCGATAGCAGGGTAGCAGAGGACAGGACAAAGCACAAGGAAGAGGCTGTAAATTGTAGCGCACTCCCGTCTAACCTTGCCATGTGTCAACCTGTGCAGACAAGACCTATGTCTTGTTTATTGTATCAGCACAAGTAGGTGTTAATAACAGCACAGAAAGAATCTGGAGGCAAATCAGGAGAGCAGCTGCTTCCATGCAGTGTTTAATCCCACCACAGAAGCCCTGGTCTCCATCCGGCTGCATGTCTCAGCCCATGCAACTGGCTGGTGGAGACAGAGTGACACCATTCCCAGCCAGTGGAATAATGGACACGTTTTCTTCTCTCTCCAGAACAATGTTTGCTGGCCACATTTCATAACCTTTCACTGGCTCATTTTCAGTGCTCTGGAGGACCGACTCCTCTTGCTTACGCAAGGGCTGCTCTCGGACTGGCACCTATGTCCAAGCTCGCCCTGCTGCCGCTTGGCATTGGCAAGTTCACCAACAAACCCAAAATCACACACAGAATTTTTCTCCCCTAACAAAAGGACCACTACTACCCATTGTTGCTTAGGTACTGGAAGATTTAGAAGGAAGTCCTTCTTCCCATGCAGCCAGTAAGACGGGATTTTTCACAGGGCGCACAAAGCAGTGCCTCGTGGTGTGCCAGGTCATGCGTGACAGCGTGGCAGAAGCTTTGCAGTCAGGAAACGCGCTAACTGCTGGTTTGGAAAATGCCTTCTGGCTTTCCCAGAGCCATTGCCCAAGTCGATACCAACGGGAAACAGTAGTTGGGGGGGAGGGCACAGAGAGATCCTATTTATGCATGGTGGCACCGCCACTTTCAGTCACTTTGTTCTGCAGTGGTGATACAGTGAGCTGGACCCCCTCGGTCAGAAGCTGCTTTTGCCCTTGGCCTGCTGAATAAATGAAGCCAGATGTTTCCACTGGTGGTCTTGCGGGCTGCGCGGAGGCTTTGCGCGCTCTGCTTTGCTGTCGTTTGCCGGCCCCGTCCTCACTGTGAGCAACTGGCTCATCCAGAGCAGCTCAGGGCACCTCAGGCTTTCTGTGCGTTTGCATGCCGCTCGCTGGCTAACTGTCTAGAGAGCTTATTCTGTCTGTTAGCTTTTCCGTCACCGCAATATCCAAGCGCTTCCACCGTGTCCAGAACTCTTGCATAAAGACATTTTTTTCCTGTAGGCTAGACTCATTGCAATTATCTGCACACAAACTGATCACTCATCTGTTGTTGTGTCACAGCCGCAAATTCATGCGCAAGAGCCAACCCTTTTAGACTCACATTACATTTGAACTCATTTTCACTTTTCTGAAACTGCGTTTTCCCATCAGAGTGCTTTTTCTCAAGTGAAAAAAAAAAGCAAACCAACAAACCCAACCTCCAAAACATTAAATTAATTTACTCTTTCTCTTGCTGCAGTATCTTTTACTGAGCAAAGTCACCTTGGGCAAGTAATTAGTGCCTCACTTTCCACACTAGAAAAATGGAAACAATAATATTTTTCCATCTTTGATATCTTTAGGATGGAAAATGTTGCTACTTATTATTTATTATAATGTTCTACACCAAAATTCAATAACATAAAACTCAGAACCTGAAGGGAAAATGTAAAAAGCGAAGGTGAGTAGAATACAGAGTGCTGCTGTGGTTGTGTGCTTTGAAGACACTGGAAATTTCTTGTAGTCTCTTGAATAGCGTTTGTCAAACATTCAGGCAGAGCTGGCTGAGTCGCTTTTGTGCAAGGTCAGGAGAGGGCCAGAAAGCAGATCAGATCTTACTCCAGACATCCCTCTCGCTTTGCTTTTTGTCAGATCTGAGGAATGTTTTGCTGTTGCGGTTGGACGTAGGGTTGGGCTCACCTAACACTTAGAAGTATTTGGACCTCAGGTTTTGCTTCAGGTCGGACTGTAGCGTTTTGCTTGTCGCGTTGCCTTAGAAGAACAGGCAGGACCCTCCTTGAACATCTGTCCTTTTTTTCTGCGTCTGGTGACAACTAGCACCCCCTCTGAATGTGTGCTACCGGTCAGTATATGCTCACAGAACATTGTAAATAGACATAACTAAGCAATGTTCTGTCATTTGGGAGACAAAACTAATATGCTAAGTTTGGGGTTTTTTCCCCTAGAGGTATAGATGCTCTAAGTATAGCATTAATATCTGCATTACCTCTGAGGTGTTCTTATTGCAGGGGGATAAAATAAGGAACAACTACAGCCACTCGTCCTTCTGTCCTCTGACTCAGATTTGTGGAGACACTTTTCCCACACATTCACCCCCAAACATGTGGCCTTCCTCTTCCCCTAATAATGGGGTTTTGGTGTAAGATGCAGTGGAGCGGAACAAACTAGAGCCTGAAGTTGGCAGAAGCATTGTATCTGTCCCCCTATCTGTCCCCTTTTGCCTTCTCCACCACTTTTGTCAAAGTCCCCTCCTCAACCCCTTCTGCTGCTACACTTTCCTCCCTGCAATCCAAGCTTCCAGCTGAGCCCTGGACTCACACCTTTAAACGTCACTCACCAGCATCACATTCCTTACGCTTGAGGAGTGCCAGAGCCCTTCTGGCATCCCGTGCCTGTGCTGCCCATCAGACTGTAAGCGCTGCAGGGCACAACGTGCTGCGGTGCTTCGCGTAGGGCTCAGGCTGTGGGTGGTTCTCGGGCAGTGCTGGAAAAAAAACATGATTAATGATAATAATGCAACTTCTTCAATGCACACAGGAGTATCAATTGATTTGTGTATTACTAGCATAGGTTAAAATGGTATCTTTTTGTATAATTGCACCAAACTAGTGTCTTGTATTGATGTGACTTGATCTGTAAGGGAAAGCTGGATTGCAAAGGTCTCTGTCCTAAGAGTCACTGTGAAGACTCTTAGCTAGGAATTCCAAAATGCCATTCTTAGCATTGCATCCACATAGTTCTGCATGCTCACAGGAATTGCCTTTGTTGACTCAAAAAAAAAAAAAAAGAAAGAAAAAACAAGAAAAAAATGCATATTTATGAAATAATGGTACATATGAGGGAAAAAAGGTAACAAAAAATAGACAACAAGAGAGCAGAAACTCCTTGGTGTGGAAAAAAGGTAACAAAAAATAGACAACAAGAGAGCAGAAACTCCCTGGTGTGCGGCACAGACGAGGACAGTGTTTCACACACGTTGTTTTATTCCGTGGTTCCTTTCCACATGCCTACAGTACCCCCAACTCCGTGACTCCGGAGCAGGGCTGACCTTGCTGAACACGTGAGATCTGACGAGAGCGCAGCACACAGCAGTATGGCTGCAGGCTAATGCTTTTATTTTTGTAACCGTGTATTCCTAAGAGCATGGTAACAGGAGTTAGGGATCAAATCCATGCTTCTTGCATAACTGAGCAGAGTATTCCCGCTAGGCTACCTGGCAAGAGATCAAACATTCCATACCAGATCTTTAAAAAAAAAAATAAAGGAAAGGGAGAAATATTAAGAACAGCCATGGCCATAAGAGAAAAGCAACAAGTATTCTAAGGCATCCATTTAACCACATGTATAACAGGCACAAATAACTTGTTTAATTTTAAAGGCAACACATCCGAGACTCACAGAACTTGCAGCACTCTGAGACACCCAGCCATTTGCCAGGTAGTCCCAGTTACTATTGCATATTCAAACCAAAACCCAACTATCCAAAGCTCTCCGCTTTGTTTCAGACCTGAACCCCGTTGCTGGCCATTCTTCTGTTGCCAGAATGAAGACAGGAGTTGTCACAAACTGACTAATCCCCCTCTCCCACGTGAAGAAGACATCAACTCAAGGATGAAGGAGCCAGCTACGAGTTCCAGGTACCATGTTAACAAGCCATGGTGAACATCATCCTTCTTTTGACTCTGACCACCTCCATTAAGTTCCTTTAGAACAATGCAAGTGCTAAATATTAGACCTTCTTTCCCCCAAAAAATTGAAGGTTAATTTTTTTTTTTTCCCATTCTGAAAGGCTCAAATAAATGTCAGCATTCTGATGAAAATTGACGGCACTCCCCACCCAGCTTTGGACATGCTTTATTTTTTTAATCTTCTGGACTTTTAATTCCTGAAGGAAGAAAAAAATAAAGATGGCATTTTCAAGAACATTTCTTCCTTTTTTTTAAAAATAGCCCCTTTAAAAATTCATATTTTTCAAATCACGTATATTTAAACTGGGAACATTTAATAGTATTTTATCAGTTTCCTACATTAGCTTCAATGTTTTTTAAATGTACATTTTAATGCTTCAAGACATAACTCATTGCTGGATGCAAATTAGGGGATTTCTGAATATATCTGGAAAGTTAATAAAAAGAGAAGCGTGAAAAGAGATGCAAGACCCTATATTAAAGATTAAATATAACTAGAAAGAGAGAAAGATGTTCTATTAAAAGCCTGCTGAAAATATTAGCGTATATTAAGAACCTACTGACAAATGCTTGCCTAAATAGTGACAGCAGGACACTCAATACGTTTTAGGACAGTCTGTTTCCAAACAGAATAATGAAGGGTGAAAGCAGAAAAAAAAAAAAAAAAAGCTTTCATGAAATAATTCATTTTAATTATTGTCACCATCAATTAGGACTCAGTCCTGCACCATTTAATTGTACTTTTGACATTGCCTCTTAGAAGCATATTTCAGAAAATGAAGTAATACGTGGTAAAGAAAAATTTGCACTGCAAAAATTTCTTTAATAAAAGCTTGTTCCAGCAGAGTTAGTTCCAAGCTGGAAACAATTTTTCATCTTTTCAAATATAAAAACTAAGTAACAGAAATCAATATTCCCTGGGAATGAGACTCGCCCCTGTGAGAAGTTCATCCAAACTCTTTGCTGTCAATGGCAAGCTCCTATTTTAGGATTTAAGTGGGTGTTCAGATGGCTGGGTTGTGTGAATAATTGATTATTTGATTCAGTTGTTGAACCAAAAAATTAAACTCTGTTTTTTTCTAAGTCAACCCCAAAGCAAACTGTTTTTAGTGTATTTGGTAAATAATAAAAACGCCATAGTTGCGGGGTAAATTATTTGCTATTTATTTGGGACCAACTTTAGTTCTCCTATTTTGTTCGAGGTACGTGCAAAAAAAGCAAAGGACTAGGTTCATAGAAGAACCTAGGCATCACTTTCAGAGATGTTTTTCCAATTTCTACTCAACTGGAAATCTAGTGAAAACTTGAAATTCTTACATGAAATATTTTCTTTCTGAATGAGCAGTGAAATACATGCTAAACATTACCAGTGACGTTATTACTCTTGCATTTCAGTCTTTGAGCTGCTTTCTATTGATGTTAAGTATTCACATGAAGTTATTTCATTTCAAAGCTTACTGTAGCAGGCTATTATAATTCCTCTGTGCTGCAGGCCAAATTTCCTGGTGGTCCATAAAATGATGCCATATTAACTGCCTTGTAATAACTGTATACCAAGGTGCCATGTTAATTTCACAAGATTTTTCTCTAGAAACATGAATTTATTTTGCATCTGTATTATAACATCAGAACGTTGCTATAATAATCAGAATAGAATAGAAATTCTATTTCTAAGACCTACAGTTATAATCTTTCTTTTCATTTACAAAGCAGTAGGATATGTATCTATCACTTCAGACTTTAATTCCCCCCTCCATTTTAGAGATGCGAACAGGCAAATATAATAGTGTGCAACACAACATCCATTTTAACAGTATCTTTGTCATTGTTTCATAATAAAACCGGTGAATTTATTTAATAAATATTTCCAATAGTACTTCTGTGTGCTAGCTAAACTGCATAGCTCATTCTTTAAAAAAATAATAAAGTTAAGCATCAATAAATAACTATTCCAGGTTTTATTTTTGGCATGTGACATGGTTCTGTCATGGTCCCTGTCGGCATCCTGACCAGGAGCTGCTGAACAGAAGGACAGTAGCTGGGTGATGGTGTAGGACTCCCCTCTGTCCCTACCACCTTGTGACTTCATCTAGGACACCCAAACAATTTCCGTAAAAATACATCAAAAAGAAGCATTTTGACAGACCTGTAATTGTTGTCCTCATTGCTTTAAATGCCCAAAATGTTCAGTGGGTGCCTCTCGAATTCACAAATAATTTGGCAAATAAACAATTTATGACAAACAATTCACTACATACGTTTCGCCACGGCCTTGGGTAGTGGGTGAGCACATCCACTAAAACAAGCCAGGAACCAAGAATTTTCAGCAGGAAGGAAGACAGGACCACAGCCAAGCTCCTAGCCTCTCAGTTCAGGCTGAGCTTCAATCAACAACAAAAGACGTGTTCTCAAATCTATACGGATCATGAATATGTCCTTGAATTTCCCGTTGAATGCAGAGAATCAGGGTTGAGCTCAGAAATCCTGTAAGCTTGTTCAAGGGGGCCTCTCTATTTTTTCTACCTATTTTTGCCCAAGTTTTGCTGCCAGGCTGCATCCTGCCCTGCACATGGTGAGACATCACAGCTCTCCTCTGCCTGCAAAGCCTTGGGGTACTCCTGCCTTTAAAGCGGATGGTTGTAGTTGTGTCTGCGTACGGTGCGAGGGACTTACAGGCTTGACCTTTCCGGCATACAGGGAAACAGGCTGAGCACGGAGATGGCCAGGACAGGTAAGTCAAACAGCATTAGGAACAAGAAGCTGGCTTGTAAGGAAGAGTCAAAGGACTCGGGACCTTCACAAAACAACTGTTGCAGGTGGGAAAGAACATCTGAAAGGATTCAAATAATTAAACATAAAGGAAGAAGAGGAATTTTTTGAGGTACCTCAAAATGAGTAAGTAGGGCTTAGCAGAACACAAATGAAAATATAATTCAGCTACAAGAATACTCCTTAAAATTCAGACTGGCCTGGCCATGATGGCACTAGCTCCAGTGGGGAGTAGGGCAGCACCTACCTCTAATCGTGCTGACTGGTATTTTCAGTTGGGAGCTCCTGATTTTATTCTGGGCTTTATTCCCAGTAGTCATGCAAACTGTCGCACCACCACGTCTCTATCGCTGCAAAGTACTTCATATTCACCACTACCCCAGAACCTCTAGAAAAGCAACGTAGACGTCACACAGGGTGAACTCTTGGCAGCTTCTAAAGTCAATGGGAATTTTACTCTCTGACTTGGAAAGCATGCAGTGAACCCTTGCCTTTAGCTCTACATAGCTCGACTCTTAGCCGTAAGAGAAGGTTTTAATTTTTCAGGATCCCACTGAACAAACAGTCTGCTGGCTACAGCATAGTGGTTTAAGCAGGACAGGTTCCAATCAGGGCTGGCTACAAGTTCAGCTGAAGCAGCAGTGACACCACCCGAAGTGCCAGCAAGGATGAAGAGGGTTAATTTAGCACAGTGGGTGGTAAAAATGCCAGCAGGTGCCAGAACATCATCTCCACTTGGGCTCCCATCACAGTAACTCCCTGGGTTTATCTGAACCAGCACTAGCAGTGATGAGGTAGTTTTTGCTCCTACTCATCACTGAGTGTCACATTAGAGTGTCACATTAGGCATTCCTCAATTCCCTCTTTGAATATATCTGCGTGGAGGCAGCAGGAGCTTGGCCTTCAGTGTGCACCATTACCTTCACAGAGCAGAGGGAAATACAACAAATTAATGCCAGAAGCAATATTGTTTCAGTCACATTCAGTATTTTATAGGCCTGTTTTGTTCAGTTTGGCATAATACTGTTTTATGTCCTGAAATCTATGCTGTGAAACATACAGAATGTACGTTATGGAAGAATTCCCACTGTTGCTACAACCTCAGCCTCTCCATTTCCAGAAGCTGAGGACTGTACATCCATCACCTGCATGATGCACTAGTGCCAGGTTTGCATTAAGAAACAACTGTTTTTACTGAGCAAATTAATTTTGATTCACTATTTAAACTAACTGGCTTCATTCTGTACCCACCAGAGTCAAAGAATAAATACTCTGTCACATTTTTTCAGGACATCAGAACTCAGGCTGTACCAACAAAGTGTTACCCCCGTCAGAAAGACTAGCAAAAGGAGGTGAACGGTAGCTGCAGGATGATGCTCTGGCTAGACAGATTTTTGTGCTTGGCTTGAACCCACTGATTTCAAAATGAGGCCTCATGCACCTGCTTGCCTGGAGCAGCTTATAGGATTGGGGTCAGAACTGCAGCTACCAGGGGAAGCCTCTCCCTCAACACTGCCTCCAGTTTTTTCTTATCATCGTCACTCTTATATCATCTGTAGTAGCACTAATGCAGCCTCATCTCTCCAAACTATGTCCTACTAGTAGAAGATAAAAAAACCAAGCCTGTCTGCTCTCTCCTTCTTTGTACTCTACTTTCTTTTCTTTGTTTAAAAAAAATTATTAGGTATGATGACCTCTGCGAGAGCGCCAGATTTATTTTGGCAGATTTGGCTGCTAATTCATATCTGCTAGGACTGAGAGACATGTTCTGCATTTGGGATGTCTCTCCATTAATAATCTGTTTGTTATTTTAATAAATATTTGTGATTTGTTTATCTGACACAGATGACATGTTTATTATTACAAATATGCTTATTGGTCATGATTCACGTTGGTCTCTATTATTTTGGACTGTTTTCATTTATCTGTAGGCAGCTCATGCTGGTTTATATATTCTGTCACAGTTGGTTGTGTTTTGCCTTTTTGTGCTGATCTCTGTAAAACACACAGCACATAAGGAATTAAAAAACAATGAGAATGTTTCCAAAATCATCACTCTACCACATCCATCCAGCAGTAATTTAGATGTGTACGAAACAGAGTAGAAACCTGAACAGATGGGAAGCTTTTAAACAAATCATAACTTAAGACATTAGCAAATAATTCTGGCTGCTTTAAGATCCAGACCTGAAATTAAGACAGAGTGAATGGAAAGACCAGTGGTGTCTTTTGATCAAGTCCCAGGTGCCTGCCTTTTCCTGCGTGGTCACATCTTTGGAGAAAGGATTCTGTTGATTCATGTGGCCTTGATCCCCCATTCAGGCATGTGATGCTGTCCTTGTTCCTCAGTAGTGCACAGAAAGAGTGTTAGGTAAGTAGAGCTGGAACAAATATCTGATACTCCCTGCTACAGGATGGTGTGAATACTAAAATTCAGACAGGTTCAAGGTGTTTGGTTTTTTTTAATACAAGGGTATCACCTCAGGAAGTCTGGATGGAAGCATATTTTGGGAAAGTATTCCTTTGTCCTGCTCCCACTGTAATTCTCTTTCCTAGGCATCTGATTTTTGCCATTTATATGCTCTTAAAGTCTTACACAGTGGACTTCAACCTGACTTTCAGGATTTGAGTCTTCCTTTTGACCATATTCAGCATGTCTTTATAACAAAGTCATTCTTTTCAGTTCACTGAGAAGCACTTCAGAGACCTCCTGCCCTCCTTCTGCACATTCACTTCTCTTCCGTAACTTCCACACCAGTCTTGCCTGCAGACCAAACATCAGCCTTCCCCCTGCCTCAGTTCTGCCCCCCGCAGTGACTAACAGCTTTTGGATCTTCAGTCCCTGGATCCCTGTCAGTCCTTCACCGTCTCCCTATGTATCACGCTTCCCAATTCACATTGGTTTCTCTCCCCGCCATCCAGCCACTGATTCTGGCTCCTAAGGCAAGACCCCTTATCCTTTGCCGTTTCTCTCTCCACCTTCCCAAGGTGAGCGCTGCAGAGGGAAGGAGTAACTGAGCTATCATCTCTGCATGGGATGGAAAGAAGCAGCAGCGTTGCTGTGAGCTTTTGGGAATTTTTTTTTCTTTTTTCCCTCTTTTAAAAATGAGCGTAGTGGTGTTTGAGAAGATACTTCTGATCACTGTCTGAAAAGGTCCGCTAGGCTGCTTTTACCTGGGAGATGGGCAAATATAGCAGCCAGCAAATCAGTGGGGAATTTCTCTCTGTCCATGTTCAGTATTGTAAGGTTTCAGCTGCACGTCTGGCCACTAGATTGGCTTCAACCATTTCCAAAATCACATCAGTTGTGAAGAAATTCACAAGACGGAATGGGCTTGCGCCCTGAGCTTAACCTTATGTGAGGCTAATGCATGCAACACAGAAACTAGGCCTGTGATCTGCCACCATTTGACCTATCTCTTGCTCTTTACATCTGGGCCTCCTAAAACAGAGTGGTCATTTGTGTCCTTTGCAAGAGCCTGTGTAGACAGAGGCCCTGCTGTATGGAGTCAGTTGCAGGAATGCAGATGGTGGTAGCTGTCTGAAGCAATTCTGCCGTGTTCCTCAAAGAAGAGTCTGGAGCAAGTTCTGTTGGTTTTGAGTCACAGGATCCTTGCCTCTTGTCACTTCATTTGCTCCTTGAAATGCCTTCAGACACCAAAATAGAACACAGAAATATTTATCACAAGTCAGCATGCCTGAGCACAAAGGATCCGGTCTGTAAGCAGATTTGAAGGCAAAGGTTACCCTGAGTAGAAGCCTGACCCCATAAATAATGAGCAACAAGAGACAGGAACACATCTGAGCAGCGACCTCTTTAACAAATATTTGTCTGCCTCTAGGTGGACCACATTGTGCATCAGCAAGTCTGAAGGATTACCTCAAAAGCCAAAAAAAAAAACCAACCTTTTTTTTTTTTTTTAAATGCATCATTTAAAGAGTTCAGTCCGTTTAGCTTGCTAAAAATAATATCATCAGGTGATCTGATCAGTCACCTTCAAGGAGAGAAAAGCTTTAGGGCTAAAGAGCTCTTTACCCTGATGGAGAACAGCATAAATACTCATGGCTGGAAAGTAAAAAAGATACAATCAAATGAGAAAAATATTCCAACTTGTCAACAATGACAGAGATTAACTATAGTGACACAGTATCAAGGAATGAGACAAATGCTCTACCTTTTACTATCTTCACAGTGGTACCAGAGGCATTTCTGGAGATACGTTTTTCTTAAACTCATGTTCCAGGTTCAGTAACTGATGAGATTATATGGCAGGTCACACGTCAGGCCAGCTGCGTTATTGATTTGTCCTGGCCTTAAATTCCGCGAGAAATCAGGATCTGCTTACCCCTCTTACAGGGAGGGGAGCACAGATGGCACAAGCCACACTGTCAAGGTGGAACAGGTCGCCACGGAGGGTCTGTCACCAGAAAGCGCCGGAGTCAACAGCAGTGCTCCCTCTGCAGTGAGCAAAGGCAGGAATCCTCTGGCATCTCCATCCTTAGTCCTGCACGGAAGAAGCCAGGTGGTATGGTCCGCAGCAGCACCTTCTTTAAACTGAAGTCTGCAACAAGGTGAAATCTCTCTCTCCTGTTGGGGATGTTGAATTGTTAATTCCTACTGATACCACAAAATCAGAAGCAAAGGGGAAATGCCTTGTTCTATAAATCAAACATAAAGAGGTGAGATGTGGTAAGGACAAAGACTTCAGTTTCTGTCAATGTGGTTTGGTTTTTTTTTCCTCTTCAGTGGAACACAGCTAAGCTGACATATAAATATTTTAAACAGCTGCTTATCAGAAAAATGGTGTATTGTAGCCTTAGCTGAAATGCATACTGTTCATGCATGGTTTTTGTTTTCTTGACAGCATTTGATCTCTGCCACTGCAGAAAAAGCTTCTACTTGGAGTATGAGTTTAGACTTAACATTATTCCATTTCTTCTTTTTTTTTTTTTTCCCCTCTCTTTTTATTCCGTGTATCTTATGCAAGGTCAGATCACACAAACTCGTCCCATCGGAAAATCTCCATGTAATTCAGTGGGACTAGTCAGATAAGATTTGGAGAATCAAGCTCATTTCCATTTTTTCATTTTACTGCAGTATTTACAAAAGACTGAACAACTGTCAGTTCAAACAAAAACCTGACTGACTCTGAAGAAAATGTCTCTGTGTAGCTTCTGCTCTCTAGAATTAATCAATTAAGTGGTCAAAGCTTAATTTCATGAAAAAGACAGGAGATAATGTAACATTTAGCAACATTAAAAGGGAAATTACATTGTAAAGAGGGATCTCGATTCCTTTTAATTTGCAGTAAATAATGCAAGGCTGCAATAGCACAGTTCAAATATAGTCAAGATTTTAAAATGTGTCAAAAATACATATCTCAGTTAAGGCTACAATACAGAATTTGTACCTTTTTCCTGATGAGCAGCTGTTTTAAAATATTTATCTGTCAGCTTAGTTGTATTCCACTGAAGAGAATAAAAAAAAAAAACCCAAAACATTGAAAGAAACCGAAGTCTTTGTCCTTACCACATCTCACCTCTTTATGTTTGATTTATAGAACAAGGTATTTTCCCTTTGCTTCTGGTTTCATGGTGTCAGTAGGAATTAACAATTCAACATCCCCAACAGGAGAGACGGAGAATTCAGCTTGCTGCAATTTCAAATTAAAGACCACAGGTAGGGCTGCAGAGCATGCTACCTGGCTTTTAGGCACTGGACTGAGTTAGAAGATGCCAGAGGACGACTCCTGCTTTTACCCAATGCTCACCTAAAGCAGAGGGAGCACTGCTGTTGACTCTAGCGCTTTCTAAATACAGACCCTCGGTGGTGTCCTGTGTGACTGTGGGCAGCAGACTTGACTTGGTCTTAGATTCATTTTATCCATCTGTTTAACAGGTGTGAGCAGAGAGCGACTTGGCTTAGACTCAAGATGGTGAAACATCTCTCATTGATCTGAATAGTTTTGGATGAGGCCTCAAGTGAAAGAAGCCTGAGTGAAAGAAGCATTCAGGAGATGCAGATTTTTTTCCCCAGCCATGAATTATGCATGAGTACATTGTGATTGTCTTGATTCTATCCTCTATTTTGAAATTATTCATCTAATTCCTGCAGAAGTTTTTTTTTTTCGGTCTGTAGGCTGTTTGCAGGCATTTCTGAGAATCTCTACGCAAGCAGCTGTTAACATCCAGGTGGGGCTGAAAATGCCCCATCCTCCCCCAAAAAATCAGCATGGAAGGTGGCAACACAAGACCATGATTCTTGTGTCTCTTCCCTCCCATCTTTTCCTCCAATTCTGTCTTTTTTATCTGATTTGTGTTATGCTTCCTTGTGCGTACTTCTTAAGAACTGGATGAGAATGGATCCAGTGGGAAACACTGGCTGTGGGGATTTCACTTGAGATTCTGCCGTAGTTTCGAGAGAGAGGGGAAGAAGGGGAGAAAACGTTGGGTTAATTAAGGTGGGTTGGCCAACATTAAATCTGCCTTTCCTTGAGTATTAAGGACTCGACCTTGAACACCAGCTGCATTCAGGTGCGCTTGTACACAATTCTCCTAAAAGAAAGACAATACAAATACAGGTCTTATAGAGGTATAAAAAATCTTACCATAAGCTCGTAAGCTTATGATAATAAGACCATAAAATCATACCTGGGAACCTAAGCTAGGTGCCCTGCATCTCAAATGGGTAGCACTTTGGATATCAGATTACCAGGAGAAAGTTGTTACCTTGCAAGGCCTGGCCATGGAAGGTGGAGGAGAAGGGGGTCAAATGCAAGAAACAGGGAGAAGGCTGCCTGGATTTGCTGTGAGGAGCTCCTGTCCAGGAGAAGGAGATGAAGCGTAACTGAGAGGAGGGAAATGCCTTGAACAGAATTTCAAACGGAAAAACATGGGAAGTCTCTACCTGTCAAACGGCTGGAGCGATTTGTTCGTATCAAGTTTCAGTGAGCTGCTGCAAATTAAAGTGGGATTAGGAACTCTCAGAAAATGTTACAAGAACACTCTGCAGTGAAAATTTTTCTGCAGATGAAACACCTGAAGATGTTACTATCTTCCCTATTGTGTATGCTTATTAATATACCCTTATTTATGGATTCACCCTACTCTGACTGAATTAAATAACTAACTAAATATAAAATTAAATCATGCAGTATTAGACCTTTCCATTAAATCCTCAGGCTTGAATCATTTGCATTTGGTTTTGTTTTTATAATGCATGCTTATTTTAATTACTACTGCTGCACTTTATTTGTAATTGTCTGTGCAATGCCCAAGCACCTTGCTAAGTGGATAAGGGAAGCACTTTATTCCATAATAACATAATTAATCCATTATTATTCTTTTTTTTTTTTTTTCTGAAATGGACTGAAAAGAATCAGGACTTTGAAAAATACAATACCAACAAATTATCTATGGCGAAAATGATTTTAACAGAATTCATACTTTCCTTATCTTCACCATTGTTTCCCTCTAGATATCATCTCTCCTAAAGTGAGAAGCAGCAGCATTTAATGACCTGAAGATTGGGCTAAATGCCAAAGACACTTGAAATCAGAGATCTGTTCCCCCCCCAGGTTCCTGCACAGCCTTGGACAAGTCATTTAACCGCTCTGTGTCCTTATTGCCCTGTTTGTGATGGCTACAATCCTAACATTCACCTTCTTTGGAGCAGTAAAGCTGACTTCACTAATGTGCCGAGCTTTGCAAATGATGTAAGCTAGGTATTGTGGCAGCAAAATCAACGGGACACAATGATGGCTGGATAAAAGAGGAGGCGTTTCCTAGCTATGCAGGATTCTTGCTTACCAAGCGAAAGAAGACATTCAGCTGCTTCTGATATCCTTGCAGGATTCCTCCTGAATCAATACCCTGTCTCCGTTGAGTTTTCTTATTATGGAGGATTATGCAACTGTTACCTCTTGAAGTTTTGTGAGGAGATCCCTGCACACTCTTTCATGTTAGGCACAAAAGCATTCTGCTGCATTTCCCTTTGGCATGTGCTCTCTGTAGAAACCTGAAAGGTCAGGGCTGTTCATACCATTTTTGTCCGCCAGTCACCTCACCCGCACAGAAAACAGGTCTCTTTCTCATTCTCCTAGCCTGCTTGTTTTTAGCTTACCAACCCATGGCTGTAGGTCTCTGTTTAATTTATGACAAAGATTTATTAGTAGAAACTAGGCTAATGAGGCTGGTCAAGTAAATTAAAAGGTGCAGAAACAGCGAATGAATACATCGGGTTCACTCTGTGCAGTAAAAGTCACATCTCCCGACAGGCATTCAAGCACCATGACACAAGACTTACAAGCTGTTTTGAGCACCCCCAAACATCCAAACCAGGACAATTTTTTGTTTTTAGTTTGTATTCCCTTAAGAATACATGCCGCAACCTGGCTGACTATACTTGGACAGGACAGTATGATGTCTGTGGCCCTTATTTCTTCATCACTTTTATCCAGCCGCGCTGCAAAGGCACGTGATGTCCACTGCAAAGACAGAACTCTGCACAGGGCTTGCCTGAAGAGTTAAAACAGCCTCCTCTGTTCTGCACGATAAACAATCTCTGCCTGAAGTCTCTCCTTACAAGGACAAGGTAACGTTTGGGTGTGTGTGTGTACATACACATGTGAGCATACCCACAGCCATCCCTGGTTGCTTCCCAGAATGTATTAATGCCAAAAACATGTTACTTCCATTGGTGTTCCTGGACTCTGTTCCTCTGAGGCAAGACTGAAATGATGCTGCTCAGGTGTGCCTCTGAAAGGAGACAGCATATCGGCACAATTTCCCGAACAATCACTTTCACTCTTCTCCAAATAGAGCTTAGGTGTTTTCAGCTCCCCTGTCTGTGTGTGCCTTTTTTCACATTCCCCTATAACCCTCCCTCCCCTTGCTAAATAACGCCAGTTCCTGCTCAGTAAATCCCCTGTCACAAAACATTAATGGCACACTAGGCAATGAGATGGAGGAAGGTCTCCCCCAAAACTTTCCAGTAAAATCCTAATTGTAGGGGATTTGAATGCTCTTACTCTTTACAGTTCACTCCAGGGTCTTCCCCCAACACACAGGGGACATATGGCAACATTTCACGATCCCCCAAAGCCCTCTCTACATGCTTGCAAGAGAACTGTGAATAGCAGTTCTTTTTTAGGAGGAGTCTGTGAACAGCTTCTAATCCTGGTGATCCTGTTTGCATCAGTTTACATTCCCAGGGCTATCTGTGAACAGAAAAGACTGGAAATACACCTTTCAGCTCATCTGAAACAGATTCTCCTTTCCATTGCTCGGTTCCTCACTTCAGGAAATCCTTGCTACGGTGCAGGTTTTGCTGATGCGAAAAGGCAAACCAAAGAGTAGTTCTACACTCAAAATCATCTACTTAAAAACAGTTGGTTTTCGTTCTATAGCCTTGCACCTTTTGTACACTCAGTCAAATCTACTGACGTGCTTGCCTAAAACCAGGTCTGACTGCTCCTGAATCTTCAGTGCCCACAGTGACCGGAAAGGATGCCGCTTTTTCACCCTTTATAGAAATCATCAACATTGCTAATGGATTTACACAGCAGTTCCTGAAATAAAGTTTATTAACCTTAGTCAGGTTTCTTATTGATAAATATAATAGAAAGAGACAGAATGTTCCTCAGACCCAAGGTTGTAAGTTTGTGAACTCTTAAGGCTGTGGATGAGGAAGGGCAATGGAAGGTATTTCTTAAGAAATGAAGAAAATCTGCATGGAGCCTAACAACAAAGGCCCTGCCTGGCACTTGTCTGGTTTTACATCCACAGCCTCCACACACCTCAGCAAAACTCCACAGTAAGTCCTAGTTTTCTTCCTAAGAACCTAAATGTCACCAAAGACATGAAGGAGTGACAAACTTGCAGGGAAGCAGCAGATACCTCTAACATCCATTTTCCTAGGTAACTCCTTCTGCCAAGTTCAGATTTACCCCTAACAAGGTAGAGTGAAAACCAGCAACATTTTCATCAGGGCTGCCAAAACCAGACACAATTATTCAAGTCACTTTTAAGAAAAAAAAACAAACAGAAATCACTAAGTCACCCTGGGAAAAAAGATAATAGAATCATAGAATGGTTTGGGTTGGAAGGGACCTTAAAGATCATCTAGTTCCAACCCCCCTGCCATGGGCAGGGACACCTCCCACTAGACCAGGCTGCTCAAAGCCCCATCCAGCCTGGCCTTGAACACCTCCAGGGATGGGGCATCCACAGCTTCCCTGGGCAACCTGTTACAATGTCTCACCACCATCACAACGAAACATTTCTTCCTGATATCTAATCTAATCTACCTTCTTCCTGCTTGAAACCATTGCCCCTTGTCATATCACTACATACCCTTGTAAAAAGTCCCTCCCCATCTTTCCTGCAGGCGCTCTTTAAGCACTGGAAGGCCGCTATAAGGTCTCCCTGAAGCCTCCTCTTCTCCAGGCTGAACAACTCTCTCAGCCTGTCCTCACAGCAGAGGGGCTCCAGCCCTCGGATCATCCTAGTGGCCCTCCCCTGGACCTGCTCCAACAGGTCCATGTCCTTCCTGTGCTGAGGGCCCCAGAGCTGGATGCAGCACTCCAGGTGGGGTCTCACCAGAGC
>VXBO01008295.1:62153-167807 GCA_013400135.1 Rhinoptilus africanus | reverse complement strand
TTTTTTTTTTTTTTTGGTGAGTGGCACCTGACACTGATCCGGCTTTTCAAAAGGACAAAGTATTTTTTGCTGGTCTTTCCTCTTCTGTAATGAAAGCAAGACTGCTAGTACTGAATACTGCTAATAGTCTATGTGCTTGCATGCATAGTAAACAAGAATGAGCATTCCAACACTATAGGTGGTGGAAGAGGCTACTATTGAAGAGTCACATTTTCTTGGATTACGCATCCAGTATATGCCAACAGTTCACCAGCTGGTAATTAGAGCTACACTCAGCGTTGTGATTTCCTTTGTTTAGGCACTTTGAGAGCAGGGGAATGTTTTCTGGTTGAAAGCCAGAGTTAGTGAAGTTTAGGATGAGAAGGAGCATAGTTGATGTGGCTTCCTTTATGTAAGAAAGAAGCTAATATAAGTAGTAAAACCAGATTGGGATCTCCTTCCTAGAATGAACTCTATTGTTTTGGTTATAGTAATGTCAAAACACAGCACACTGTATAGCCCAAAACGTCTTCCTTGACTCTTTTGACACTTTAAATAAAAGGTACCCTTTTCTCTCGTGTTTGCTTTGAATACACAAGCATAGCTACAACATGGAGCTGGATTTTCATCTGGTGTTAAGTAGAGTTACATTCATGACAGCTATCATGTGATTCTGTGAAAATCAGTGGAGAAATTACTATTGAAAGAAATACTATTAAAGGAATATGTACAGTCAAGGCATGCTCGAATCCCAAAAGGCAGATCCATACTTCTAAAATACTGCACTGTAAGACTCAATTTTGTAGTCGCAACTTAAAGGAAGTGAGTGGGCTACTCAGAGTATTAATATAGGTAGTAAGCGTTTGCAGGATCTGGCCCTTATTCATCATGCAATAGATGGAGTTTTACAAAGACACAGGGCCAGAGTCTGAACTCATGCCGACTGGTGCAAATCCAGAATAGCGTAGTTTAAGTCGCTGGACTCAAACCATTAAGAAACCCATATGAAAATGCATAATCAAACTCGTTGTTTTTTCAATAGTGGATCCCTGCAGTGAAGGCTCTGTCGGAAATATTGTATCAGCAAGGGCTTTCCTTTCTTCTGAACAGAGTTTCTAACATACGTCATTACACAGATTGAAGAATCAGTTTCTCTGCGTAAGTCTAAATACCTCCTTCTTATCTGAGCTTTTTTGTCAGTGAGGTTTGATTGGGGGAAGTATTGTAGATTTTTTTCTTCATACCAAAATGCACAAAGAGAAGTGGATTAAGAACACAGTTGATTGCTGGTATATCATATGATAATCTTTATATTTCAGATAAATAGATGGATGGATGTAGCCTTTTTGTGGAAAGTCAGGGCTGCTGCTAGGGATAACAGAGCAATCCCTGCAGCGCTCTTCACTCAGGAAGATTAAAATAGACTGCTTCTGTTTCCTTCTATAGCTTAGGCAAACCAAAATCTTTGTATAGAAAAGGAAATATGAGAGAGATGCAAAACAGTCTATGTTTCTCACTCCTGCAGTTTGTTTTTTTTTTTCCCCATTGACTGTATATGCTGGGTTTCATCCTGTCTCATCTCTGACTGTTAGAAGGAAATCAAAGAGACCGCAAAACCTAACTTAAAGACAACTTGGATGGAGGTGGGGGAATCTTTCACCACCTATTGACAGCATGCCCAATATCCCTTATGATCCAGCTGGCCAACCTGAGAGTTGTATTTTTGCTTTTGTATGACAGCAGGGGACATACACTTTAATACGTACACAGAGGAGGTATCATCTGCACTCCCTTCGTTCCTCTCCACATCTGAACATATTTTCCCCTATATTATAGACCCTGAAATTCATTGTTATCTAATCTTTTTCACTTAGCCGAGAGCATAGGAACTGACTGTTCACTACAGAAAATGGCCACGCTAAACGGAACAGAAATGATACTGTAGCATGTCAGGAGCAGTGGCTGAAAGCAAGGGTTAAAGCAGCACCCAGGCAGTGCCCGGCTGTCACTGCCCAGTAATGGAATTTCTTTCGCCTCTCACAAGACAGGAGGTTCTGGCAGCATGTTTAAGTGTGCTTCCGCTGGCCCTTCTTACCTCATCTACAGCCCTGGGATTTTGTTCATTTTGAGTCAGGACTGAGGTTTGAGGGTTTTTGTAGCCCAGCTCACCTCAAACCCTGGATAGAAGTGAAGACCTGAGCTTTTGGACACTTGTGACTGTTCATGTCAACTGGGGCAGTCTTCTGTAAGGGACTTGGAATAAAAAGCAACTGAAGCAGCTCAATTATTTAAAAAAAAAGTTCAGTCTTATTTTGGTCATTTGCTTTTATCAGAAAATTGGTAAGTTTTCTTTTTATAAAGCCTTTTTTTTTTTCTAAAAACCAAAAAAGTGTATATTTTAAAAGGGAACAAAAAACAAGTCTGTCTCTAGAAAGGGAAGAATTCCTGAGGTATAGAGGCCCACTAATTGCTGCTGCATGTCGTTGTGTGAGAAAGGTAGCACTGAGCTTACCTATGAAAGGAGAGGCAAGGAGAAAGATTTTTGCAGACATTCTCAGCAAGAATTAGGCTGATTATTATTCCGTGGCATCTGTCTCTTTCTACCTTAGGAGTCTATTGCATAAGTGCCTCACAGCTTTGAAAACAAAAAAATAAGGTCATTCGTCATGGAATGTTTTGCTTCAAAAATACAGGTTACCAAATTAGCATAGCTTAGATCACCCTTACAAGGCAGCCTCTTGTCTTAAGGGACCATCCCAAAGTATCGTCAAATCCTGTGAGTATAAATTTTCCTTCCCTCCTTTATCAGAATACTGCCTTCTTTGATAATCCCCAGTACCCTTCATTGAGTGTCAGGGAAACGCCACAGGGTTGAATTTGGCACATTAAGTCTAAATGGCACAAATCCTGCTGGGTTTTATCAGTGAAACTCTCAGTAGGAGCTCTGCCTATGGAAGGGCTTCAGATTTTGAGCCCATGCATTAGCTGGAAAACTCACTTTGATAAATACAATTAGAATAATAGCTAATAATCCGTGTTAGTTCATTCCATCAAAAGAAATGGGCACAATTTACAAACTTTCTGCATTAAAATGGCATTAAAGTCTTCTTTTAACCACGTCACCAACAGTGAAAACAAGGTATAGAAACAGTATTTGTCTAGCATGACATAAAGAATCTAAGTACTGCCTTTAAATTGTTAGCCTGTGTTTGCTCTACAAGATATCTCATCATGCAAAACAAACTGTTAAAACTCTCGGAAGAAATTTTCTAAAATTGCATTTTCCCAGAGGTCTTAAACCTCAATTGGGTTTGCATCGGGATGAAAACTATTTTATTTAATTTTGTATTGGTTTAGGATAGTATTTTTTATTTTAGTAGAGAGGCAAGTTTTAAAAGACAATGTTAGAGTCACTTAGTTGCTGTTGTGGTCTGAGGCTGTTTGCTATATTTTGTTTTAATTTCAAAAGCTCAATTATGTAACTTTAAAATTAAGATATTGCATATGCAGAGGTGCTGTTTTCCATAATTTTTCTTTTAAACTATGCATTAATGTTCTATTCTATGGATTATCTCCAGGGTAAAGGCATTAGACAAAATCCCACTGATTTCAACGGATACCAACAATAATTGTAAATATTATGGCTTACTATTAACATATTTTGCTATATTTGCGCATTGCACCAGCACAAAAAAAGAAAAAAGAAAAGTAGATGGCCAGAACAACTCTGAATGGCTAGTGCACCCCAGATAGCCACTCCTTTCACTTAGGGTGCACAAGGAATGCTACGTTTGCCCTCTGCTTTCATTCTTTCAGATTCAGATTTCCCCCAGCCTCTTTCAGGGTTTAACTCCCTTGAGCTTTCACACACCAGAAATAGTTGCGTTGGTGCTGCCCTGGGTTCTGCAAATCCCTGCTAGCAATGTACCATTTCAGCATCAAAAGTTATTTGGAGTAGAGTGCTGTAAGCTGGTTTCAAATGATAGAGGCCTGCATTGGCATAGCTACACAGATGCTAAAGCTCTGCTTAGATGAGTTTGAAATAAAGAGTATAATGAGAGGAAAAAAGAAAGCAGACTCTTGCCCCATTTAAAGATATATCCATACTGGTTCCATTCACGTACTTTATGAGGTGGACATGCCTGTGTCATATCTACATCAGGGCCTGTAAAATCCCAGGCAGAGGAATATGGAATTAATGATTCACAACAATATTTAAGAAATAACAGATAAGTGAGAGAAGGAAAAGGTCTCAGCTTTGGAAGGGTTCAGGACGAAGTTCTAGGTATAATATTGCTGAGTAAGGATGGCATGAGGAATTCCTCCTACAGGGACAGCACCTCAATATGATGCTGTATAAGGTGCCAGCCAGAGCAACACGGTGTCAAGGCTGAAAATACTATTGTGGGAAATCTCACTGGTGGGATGGAAGCTTCAGGAAGTAATAACAAGGAAGGAATCTGTGTGAAATAGCGCCTAGTGGTGCTTTGGATAGATACTACCTGTGTATCTGTCTCCTGAGCCCAGTTAGACCAGTACCTTGGGTAACAAAGACTCATAGTAATCTTTTAACAAGAGAAGCCAAGGGCTGAAAGCAACAGCAAAAAAGGTGAATATTTAAATGCTTAAATGAGGAGGGCTGCAAATGCATTATTTTGTTTTTCTGATAAGACGGTGACATTTTTGTGTCACTCAGCTCTATGTTCTGTTGCAATCAGGCCGCTCTTCTCTTGTGGCAAAGGTGCATTTCTTCCATATGCTTTGTATTGACCCATTTGGTGTCACTTCCCAGACAGATCCAAGGTAAGGCTGTATGAGGGGACTTAAGGAGCAATGTATTGGAAGAGGTATAAATGGAAAAATGTCCCAAATGAATAGGTATTAACAACGCCCTTGAGAATTCCTGCCAGGAACGCAGTGCCAGGTGACTCTGAGGCTGGCTGTCCCTTTCTTTGCAGCATGTACAGCATGGAAGGACACCCGTTGTTCTGAGATTGCAACAAGCGACTGATACTTCCATGCCCTTCATAAAATGGTGCACACAGAGGAATATACAATTTAGGCATGGTTCATGCAGTTTATGCATGCAGAAAGTGGCTACTCACAAGAAGCATAGACTGTACATATTCCCACCTACATCATACTTGAAATTATTTGCACTTTTAGACAGAGTAAGCCAGAGAAATCTAGCCTTGGGATGCTCTTCTAGTCCTTAGCTGGTGCTAGACCAGAGCCTGTCAGCTGGAAGTCTGGTCTTCTATTAATTATGGCTTCTACCTACTTATTAAAAAAAAAGTGTTCACACGATAAAATGCAGTACACTTCTGCAAGCAAAAATACCGCTAGACAAACAGATGTATTAGACTGTAGAGATTTCCCAGTTTTATTTTTTTCCCTTCTGCCTCGGAATCCAAGTAGAAACAGTAAAAAAGAGCTACTGTCTCTCTACCTTAATCTTTCTGTACGTAGTGTTCACTCATCTTCTGCTTTCCTGTTATTTTCCCAATAAATGCCTTGTTAGGTTGCTTGTTTTTTCCTTTCCTAGTTCAGCAGTGGTTTATTTATCTTTTTCCATTCTTGATTATGAAACCTTTTGTTATTTCCCCCTTAGGAAAACATTATAGAAAGCCAGAAATATTCCTCTGTTTAGGAAATGGAAAATATTTCATTTATTATAAAATTACGTATAGCCTGTGAACATTACTTGGTCCACAATCCATGGAACCATATAAGAGCAAATAAGAAAAAGAGAAGAGGTTCATTTATGAAGACAGAACCTGAAATGTGACCATTTGGCCTTTCTTTTTCATAGTTTAAAAAAAAAATTATACACACATTTTTTCCCTTAAAGAGGTGTATCTTGAAACAAACTAGTAATATTCTTGTATTCATCTATTCTGGAGTTTGTAATTTCTTTTAGCTAAGCCCTAGGTAAGAAAATGAGAGTCTTGACTATTGGATTTGTTCTGCCCAGTGTCTCTGTTTAAGATCTTTTAGTTAAAGCATTGGACTAACAGTCTTAAGATCAAAGTTTAATTCCTCCTAAATGTATTTTTAACAGACTTGTGATGTTGGACAGTCCCTTTCATCTCTGCGTATTTTAAGATCTGTAGCAAAGCAGTTGGAGATCTATTGTTACAGATAAGAGTGGGCAGATAGATCAGGAAGGATCTTTTTTATAAATTTCAGCATAGGAAGCAGCACAAAGCTCCTGTCATTACTTGCAATGTGTACTGCAAGGCAATATGTATATTTGCACATAGAAGAATGTATTTGCATGAGCGTTTGTCTACAGTAGGTGTTTAAGTGCGAAGTTGAAACGGTATCTAGTTTCTGTGCTTTTCACATACAGAAAAGCAAATTGTCTGCTGGAGGAAATCAGTGTATATTTACTGACGTCAGTACAGCCATGACAATTTACATCACCTGAGGATCTGTACCAGATTTTGCATACCTGTCCTCACACAAAAATACACATGCATCTGCTACTGTAAATGGGTGTCGACAATAGCCATGGGTAGCAACTCATCACAGAAATAACAGTGAACAATTAGAAAACCATTAAGCAACATTCTGATTCTTTGTGTAATAGGTTTGTAATGTTTTCTTATGGTACTTTAAAATAAGGTGCCAAGAGTTTTGTTGCTGCAGGGTTATAAAAATATATTTGCTCTGTTTGATAATGGTTTTTTTTTTCCTACTGTTTGCATGCACCCTCAGTCTGCTTCTCGTACAGGTAATATTTTTATTGCTTTTGCTAAGATTATGCTCATTGATCAGCTGTTATTTTCATGTGCTCTGAAGTTGCACTTTCTGAGAGGGATAGAAGACAATCAATATTTTCCAGGATTAGCCACATCTAAGAGGAGACATTTTGGTGAAGTTGAAGTGATTTTGAATAATAAATTAAAAATGGCAAACCTTATCCTTCCTGCCCTCTTCTATCTGAAAACAAGGGGGTCTGAGAACTGCAGAGCTAATGAAGCTTGGCTTCCAGAAGATTTGTGTCACGGTTACATTTTATGATGCCTAACAAGATGTGAGTTCTGATCTAAGCTTCTCCTGGTGTTGAGGCTTTTATAACACTTCTCTCCAACGTGGAGACTTCTGTGTGGAGTAATGGCTTCAGTTCACTCGGCAGCCTTTGCCTCAGTGGAGAACCTACAAAGTTCTCTCTGTTACACCCTGCCAGTGATTTTCATGGAACTCGTAAGAGGTTAGTGTCTTTGAGATCACTGTTACTCACTCAAACTTGGTTGAAACTCACAGTGGGATCTGCAGTTACAAAGTAGGAAGCAACATGGGCACACACACCAACACAGAGAAAGAGGGAGTCACACACGCATAGGAGGAAAAAGGAAAAGATTATATGGTCACAGAAAACACATTTTGCTTAAGAACCCAAGCAATAAAGACCAACTCCTAGATAATTTTTTTATTTAGCTTGCCAGTACATCAAAGTGGCTGAACAGTTCACTCCAAATCGTGTGACCCTTTCTTGCAGCTGGTGTTCTATGTGTAATAGCCTCTTAAAAGTCTTGGAATATTAAAATTATAAAGAATTGTGAAATTACTGTAGGAATTCAGGGGGCATCTAGGTGGAGGCTTACCACTGACAAATGGCATCTGTTGCTTCTCCTGGCTCTGCATCTGAAGTTGGTGAATTGTCTTAATCCACCTGCCAACATCTGTGTGGGCATGGGCTGCTGCTGAGACAGTTATTACTAGAGAGGTTCCTTTATATTTGCTGAAGCACACTGAAGCATCTATGTCATTCTCAAGATTAGTAGAAAGTTGACAGTGAAATTATTATAGATCTTTATGAGGCTTGGGATTTTCTTCAGGTTTTGCTGTACTTCGATGTTTGTTCAAATTCTGACCTTTCTATTAAAATTCAGGACTTTGCTGTCAATCTGTTTGTGATGTCGATTTCTAGGCAGTCCTCCAAAGTGGTTCACACTATCCTGCTCCAGTGGGAGAGTTACCCTGACAGCACCTCCTTCAGCCTCAACGTCCAGCATCTTGGTGTTGCTGTGCCTGGGTGGGCACTGCCTACGTGCGACATCTTTGGATCTGCCTCCCAGAGCAGTGTGGTTTTGGTCCTGAGGTTCTTAACGGACTTTATACATGATAGCATTTTCCAAAAGAGAGGGTACCTCTCCATATTTGTAGAGATTGTTACCTTTATACTTCAGTTACGGAACCAAGCTCAGACCTGTCTTTCCTTGGTTTTGCCCCTCTGTGAGGAATGTTCTTTCTGCCTCTGATGGGCTGTTCTAGGAAAAGTTTCAGCTCTTCAGTTAGTTCAGAATTCTCACAAATGTCCTTGTCTTTCATTTGCTGGTTTTTAATTTGCAAATCCATTCCCAGTAGGACACCAGTAAATTGCCTGTGTCTGCCTAGGTACTCACATGGCCCCTTCACCATAGTAACTGAGTATCTGGATTTGTCCTAAGGGCCCATGTTGATATCCATGCACACTGGACCACTAACCTTCATCTGAACTAGCAAAGAATCTGAGAAATCTCCTCCCTTTTTTCTGAGCATTCCCTGGTTCCCATGCCAAAGACCTCTTTTCAAGCCGTTTTCTTCCATAATGTTTTGCGCCAATAAATCTTTATCCAGTCAAACTCCTGATACAGATAGACTGCACAGCTCTGATCAGTAATTTGCATTATTTTGCAATCTGTTTAAGTCTAAGAGTCAGATTATGATACCACTTAACTGTAAATCTGAATGGCAGAACTAACTTAACTAAGTGGTTTCAAATTTGAAGAGACCTGAGATAACGTATATAACTTCTGATGTTACGGATCTTCTTGAACTGACTTCTGTCCCACCACCAGATCTTGTTAGTTTGAGTTAGCTTTTAGCCTATTAGATTCTGTGTATACTTGTCATGGCAATCATTTGGGATGGCACAGCCAACTGCTGTAATGTTTCCCCCAAGAATTCTTTATTACTCATTTGGGAAAATACTGATCTCCATGTTAGCTGCAGCAACATCCGCTGTTGCTCCCTTGTTTCTGCCAAGAAAGGAGTGAGCTTCTCATCTTTGTCAAGCTGAATACATAAATATTGACTTCACTAGACATGCTCTGACTGGAATTATTATACTACCTTTATCACCTCATTTACCGTGGCTGTTACCCAGCCAAGCAAATAGGGAATACCGGATTGTATCCTTGATGGATGAAAAGCATTGGCACAGAGTTTCAGTCTCAGACATTTAAAGGTATTTAGCCTCCCAAAGGTGGAAGAAAGAATCTGCTTGGTTTTAAGGGAGGGATCAAACTTCTGCCAAATTTCATTTGCTTTCAGCAAGTTATTTTACAGGTAGGCAGAAAAAAGGAAATATTGATGACAGGGGAAGAAGAGGTTGAGAGCCATCTACAGTGTCCGTACTCTCTGCTAAGGGCAACCTTCAGGCTGGTTTTAAGTCTATATTAAGCTACGCTTCAAATCCCAAGCCTGAAAGCATGGCTGGAGCATTGCCTCAGGACTGCATCCCAGTGGTGTGCACAGGTGCATGGTCTCCAAAGCCTCTGCAGCAGTCAAAAGATAAGGTATACCATACTTCTGTGTTCCGCAGAGGCTGCCTGTCCAGGGAGATACAAGCTGGTGGAAGAGCGGACAACAGTGGGGAGGAGTTACAAGGGGAAGGGGAAAGGCCCCAGTGGAAACTGGAGAATGCAGGAGAGCCAGGAGCCCCATAACCTTATCCTGCAGAGGCTGTCAAATTTTTGCATGCTTGGTTCATTTACAGGTGCGACTGTAATGATGCTGTAGTGTAACTGGGGGGAGGGAAGGAACAACAGGGGTTTATGTTTTATTTTTATGAAGCTTCTTTCTTAGGAGAAATTAATAATAAACAACACACACTGAACATTATCCTTAACAGATAGTGACTGATTGAAGCCACCGCCCCAGTGGGCAGCTCCTGGGCTTAAGAAGGGAACCCACTACTGTATGCTCAGAGTATATGTGGCTAGTTCTCATTGCTGTGGGACTGGAGGTTTATCAGATCTCACAGAGCAATGCAGTTTAACCTGGACAGGCAGCATCTGGGAGATCTCCAAGAAATACCCACAGTGCTAGGAGAGGACAGTGGAGTCTGTCTGCAGACAGCATCCTTTTCAGGATGTCTCTGCCTGGTGTTTGCACCTTTTTTCAGATTAGATGTTGGGGACATTGAGCAGCTGTGTCCCTTCACAGGATTTACACACAGAGAGCGCAAAGGTGTGATCCCTGTTCACTTGCTGGTGTAAATTTGTTATGATGTTTCTCTCGCTATTCTGCTTAATTGACAACAGGCCCCATTCTTCATCGTCTTCTTGTGAAGTTATTTTCTGTTGTGGGACATGGGTTTGAGATGCTAGCAAATCCTTGCTAACCAGCTGACATCCCACTACCCCAAGCTCAAATGATGATATGACTGATAAAGCATAAGAAAGCAGGGCCATTCCTCTGCTGCAGTTTTTTACAAGGTTTCACTGTGGGCTGCTATGGCCAACTCTCATATTTAACACCAGAAACACCTGCATTTCAGAGATGAGCACGTAGACACAGTAATATTATGTTGTCTAAGTTGCTTTGGGAAATAATGCACTTATTCACGAGTGAAATATTGTTAGTATATGTCCCTACCAAAAGCTAAAAGAGCAGCAAGTAGCAAGTATGTAAGCTTTTCCTCTAGTACACCTCTAACCATGGCAAGATCTTGCTGCAGGATGACTGGCAGAAATACCATGCAAAAATAGGTGGTAGTAGTAATAATAATAATAACACCATCTCTTCTACATTACTCTTTATCTGTAGACCTTTCAGTGCTTACAATGGTCGTCCTCATTTTACAGAGGAGGATGAAGACATGGGAAATGTTTTGCTTGAGTTCACCCAGCTCGTCAAAGCTGAGAGTAAAACCTGTGTCCCAGGGCTCTGATCTGTCAAGTAGGCTACAATGCCTTGAAAGGAGGAGACAAACAGGACAAGAAGTGTTAAATGTTACGAGGTCACTTCTATGGCATAAATAACATTGCTCTAAATCCTGAAATCTGATTCACTCCCTGGACAGCTTGGTATCAGAAAGAGTTTGGGGCAATTAACTTGGCCAAACTTGGCCAAAACCCCTTAACATCCATTCATGATTGGTGTCAGTTATGTACACCAGAAAGAAAGAGCAGTGGATGCTGGAGGTAAAATTGAATATTGAATTTGGGGAGGAATTGAGACACATGGTTTCAGGTTGGCAAGGCTGTGAATGTGTGTTGTGTGCAAGTCCAACAAGGTTTACAAAGGCAACTAGTTCATTAAGAAAATGTGGTAGAGTAAAAAAGTGGTGTAAATATATCAAAGCAAAAAAAATGCAAGAAACCACACACGCATGCTGGAGCATGTTTTGTTTCTTGCAGCAATGTACAAGTTATGAGTTGCACAGAATGATGAAGGGAGGGGGACAGTGAGAGAAGGTAGGTTAAGAGTCTATAGTCTCTGATATTTCAGTCTGGTTTGATGGGAGAAAGTGAACCAAGCACACAGAAGACACCAAAAATATTCCTTTTGTGGGAGCAAAAGGAAAAGCCTCCCACAGAGGTAGGCTCTGCATGTGAGCTAGGGAAGCGGAAAGCAATTATCACATCTGTGCATGTGAATAAGTTGACACAGTACCTTCTCCAAAAACCACTGCCTTAACAAGACGCAGTTTCTTCTTCCCACAGCTGTATTTTCCCTCCTCCAGTTCTCCTATTAAATACAGAGCCATACTGGGGTCTGCTGCCTCCATCCCCTCCTCCCCTGACACAGTAACAGCAGTACATGCAATCACCAAGTCATGCAGACAGTCTCAAAGTCGTGCTCTGTCAGATTTTTCCTGCCTCGAGATCTCGTGCATGACTGATACGTGTGGCTTAATGGATTCTGGGCTGTGGTTTTAATTTCCAGTAATAAGAAGAACATTTGTGTTCCCCCATCCCTCTTGTTTGTGATATGGAGCTTCATTAGCTCGGTCTGATTAGCTATTACCTGGGGACATCCCTTTGATAGGGATCCTCCATCCTGCCTGGTTCTTCATTTGGTGTTGGGGCAGGCCCTAGTGTTTGACAAATCCAAAGGGTGCTCTTTGGCACTCTCTCGTGCATGCGTGAGAGGGAACAGGGGCATGCTCTGGGAATTCTTACACAACTTGAATACATTTCCCACAGTCAAGGGCTGCATGCAGTGTAGACCTAGGCTGCATTTAGTAATGACAGAGATGCCAAGGGAGATCTGGAACAAGGGCAAGAATGCCCTCAGGATGTGAATGTGCCTTGGATGTTTCTGGAATTCCTTTCTCTTACCAGCAAGGAGCTATTTATGTTGGTTACTTTTTCCTCTCAGCTCGTGCTGTAGGAGTATACTGATTTCCTCGACTCGAAAGGACTCAGCACCTCAGAGGATCAGGACCCATCTCTCCTTTATCTTATACCTCTATTTTTTATTTCTCCATTCTGGTTTTATTTGCTGCAGTTTTGAATTCCCTGAGGTGAACGCTAACCAGAGGCACAATTAATAACTCTTCCCTTGGGATCCAGTATGACACTACCTGGAGATATGTCACAAAAAATAGCTAAAATATGACCAATCTAATGACATTTCTCTATTACTACTCCTTTTATTAAAGTCATTGTCCTTGTTTCAGCTGAGATAGAGTTAATTTTCTTCCTAGTAGCTGTTGTGGTTTGGATTTAGTGTGACAATAATGTTGCTAATAGGTATTGTTTTAGTTGTTGCTAAGGAATGTTTATATTAAGTCAAGGACCTTTTCAGCTTCTCATAGAAGCTGAGGGGGAGCATAGGTAGGACAAGCTGGCCAAAGGAATATTCCATACCATAGAAATCATGCTCAGTGTATAAATGGGGATTGGCCGAGGGGCAGGAATATGCAATTGCTGCTCAGGACGAGCTGGGAAATTGATCATTGGGTGGTTAGCAATTGTATTGCATCACTTATTTTGTATATTCTTTTACCATTATTATTATTTAACCGTCTTTATCTCAACACATGAGGCATTGGTTGTTTGGGTTTTTCCCCCCCTTTTTCCTCCCTCTTCTCCCTACCCTCCTTGGGGGGCACGAGGGGAGTGAGTAAACAGTTGCATGGTCCTAGTTGCTGGCTGGAGGTAAACCATGACAGTGTAAGTGAGATGCGCTTTATGTCGCATATATCCAGTTTTTACATCTGGTGACTTACATGGGTTTCAGGAATCCACTAAATTAACAAAATCATCAGTAAGGAAAGATGAAAGGGAAGATTTGCCCAATGTTTAAAAAAAAAAAAAACAAACTAGAAGAAGCTCTGAGCAAGCAAAAAAAAATAATCACGCTATAAGAAGGAAAGAACTAACTAGAGGCTTCTAAGCAAGAGAATGTTGAGCTTGGGAAAATTTTGATGGTGCACAAAAAAACCTCACACCTGAGCAGGTGGGAGTGCTCAGGAGGCAAGCAAAATGCTGATTGAGGCAAGCAAAATGCTGCCTGTCTACCTGCTACCCAGTTCCTAGTATACATTGAAACAAAGAGCCGTAGTTACGTATGCTACTAAAATCAAGCATAGCTTTCATCAGTATCAACCGTCAGAGCACAGTCCATGGAACCGAAAGATGTACAGCCTTCTTTGCTGCCCCATTTCTGAGCTGTTGCAGCAGACAGTGTGGCAGATGCTGTAAGAGCATCAGCAGTCACAGGTTTGTTTTGACACAAACTTTAGAGCTGTTTTTATTGATTCTAACACCATAACAGGGGATGATCTCCAGAGGTCCCTTCCAGCCCTGTGATTCTGTGCTCCTCTTTAAACTGAAAAAGTACATTTTGTCTACTATAACTACCCTCTGCTAGGCGGGGTGAGCTCTGATGGCAAGAAGTCCATACAGTGGCTATCATGCTAGTAGGCTACTATGGGTCTACCTTGAGATAAAGTAAACTGAGCTTAGTGATGTTTTTGCACCCTTTATATGGGTATTTCCCCAGGTGGCAAACCCAAACCAAGCAGAGCCACTGTGCAAGTCCAAAACTGCATTTACGAGATGGGCAGTATTGAGATGAATGCAAGAGCTCTGCATTTTAAGGAAGAGCCATGGAGAACTGGAGGAAGTGATGCTGCAGGACTCGGTCGAAGACTGAGTGTTGTGCAAAGGACTAGCAAATGCTGCAGGTGGTCAGGCAAGTGAAGGAGCAAAACTGCAATAACATGTGAAAGAGTAAGACAGGATTGTAACGCATCAGCAGAGCTGCATGAACAATCCACACTGGACCAACAAGTGATAACTTAGGCAGATTTCTGCATCAGCAGCAGAGTTACGTGGATGGAAAGGTCTGAGCTAGCAGGGTTTGGGTGCATGGGTGCTCAGGACTAAGCTAGTGGAGGTGCTGCAGGTGAGGAGAAACTGCAGAGCTGCACAAAGGAAGCCTGCACTCTGCTTGGCACCAAACAGTTGCTATTAATCTTTCACTTCCCCAAGCACTGATATTCATACAAATTATGAAGAAACAAAAAAGTTCCTCAAACGCAGCAGGAAAGGCTCTTTAGCTTTGTATTTCTGAACGTAGATAACAGAGAACTTGGTATGAATCTGGAAAAGTGATATCTCAATTTTCTCCTGACCATCATTGTGATGTGTGCAAGTGTGGGTTGATTACTTGCTACTGATCCCTCCCTTTCCCTCATCCTTTGTAACGTTCAGTTTCTCAGGGAACTCCTTTTCACTGAGTAGTTCAGGCTGTTCTTTGTCCTGACGGCCTTCGGATTTCCACTAGCACCAAGCCAGAAATTACCTCGTTTGCTAATAGGTATTCTAGTTAATAATAGCAAATGCATCCACTGAGGATATTTCTGTCCTGCTTTGCAAGACAGGAACGGTGTTCTAATGGCACAATACTGGCACGTGAGCGGGAATGCTTGCACCTATTTGTGTAGCCGCATGTTGCGCACAGTTGTGCCCCTGAGAACTTGTGATGCTCCACATTGCTCACAAAGCGTAATTACGTTGGTGGGGAGAGCGTAACGATTCCATAGATAGCTGAAAATCTCCTGGGTATACAGACTTGCTGAATTTCCAGGGCACAGGATTTTTGGGTTTGCGTTCATTGGCTGTTTGGGGATTTGACTGTGAAGAATCCAAACAAATTTTCTCAATCAGGCTTTTGATGTTGTTTTAATTATTAATTACATAAGAATAGGTTTTCAAGAAAAGATAGATCAAGTCATGTCCCAAACAGCATTCAAAGCAGTCTCCAAAACTGATTTTCTACTGAATGAACTATAGATCTAAACAAGAAAATTACTCACATATTTTATCTGTTCCCAATGTCTTCTAGATGCTTAGCATATAATTCCTGTTTTGTTTACCTTAGCACAAATGGAGAGTAACCATTAAAGGCAGTGAAACCAATCCAGTGGAAGCCCACAGCCGTGAACAGATGTAAGTGAGGAGAGAGCAGAGGCCCTTGGAGTTCTAATGGGCCCTCAGGCAACAGATGCAGATTTAATTAAACTTTCAGTAGCTGGATTGAACAGTTAATAGGGAAGGCTATTTCAGCCTTGGTAGAAATACAGGCTGCATTGCTAACTAAAAAAATACGTTGAATAAGCAACAAGAAGAAGGGTTGCGCTGTAGTCAACAGTGGCTGTCGTCTGTAAGAGAACAGTTGGGCATGGTATGGGTCCCACTGCCACAGCAGCTGCTCTGTGCATTGCTGCGTATCTCAGAGTTTATGCCCATCCTGATTCTATTAAGAGTGAGACAAAGATGCATTGAGAAACACTTTTTTTCTTTTAACTTGATTTTTAGCAATCTTTTTGCAACAGATTTTTATTTTCCAGACACTCAAGGCATGAACTCTTTGTTCCCCCATTTCTTCCTTTTTGTCGGATTCAGTCAAGGATACTGAAGAATCACATATAGGAACATCACATGAAGCCAGCACTGACAGTACTACTTTCCTTCCGCACTCCAGTATTTAAGTATAAAAAAACCTCAAAGAAAATAATCATCATCATTATTAAAACCCTCCCAAAAATGGAATAAAAGTTACCTTACCTTTATCCCTCATCCCCTACTTCTTCCCTGACATGCGCTGTCAAGACCAAAACCCCCATGTTCCTTTCAGTAAGGATCTGACACAAAAGAAAAAGAAGATAAGTTTAAATAAAAATTTTGAGAGGAAAGGAGGTATGAAATTAAAAATACAATATCATGTGCAGTAGTGTTTATAAATGCTAAAGAAGCAAAAAGCAAAACTGTTTTGCCTTGCATTTCCCTGGAAAGCATTTACAGGGCCACAGGAGTGCAACAGTCAATCTGTTGTAATACACGTATAGTTTTTAATGTACTTACTCAGTTGCCTTAATTGTGCCTCCTTTGGCAGACTGAGGGTCTTGAGACAGGCTGCAAGCCTTCACAAGGAGAGATAATAAAGAGAACATTGATACAAGAACTTGTTAAGACAAATGAGTTTCAGGAGAGTGATTTATGTAAAGGATCTTGTAATCACTCCAACCCCAGCGCTGTCTGACAGCAGCTGCTTTTATGAAGGAAGTTAAACACAAGAGTGACTGCTGCATAGCCCTCTCCTTCAGAAGGCTGGGTTAATTTAACAAAACAAAGCGAAACAACAAACAGCTGGAAGGAGAAGATGAAGTAGTAGCTAATGGTATCAACTGATAAGACCTGCTACCTTTCAGAGGTGCATGCCATCCAGGAGTCACAAAGCCTCAGCACAACTCCGCAAGGTCATGTTTGATCATCAAAAGTTTCTGCTCCTGGGCCAGATGGCCTTATTGCTGTTGCACGTTGAGCAATCTATTCTCAGATGCCAGCATTGTTGTTTTGTGGAGAGCTAAGGATGATGTGGCAAGTTTCCTATTCTCAAATGTGCTAGTGTTGCTTGATCCTGGAGGTTCACAATTACCTCACAGCTTATTGTGTTTTATATGGAGACCATCAGTGAAGGAGCCTGTAGATTTGTCTTTGAGGACCAACCTTCAGGTGCCTCTGAATTTCAATTCTATAAGGTTGTACAAGTCTCTTTTTTTTTTTTTTTTTTTTTTCCTTCCTGACTGTGTCTTCCATCTCTTTCCATCAACAATTCCTTATCTTATCTTTCATTGGAACACTCCTTGGATTGATATAGAAGCTGTAACTTAATTAGTCGCCAAGGCGGAATTAGGATGCCCAAACCCCGTAACATTCCAAATCCATCCCTTGTACTTCCATCACACTCTGTTCCTTTCCTTTTTTCATCTTGCTCCTTGTAGGTTTTTCTTCCTATGAATCTCCCATTGGTCAAAAATATCACATAACTGAAAAGACAGCGGATTTTTATTTTGTCTGATGCTTAGAATAAATGTAAGTGCCATCTCCTTGATCTTTTTGAGATGCTGAGGCTGCCACAGTCTTTCTGAGCCATAATAAGGAAGAGAAAGGATGAGGAAGGGGAATGAAGTGCAAGCACTGCCTAATTTCATCCTGACACTTGGAGCTCTCAGTACCAGCTGCTACAAAGTTACCGAATCTAGTTCTTTGCAGCCAAAAGAAGCCCTGGAGTAGGTGTCTAGTAACAAAAATCCACAGCACTTTTATTCCATGGACATTGCAGACAGCAAAACACTTTCCAACAAACTTGCAGCCTCTATCAAAGGAGCAGAAGAGCAAAAGCCAGAACTAGAAAAAAACCCAGAAAAAGAGGAAAGGAAAAAAAGAACACTACACAAGTCTTAATTACTGTAGAAGTAAGGTGTGATAAGTCAAACTCAATGACCCTGGAAAGCAAGCCATGTTGTCCGCTGGAGAGATGGCTGATTAGAAAATAATAAACGGCATGAAAGAATATGACAAATGCTTTGGGTTTAGAATCTCCCAGAAAAAATGAAGGAGTGGCAAAGATTTACATACACATAATCAGACTCCCCCCTCCTCAACCCTAATACCTCAGAAGCCCATAATTATGGAACCTGAGTCTTTTTCTAAGCATTCACTGAATTTTTTCAGAGCACTTAGCATGTGAAAAGACCAACCTGCTGCACTGGACTAAGATGGCCTACATAGAGACTATGAAACTTTGGGTACTTTATAAAGGAGAAAACCCCAACCCTGTAGAGATTCAAAACGCCATCACTCCTTCTGTGCTTGCTAGTGTCTCATTAGTACCTCCTGCCCTTGGCTGTCTTTCAGCTTCTAAAAGTTGAGGAGTCAATCTAGTTACAGATGTACTTTCAGAGGTTTAAGATTTCAGCTCTAGGTTATGGAGAAGAGGGTGATAGAGAGGGGCCCACATAATTGTCTTTCCCATTTTAAAGTTAATGAAGGAAAATTTAAGGCTATAGCAATGAACTGTTGAGTAAAAAATATTGAGGAATATCCTATCAACCTCTAATATCTTACCCATTCCAGATAGCCACCGTTAGATTTCCAGCCAGATTTCCAGAATCAGTGTAATGCGGAACTGTACCCACACCTGTGAAAGTTCAGCTCATCCCTTAGTCTCTTTGCTCTTTAGTTTTCCTAAGGAAAGTCTGGCATGCACTTCCCTTCTATTCATGGCCCTCAGCAGTGCCCAGCCCTATGGGTCATCCACAGAGCATCCCCTTGACACAACCATGCTATAACTTCTATTCCAAGCATGCTTTCAAGGTGCCCATGACCATTCCAGTGGATTCCATTTCTGCTCTATGGTCCCAATACTATGGTCTGCTAGAGGCTTTGATGTGCATTTCACAGCAGTGCGATGAAATTTCTGTATTTTTGACAGTTGCGTGAACTTTAGAGGGGTTCCTGGCGTTCATATCCAGCACTAAAGTGCTAGCTGAAGCAGTTAAGAAATTCTCTCGCTCCGTATGCAGCCTTAATGAGGCTTTTTAGAAGCATTATTACCCATAGAAAGAAAGAGTTTGTGAATTAAGGAGTTCAGAGGATATGTAATTGGAAACAATTCCATCAAATAATGGCTGTAGACTGGAATTCCCTTCTTGCCCTGAGGGACATCGTACTTTGTTTCCAAGCCAGAAGAATATTAATTACCATTGACAGAACCCTTCTTCTTTCTGAGGACTCAAACTGACCATTACCTGCCACTGAGACACAGCTGCCTCTAGGATAGAAGGCAGCAGTCCCCTGTGGTCAGAATTGCCATTTCTTACACAAAATCTGTTGCGCAGGTGTTAGGCTACCCAGCTGAGACCAGAGAGTTAGCTGGTGCATATGACCATAGCCCCAGTGATTTCTGTTAACCAGATGGAGCTTGACAGGAGACTTGAAATTTAAATATACAAGCACGGAACAACAACGGCAAAAAAAAAAAATTCCATTTAGTCTTACTGGGAGTTGCAGTGACTTCAGCATTACATCTTGCTAGGGACACTGAAGCTTATAGCACCATGGCATGACAGTGGTGCAGTGATGACTCTGAAGGAAGACAGAGCAGCACCCCCTTCAGTTTTTATTGGAAGCCTTCAATCCAACTGCACACCTAGACTGGCTCAGTTTATAACAGCTGACATGAGTGCAGCCTGAGGAAGCCTAGCTGTAGGCCACCGAGCATTCCTAAACAGAATTTTTCAACTTGGTGAAGGAGGTCTAGCAACTGCAGTGAAAAGTTGTCACAGTCTATCTGCTTTGGAGTCGCCCTGAATCTGACTCTGCTGTGAATTTTGTCATCCTAAACACAAGGATCTCACTCCAATTCTTTTTAAAGGAGAGAAACATATCTTTGTGGGTGGTGAGAATACAACGCAAGCAATGCCCAGTCTTATTCCTAAAATATTGCCAACTGCCAGTCTTGAACTAGATGGGCCTCAATTTGTGCCTGTTCTCAGCATTTTCACATTTTTTCTTATATAAAGGCTCTGCATGCTGCATTCTCTACTGGTGGGAGGAAACTAAGCTATCAAACACAAGTGAAAGGGTAATTTCCCTTTTTTGTAATCCAGTCAACTGCAATAATTTAGTCAGAAGTGCATAAAGACTAGTGCAAAGTGATAAAGAATCACATGGAAGCTTATGGAGGCTCTAAAAGCGGTAGAATTACATACTTTTATGGGAACTCACATAATCCAGCGTGTACACTTGCTCTAGAATAAGCTTAAGGAAAACAGTCACCTTTCAAGGAACTTTGGTTTCTGAGGACATGCTGCAGTCATATGTGGGATGTTCAGCTTACCTGCCTATAGTCAAGCAAGACAGCTCTTAGTTCCTGTCCAAAATGGCTTAGTGATCTGAGCATTTGTTTTCGAAAGAGGTTCAGTTCAAAGGGAAAGAAACTGGCTTCCCAGGTGCTCACAGTGGAGCAGCAAATCTCAGATTTGAAATCTGAACGGCAGCATTCCCATCTGCTTTGAATTACTTAAAAAGGCTGAGTCTTCCAAGGTCACCAAGAGATTTCAAGTGCTTAGTTTCCATTAACACTCATGGAAAAGGAGCAGTTAGATCCTTCTAGGCAGACTTGAATCATGAAATGATCTTGCAGTATATTTTGTAAGAGAAAAGGTTTCTTTAGATATCCCTGACACAAAGCTCCTCCTTACACGGCTGTGCAGAATACCGACTGCCAAATCCCACCTAAGAGATGGCTAGACCTCAATGGCACTCTCTCTGATTCTCTCTCCCTCCTACGCCACTTATAAAGCGCTTAGGGGATTAATGGAAGTATTTAAGCAGTTGCTTATTGTTCTTATTCCAAACAGCTGTTCTACCTTAATTTTACAAAAGGTATTAGTGGTGCCACAGGTGGCAAGGTATCTTCATTGCTTTCTTTGGCCAGCTATGCCCCTCACACAGGTTGGGGACTCAAGACACTTAAGTTTAGCATCAAGACATGAATTTTTATCTCTTCCACACCTTCTCCAGCAGTCAGGTTTCCAATATTTTCTCCTCCCCAATATGAATGCAGACACATATGTGTCCATGGTCACCACTACTGCATGAGAAAGAGCATATGATATGTCCCAGGTCAGTGAATAGCACTGCAATGTCCTTCTCACAGCCGCAGGGCGAAAGGTGACATCCTGCCAGTAGATGGAGTGGGTGGCGGAGAGGAGGCAGGCATGTCTTCACAGGTAGTTTTGAACTGTACTAACACTGTTTTACAGAGAGGTAAACTTCACTTCTCAGGTGAAGTCCAGCCACCCTAAACTGAGATGGATCATGGTACAAAATGAGGGAGAAAGCACTGCACTTAGTCCATGGTGATGGAATTGTGCTACCAGAATAACAGCATCTAGTGGCTAGTCTCCGAGAGGATACGTTCTCCATGATGAGAAGTAACACAGATTAGTTAGAATTCAGAAACCCTTTCCATTGAGCACAATCATAAGGAGTTCTTGTAATCTCTCTCTGGCACCATTTGAGAATATTTATGAACACTGAAACTGGCTAAGAAACCACCCACACGTTTTCAGTGTATGATAAGGTCTCATGAGAACCTGTGTATTTCAATAAAATGTGACGCTTAAGAATCAGAAAAATGGTTTTTTGTTCCTCAATTTTCAATTGTAAGGTCGTTAAAAAAAGTTAACCAACATTTAAAATTTTTTAAGTGTTCCTTCTGGGCAGGAAAAGCACTTCTTGTCAGGAGAATGTTTGGACTCTAGCAATTTTGAACTAGTTGTTGTTTAATGAATTGTCATTCAGACAAAAACTTGAATTCTTTGACTTCTTTTGCTTCAACCAGGAGTGATATGGGTCATGGCATCTTTGGAGCAAGCTGTCAGAAAACTACTCAACAATTTTGCCTCTAATTGTACCCATTAACAGAGCAAGGAAACTTCCTACTCATTATTCCAAGAATAGCAACAATGCCTTTTGAAAGAGGATTAGCTGAAACTTCAAGTGTGCCAGTACTCCTCAACTCAGAAAGCTCTTCCACTGACGCCAAGCAGCAAGATTAGTCTGCAGGAGGAGGGAGCTTGCCACAGCAGTGATGTGGTGTTCAGAATTGATGATATAAGTTGCAATGTGATGAAAACTCCTAGCTATTCCATATGAGTAAGCACAGTTACAGTAAGATGGCCTTCCTACTGGCAGGCTCAGCAGAACTCATGCCTGTGGGAATCTGCAAAGGCTAACAACCTTCTTAAACCTAAAACTAGAGATAAGACACAATGCTAGAACAACATGGAAGGGGGGAAAAAACTGCTGCTTTCCATTCTGTGTGTATTGTATGGCCCATTGCTTTCGTGTTCTTATCTTATAATGGAAATTCCACATAAAGGAATATGTGTTGGGATCAATCACAGAAGGTGATAAACCTCATTATGTGGGGGCTGCATTTTGTTTGTCTGTGTTGTTCGATGGAGAATGTCTCAAATGCTTACATGGAAGTTTTTTGGTGTTTGTTCCTGTTGGCTGGCTGAGGCTTCCATTTTGCTGGCTCTCCATTTTATTTTTCCCTTTGCTTGCAGTAGCTATCAGTGATAATCAGTTAGTAAAAGAGATTTATTATTGTCTGTTAGGCATGTTGTAACTTTTCAGTCTGATTCTTTTATTATATCAACCCAAATTAAGTATCTTGCTTATGCCGTACTTCCCACTTCCTGATATACCTTCTGCATGAATAGAAGCGGGCAAGGTGTGAGGACTCTAGTAGATTGTTAATGTGTCCTTGGGGAAAGTTAATGTTCTTAACAGTCCCATGAAATAGACCCAAGTTCTAGACATATCCTTTATCTCTAGGGGTTTTTTTGTGCATATGTGCCATCTGCTTTTTGCAGTATAGTAGGAGAGATGGGGAATGTTTGGTTTAAGCAAGCCTGGAGACTGGAGGAAATAATCCCAATGACACCTACGCATTCTCACAGCGATCTTCTTTTAGCTCAAGCAGGAGAGGGTTCTTTCGCCATAAGAAGACATCAGGGGCTCCATTTCTCTACTCACAACATAGAAACAGATGTTTAACCAGGTGCTGCTGTGCCCATTTGTGTGCTGCTACAAGGCTTTTATGAGCTTTAGTGGTGATTTCAGCAGAAAGGTGTTGCTTATTCGGTGTGCTGACTGATAACTGGAGGTTCTCACTGGGTTATTGAGGCTGTATGTTCTCTTCTGGAGAGGAGGAGACTGGTTAAAATACCTGTAGGGCCAGCCTATTAGTAACAACTGAGCAGTACCAGTCAGCTTCATTCCTCTTCCCGTGGTTTGTTGGTGATGTGAACCATTTCATTCCAGTTCATTTTGTGTTGCCTTTGCTACTTGTAATGAGTGGATTGGTTTGCTCAGCTTTGAAGGGCCAGGTTTATACTGCTTAGGTTCAAGGCCTTTTTCTGGTTATGTGAGCTCATTTGCTATTCCAGTGAGAGGTTACATAGCATCTGCAGCCCTGACAGAGCCAGGAAAATACTTAATTTAGATACGCATAGCTTAGTGCTTCTGATACAGGCAGACTGTTTTAGGAACACAGTTTAGGCTATGTAGAAGAGCACCAGGATTCAGATGCCATTCTTTTCAAAGAGGTGCCAAGTTCTGTTCCTTGGGGCTGCCATCCAGTAAAGGAACTTACTGTGGCCCTTAGGGGAGCACCTGACGAGGTGAACTACTGGGCAGAAGTGACTTGCACTCTGTTCTCTAGAAAGTTCCTCCCTCATTTGAAGAGGCTTTTTGCTCTGTGTATTATCACAGACCAGGGCAGGGGGAAGCAGTACGGGAGGGCTAGATTTGACAACTACAAGCTTTAGTAGTTAAGCTTAGGTTGTTTCTGTCGCTTCATCAGTACACATGTTCTTCACCCCCCAGCTTGTTGAATTCTTTGTGCTGGTTTCTTCCTCTCCTGTGAAATTAATTCTTTTGGCTCCTGTTCAATATGGTGTTAAGTGCCTACTTAATCCTTTGCAGTAGTTTGAGCTGCTGAATAGAGAGGAAGTTTGGGCTATTGCATAGAAACCAGGATTGAGGTGTTAGAAAGGTAGGAGCTTTATGCTATAGACAAGCTTGCTGTGTGACAGTTGGACAAATTGTACTGCCTCGCTTTGCTTTAGCATCCCCCTTGTGCGACTAGAGGAGTGTTACTCATTTCCCTTGCAGGGGGTAGCACGAGGTGTCTGCCAGAGGGGTTTGTAAAGAGCATTGAGAATGCTGCCTTTGAAAGATGAACAGTTTTGCTGCAGTGAGAGCTAGGTGACTGGACACGTTTGACAGCACTTCGTGGAGTAAAGAAATGAGTGGGACTGTGCATTATTGTCACAAAGGGGAGACAGTTTCTGAGACGGCTTTTGAAGTTGAATTCTATATATCATTTTAATGCAAGAATATATTTTAATTTAGACAAAATACAAGGCGCCACAACTTCAAAAATTAGAGTAGGTGCTGAATCAGGCAGCCATACTGGAACATTCCTAGTGCTGCCCCAGAGCCAGCATGGAGCTTTGGGTCTTCATAGCCTGCGATGGAGAGAGTCACATACTGTGCTTAACAACTCCATTTTCTCTTTGAGTCAGGGTAGGTGGAGCAGTCTGAGGTACAAATACTTTTTGGTGAGAGAACTCTTAGTATGGCAGTTTTAAATTGCTTACCCACTTTCCTATTTTTCCAGCACCTCAAAGCAAGCATAGTGATTAAGACATATGGGTGACCATACAACTTCCTATCCCTTCCTATTCCCAGGTGGAAGACAGACTCTGAAAAGAGGCAAGAGTTGCCTGAGAAAGCTCAATGAAAACAAAAGCAGTGAGAGTGTTCTTCTAGTCTTTGACAAAGATTAATAAAATTTTTGTGATTTAAATATATTTTGATGATTAAATCTGTAGATGGGTATGGCATTCCAAATCCAGTGATACAATTTGCTAGTGAGAATACCGAGAAAAAAATTTGGAGGCTGAAAATTCAGACCCAGCTTAGCATTTTTCCAAGTAAGTTTTTTGGATTCAGAGCTCATTTGGGAAGGGAGCGAGGCATAGGTTCAAGTCCTGCAGATTCAGAGCAAGGGTTTTTCTCTCCAGTCACCCTGAATTAGGTAGAAGAGGAACACGGCTCACTCAGTCTTCCACATGCCATATCAACAACTGGAAAAGCCCGTTACGCAGGTCATACACGACAATCAGAGGTCTCCTTTTGGCCTTCTGGCACACTCATGAGAGGACGATGTAAGACAAGATATGAGATAACTAAACATAGAGATCATTCCTGCTGCTCTTTTCCCTTCAAACAGAATTTAGCCCTAGTGAGAAGTTCAGAACTGACGTTACTAAGGTCTGAGATTTCCTGTTTACCTCAGAAAACAAGCACAGCACAGGCTGTGGTAGCTCAGGCTTCCACGGAGTGCCTCAACAAATCATCATCATCCCTCACCCAAAGGGGCACGCTGCAGGAGCGTAGGGGTAAGATCGTTGCAGCCCCCACCACTTCACTCTTTAGAAGTGTCTTCAGCCCAAGCGTCAGAGGTCTTTCCAGACATTCCTAAATGACGTGCCTAGCACCCATAAGAGGTTCGCTGATCTCAGTGAGGAGATGGGGCAGCTAAGAACTACTGCTTTTTTTTTTTCCTAAAAAAGTGAAGCACGCACCGCCTTCTCCTGCAAGCTGTGCCTGCTCTCAGCATCAACTTAGCGGGACACAGTAAGTCATGTAGAACTTTGTAATACTGGCACACAGACTCTGTACAGATAAGTGGGATAGTTCACACCTCTCTTGCTGTTGCTTCAGTCCTTTTGTGGCTCGTGATGGATCATACGTTGTGGATTACATGCGAGACACACATTTTTCAGAACTGCATGCCTGCACACGTTATCTCTCTCTAAACCCACATTCAAGAAGTATTCATCATAGAATCATTAGGGCCTCTTAAGATCAAGCTGTTGATTCTGCTACCCTTAGAAAAATATTCCCATTTGAAACGGTTTAGTTACAAATGTAAAAAGATTGAAGACAGGGAGGACAGCATAGCCTAGGGGAGGCTGCTGTGTGAGAAGCCATATTGTTTACTGATTCTCCAGCTTGAAATGGCAATAAATGACATTTCTCATGCAACAGACACAAGAATAAGTTCTGTTCATAAGTAGGAAGAGCCTTCATTTGAATGCAGATAGTTAGCATTTGAGTCAGGACAATCCTTAAGAGCTGAATTGGCTAGGATTCACTGCATGGGACTTGAAATCAGATCATATACAAAGTCAGTGGAAATCCTGTTTTAGTGGTAGCTGGAGGAGATCCCAGATGAATAACAATCAGATTCCATTTCAGCCCTTACTTTTGGACAGCTGCTTCTTTTGTATGTGCTGGGAAAGATTAAAAAGTTTGGAAACAGTATTCATGTGGTGCCTTATCGCAGTTCTGGGGCATTCTCTGTCTCTCTCACTGTACGACGAGAAGTGCCAACAGTTTAATAAGACTAGGGTTTGGGGTTTAAGAATGTGATGTTAAAGGATTGCATATAGCCAGACGGGGTACATTCTGTTTCAAACCCATTCTGCCTTGAGAAAACTTCAAGGACAAAGGATGATTAGATGTGGAATTGATGCCTACACAATCAAGTAGGTGGTCAAAGACATTACAAGCTTTATTTACCCTTTTCTGACTAGCATATTGATAGCAGTTTCCTCTGGAAAGAGTAAGAATTGCACAGAGGCCTCAAAACTTCTCCCTTATGTTCTGTATCTGTGAGTCTGTACAGAGGTCTTCCGGTGCATCATTGGAAACCTTTTGGTCTTCTGGAATCCTTCCAGTCTTTTTGCTTATGGGGAGTCTCCTAGTACATTTATGCTTTGCTTATGTTTTATTTACAGGGCATCTTCTGATATGCTTAACCTTTACCTGAATCTCTGATCCTGTCTCAGAACTGTTGATAAGTGGATTGCATGGAAATGTTACCATTACCGTGGCACCTATGAAGTTCTCCAATAGAGCTGGACAAACCGTTCCTAGAATAAGAAATATCACAAAGTTCACTGAATATATTATTCATTGATTTTCACTTTATTCACACACATACAGAATGAATAAAAACAATTAATGTCATTTGCCTAGCTACTGCATAAGAACAGAATCCTGCTTCTCCTGATATCAAGGGCTGACATTCCCATTAAACTTGTTGATTGGATAGGAGCTACAAGTCTTCAAACCAGATCCATCTGTGCATGGGCTATGTAAATGTCACTGATGCTAATAAATTTACAGTAGGGTTGTATTTTGCCTTTAGAGTCCTTTTAGATGATTCTTCTCCACAAAATCCAGTGTCCCATTAGTACTTTAATTTCCGTGTAACACAAATCCACCCTGGGTTTGACTACTGATTCTTTTAAAATAGCCTCCTATCTTGAGAACACACAAACCAGTTAGGCATTTTCAGCTATGTAAGCAGTAAGAGCTGACTACTCCAGCCAGCATCTTAACAATGGTACCCGAAACGTGGATACAACTGAATGTTGGCTGAAGCAGCAAAACTCCCCTATTTTTTTCTCTACTGATGCCTTTTATACAATTCCGCACTATTTTGCAAAGAGGCTTGAGCTGTCCTATGACAGTAATCACTATGAAATCTCAATAAATGCTGGAAAAGCAGGGTCCATTCCAAGTGCAGCCTAACCATGAGACTCCAATCCATAACACAGCCTGTTTTTTGAGATGGGAAATTCTGTCTCTGTCCAACTAAGAGTAGATCACCAAAACAATATCCCTCTAGAACATCCTGATATGCTCTTCCAGTAAGCCTTGTCTGTGCTGGGTCAAAACTCTGGCAATATCATCTTCACTGTCTTAGTACTATATGGTGTAGAGACAAGTGGTACACAAGAGGAAAATTATTAAGGCAGTGGTTGTTCCTAGAGATACAGGAATTAAAGCACCCAGTAACTGAGGACATAAAAATGAGGTCTGAAATGTCTTACGTGTCATTCCATTAATTTACTTTGGAAAAAAGAGATGGTGGTCTTCAACATGACTAAAAGGGTGGAAGAATTCAATTGTTCTCCACAAAGGTGTAAAATCCAAGCAAATGCCATGAAATTCACAGTGGCATCTATTACCCTGAGCTTGAGAATTTGGAAGATATGCTTCAAATAATGGAGTGAAGCAGAAAGAGAATAAATAATACACAGCCAAGTATGACATTGCCCTTAACAGACAGAGAGTCATGGAGTGAAGTAGCAAACAGATGATACCACAGTTACCCAGAGGATAATTTTGCAGGGGAAGAGAAAAGGCTTTAGAGTCTGCCCTTTCCTTAAAGAGACAAACCTAAAGCTTTTCATGGACTTGCTTCCCCAGCCTCCACACTCCACTGTGCTTCCTTATGTGCTGTCCTTTTGTTGGGGCCCCCAGAGCTGGGCTCAGTACTCCAGGTGGGGTCTCATAAGAGCAGAGTAGAGGGGCTGAATCCTCCCTCTCTTGACCTGCTGGCCACGCTTCTCTTGATGGAGCCCAGGATACAGTTGGCTTTCTGGGCTGCGAGCGCACATTGCCAGGTCATGTTGAGCTTCTCATCAACCAGCACCCCCAAGAGGTGCTCTCAGTCCATTCTCTGCCCAGCTTGTATTTGTGCTTGGGATTGCCCTGATCCACACGCAGGACCTTGCACTTGGCTTAGTTGAACTTCAGGAGGCTGATACGGGCCCACCTCTCAAGGCTGTCAAGGTGCCTCTGGATGGTATCCCTCTCCTCGAGTGTATCGAGCTCACCACACAGCTTGGTGTCCTTGGAAAACTTCCTAAGGGTGCACTCAATCCCACTGTCCATGTTGCCAACAAAGATGTTTAACAGCACCAGTCCCAATACCGACCCCTGAGGAATGCCACTTGTCACTGGTCTCTACTTGGACATCAAGCCATTCACCACAACTCTTTGAGTGTGGCCATCCAGCCAATTCCTTATCCACCGAGGGGCCCATCCTTCAAATCCTTGTCTCTCCAATTTGGAGACAAGGATGTCACACCAGTTAGTTTCAAATGCTCAGTGTTATTTATTTGTTGATTTTACAAGCAATGCAGAACAACTTTTCTCTCAAGAATAAAGAGGGTGCCCCTTTCTCACCCCATTTAGGTGGGTTTTGTCAGTTTGCTGCAAGGATGGATGTTATTTAGTACTACCTGCCTTCCATTATGAATGACTTATGATTTTTTTTTAATCAGGTGACTGCTGACTGTCTAGGAAGAATGTCACTTTACAGATGGTCCCCAGATCTCTGTCCAAAATGACTTTGGAGGCCTCAGCCTATAGAGACTAAATAGTAATCTGCAATTGCAACTCAAATCCTGCCTTTCTCAAGGGCACACAGGAACAGAGTCCTATACAGGACAGAGCCCAGGACAGCATTCCTGCTTCTACATTTCAAGAGTATTTCTGCTGTGTGTGCATACTTAACTCTGCCAGCTGTGTAAGGAATCAGGTACTAATTCTTTAGAAGAGGAAGTAGCAGCTGTGGGAAGACAGGGATTCTGGCAATCCAGAATCAAGACACAAGGCACTAAGAATCATACCTCCCTGTAGTGTATGACTGGCGTGGACCAGCAGAACTGCATGTAAACAGCATAGAACTAGACAACCCTGGAGACAAGAGTACCCGTCCTAGCACAGGAGAAAGGGTATTTAGCCTCCATGGCACATTGAGTGAGCTCTATTTCATTGCCATGAAAGAAACCCAGTGAGTAATGAATCTCTGTCACAATTTGTTTGCTCTGGAGCCACCCTGAGAATAACATTATATGTAGGTACTCCCTGGATGCAGGGGACTATGCTTCAGCTACAAGCAGGGCTGACCCTCCTAGCCTAGGGCTGTGATAACTGCTCTCGCCTATTCATACCTTAGAGAATAGGAAGGAATAGGCTCTCCTTTCTAATCTGCCTCTGTGCTTCTCACTGTTTGACACTTGTTTGATTAAAATCTTATTTTTACTAGGTTGTTTTCCCTGTGAGAGGCTTCATTGTCTCTTCCCAACACCTTTTCTACAGCTCTAGGATCTCTTAATACACTACACTCTTTTTATACAGAACAGCAGCTGCCAAAAGTGGTATTTTCCCCACCACACAGCTTCCAGGGCTAAACTAGAGTCTAGGAAGAATCTGTTCATCACAAGATTTCAAGATTTCAACAGCTCCTAGTGCTAAAGTAACAACAGATGCAGATACTGCCACTGCTGTGGCCTCTTACCAAGATGGGAAGCATTGTCACATCCCAGCATCTAGGGTCTGGAACCATTGCTGATGTAGCTCCACAGCTGAAGTGTGAAAGCATGAATAGCACTGCCAGTTTATGCTGAGCCACATGGTGTCAGTTTATGCTACAGCCCTGTTGGCGCCAGGGCACTGAAGCAAACTTGTTAAATCTCAGTTGTTAGAGGAGATTGCCCAGCTGTAAGTACCACAGGGTTCGTGTCTACATCAGCCATCTTGTTTAAGGAGCAGAAACACAATCAGTGCCACAGTTCCTCACTCTGATTTCTAGTAATTGCTTTTGCAACTTTCCCGAAATATCTCTGCAGAAATCAGGCTCCTGTAAGTACAGGAAAATCTCTTATGTTTATGTTTCCAGAACTACATCTTAAATATGGGTTTTTTTCCCCAAGGAAGCAAAAGACTTCAGCACATGGTGGGAAGCTCAAAGCTCAAAGCTTTACTAAGTAGAGAATAGTAATGGATTTGTAATTCGATGCTTTAGCAAGTTAGGACTTCTCACAAGGCACAAACTAGCTGCAATAAGGCACTACAGAGAGATCCAGTAGCACAGACAGATGTAAGCAGCTCATTTCATTCAAGATGAGCTGTACATTTAGTTGCACATGCAGGCTATATAGGTTCATATAATCAACAGTGACTGAAGAGCTGTTCTTTTGGCCAGGTATAAGAGGTGACATTTGTATGTCAATTCTGAGATAGGATATGGATGAACAATTAATGTATGCAAGGCATCAGGTTAAGAAGTGATGCCTTCTCAATTTTTGTGGTGATTTTTTTCCTAGTGCAGCCGCACCCGACACGGAGTATAAAATAATCCAACTCCTGGGACTAAGACTAATTAAAACTCTCATCATCTTGATAAATTGACTTGACAGTACACTGTATGTCTTACTGGTTTTAAATCCCAGGAATTATTGAACAGTTAAGATGGGGAAAGGGAACAGCTTCCATAGCTTTTCCAAATCTTAGGTTACCTCCCTAATTCCACATGTTCTTCTGCTACCTTAGCAAGGTGAGGAGTTTATGAAGCCTCAAGAAACTGTGGAATCTCCTCTTGACCCAAACCCAAGTATCTATGATGTGCTGAGTTGCTTCCTCTCCCCACTTGCATTAGTGCCAAATGATACTTTCCTTCCAGGGCAATTACATATGCAAATTCATATGGTCTTTGTATCAATCAGCTGCTTTGTCCACAACCAGTCTTGACCACTGCCTACTTTCCATATGTCAAGGCCCTGGTGGAAGCACATGGGTACGTGTGGAAGGGAAATAGGGAAATTAAATTTCTCCTAAATCAATGGTAACTATTCCTATCTGCCACCTGAGGCATTAAAGTCAGATCTGCAACTGGTCCTGCCCTTTTCCTCTGCGCTTCCCCTTCTTACAGAAAAAACAGCTCAGCTCTGAAGCATCAGGGAACAGCAGAATTTAGTCTTGTGCATGACGCCAAGCAGCCTATGTCTGGTTTTGTATTCCTAATTCTCCTTGTTGTCCTTCCCAGTTAGGAAACCACTCCACTTTTTATTGTAGGTGTTGCTGATGCAACAGCCCTGGATGCCTGCAGGTCTGGTAGTAACTGGGTTTCCATAGCCAAGGACCTGAAGCAGCCTTCTGCAAGCCAAGCCAAGTCATCATCCTTCTCACTGCATTCAGCTGTGCTCCTCTTGTTATACTGTTTAGTGTCAAGCTCCAACATACAGTAAAGTCTGAGCAGCTCAGTACTAGGCAGCAGGACTTAACCCACAGAATAATCTTGATAATCGCTGGTGAGTGCATAGAATAAAACCACTACTTAAAATTTAGTGCATCAGCCCAATGTGGTAGTAACAAGCTTTTAAACTTGTCTGTAATAGCTGGGCAANTCCAGTCCCCTAATCATCTTTGTCATGTTACTCTGGTATCCAGCATTGACTACAGAGCTGCCTGCAAGGCATCACAACTTGTATCACAACCGCTGTGATACAAGCAGCAAATCTGGCCATGCATTTCCATGCACGGGCAAGTCTACAGAAGACAGCATTGCTAAGGTGCACGAAGAGTTCAGTGGTGAGCCATTTCTGTGTATGCAGCCAATTTGCATGTTTATGGGATTCTGAATTATTAAACAGCACTCCTTCATATAGCTTTGTCATTCTTTGGTGCTGAGGGACAGTTTGATTTTAGCATCTGGAAAATTCCAGGGTTTTCTTCCTGCACTAAGGGGTTAAACATGAGTGAGAAGCCAGTAAGAATTCTAAGCCTGATTAAAAACAGGTCTAATACTCAGTCATAACAAAAATCCTTTCACTGAGTCCAATCCTGATACTTATTCAAAAAGTAAAAATAATTTATTCTTACTGAGGAAGAGACCTAAATTCCATTTATATCTCACAGTCCCAGTAATTGTGAAAAGGGTTGCCAATTCCATTAACACAAGTCTTAGCTTTTTTATAGTTTTCATACATATTAGTCCAAAATAGGAGAGAAGAAAAAAGGTGTTTACTCTGCGAGCAGAGCATCCAGGCAAAGTGCTATTTCTTGATCTCTTTAGGAGGACCATGTACTCATTGGTATTAGGCTGACAAACTATAATTATTATATGAAGAACCGGAGGGGATTTGGACAATGCTCATCAGTGTAATTAAAAGTGAGCTTTTGCTAGCTATTTCCATTTTATGTAGTTATAAATCTATTATTTGAGCAAAGAAGAAAGGGCCTTTGTATAGTACAAAACAAGAGGTATGAAAAGATGTTTTAAAGCTACAGAAAGGTCGCTACCAGCATGCATTTGCAGACATGTAATTATTCCATTACATATATAACCTTTAAAAGAAATGATGATATTGAAGATAGTTTGAAGTGAGGGATGCTGTCCTGGAAAAGGTCACATGTTGTCTTGTAAAAGTAGTTTTTTATGAATATACCATCTTTCCACTAAGAAATTAATCAATACAACTTCTGTTTATGGTAATTATTTAATTGAAATTATTTCAGGAATTTACACAAACTCCCCCTCACACATGCTCCAGGTTTACATAGCAGATTCCTAGTTTAGTTGTGATACCTGAAGTATAGTTTTGGTTACAACGTACTAAACCTCTGCTCACTCCCAATGAGCTTTGCATGTGTCCCTAGAGGGTATCCTCCACACGGTTAGCTGCGCACGTATACTTAGAATATCAGATTGCACTTTTACACAGTAGCTGTTTTTCCCGAGTACCTGATAGCAAGTCAGAGCAAATGATTTTGTGACTTGTCTATCACAATAAGTCATCCACTGTTTTCGCCATTGACAGAGGATCTAAACAAGAGCGGTGGTGCACATTGGGGTATTGCATAGTCGATCATACAGCACTTCCTCCCATCTTGGCTATTTTGCCTTCCTCCTTTTAGTGCTTACAAAGCGCCAACCCAATTCGCAGGCAGCCATGACCTATGTGGCTGATGTTCTCTGTAAGAGAGAAATCCAATTTAAATGGGGTGAACGGACTCCCCATTCACACGTGATTCAAAGGCATTTCAGGAGAGGCAGCCCCCCCCAGCCTCTCTAGCAGCTGATGGTAAATTCTTCCACCCAGTAAGTTTCTTCCTGGGAATTGCATAGCAGGTACAATCATTTCCCTCATCCCTGTCCCTACTGTGCCTTAGGAAAGAAATTTATTACAAGAAGAGAAGCTTCTCAGTGAATCACTTCCACTGGGCAAATATGAGAGTTTGAGAAGCACCCCCCATAAACCTACAGAGTATTTCCTCAACTAGTAATTCAATAAGACAACAACATAGCTAGATCAGAGATACAAGTACCCCTCTACAGAGAGCATTCAGCAATGCTAGCTTCTCCCAGGCCATCCACATGTCCCAAATCTGAATGTTTTGTTCCATCTGAGTTGAATACTATTTCCAAATCTCTTCGAGCTGCTGCCTTTTATTAAGGCTCTGCATTTGTATGCAATACATTATGTTTAGTGTTTTAAGGATTAGACTTCCTTTCTATAGCGGATACTTGATCTTAAGTTTCCTCCCGTGGACAATTTCTGACAGCTAGACTGACTCTGGTTATAATGAAGTTAGTCCACAGATAATTAAGAGTGACCGTATCATACTTAGTTCACCTCAAGTAACTTATTTCATCCCACTGTACCTGAAGCCCCTCGAGCCACAAAACTGTACAAAGACTAATGCACCACCTAGCATTAAAAGTGCTGGAAGTTGGTCCCAGACTTTCCTTCTGGCTGTCACAAGGAGATTATCTGGCAGACTGGATCCAGAAGCCATTATGGACTCTCCGCCTCCAGTTGATTCCTGAGGCGTGTATGAATACCAGCTGCTCCTTCCATTCCTTTTTCTGCTCTTGCCTGTTTCCAGCACATAGGGGAAATCTGACAGTTAGCCCAGTCTCGCCGTGTAGGCTTAGCAAATGGATTATATTTCCTTCAAGTGTTTCTGGGCAACAAAATGGAGTTGTCAGCAGCAATTTTGACTGAATACAGTGAATCCACAGGTGACACCTTTGTGGTCTTGCTCACTCTTGCTAGTGATGTCTGGAGCCTAGATCATCAAGTAAGGAAATTTCCATTGCACAGCCTGTCACCAGCAAGAGAAAACAGAGTGTCTAGGTCTATGGCAGAGGAGCAGAACCCACCCAGCCAGAACACAAGAGGCCACAGCTCATTTTCACCATCTGCCAGACACATTGCTGAGCCTGACCTTAAGCCGACGGATGCCAGCTCACACTATCCCTTCATGCTCAGACTCTCTTTAGTACACGTCCACATGCATTCGTCCATGGGTCATGTTTTTTGAGCTGAAGCTGGTGCAAAGCATCCCAAATTCTTTCTGAAATTCATGCACTCATCTGCCAGTCACGCCTACACTTTTTCCCAAGAATTTCTTCAAGGTAAGAGTGAGGATGTACAGGAGAAATTACTACCACATGTAAGGACTAAAGGAAGCTAAGAAACCAACTGTTCAGGAAGATATGGCATTAATATCTCCATCCCTAGAAGCAGATGGTGATAAATGAATGGCATATTTGACATATCTGTTGTAGTCACCCAACTAGTTAACCAAAAAAAGATCAGATCACAGCAGCATTGGCTCAGATTTTCTTCCTCCAACACAGGAAATTCCATTTCCTCAGCACGGTGCCTTGTGATTATCCTTCCAAGCTGCGCTGTTCTGAAGAACCCACAATAGCTCAAAGACACACACTCGCGTCAGCGTGTCACATTGAATTGCCACTTTCCAAACAGTAGTGTATGTGTATGGTATTTTATACTACCAAGGTGAATTTGTCTTAAGATATTGTATAGGATCTCTAAAATGAACATATTCTAGTGAGAAACTGTCAACGGGAATCCCTTTTTCATGCCATCCCTTCTACTAGAAAAATAAATTTATAGTAATGCTATACAAAGGATGTATGACTTAAAATGAGTTTGTACCAAGAAACGATATGATGATTAAGCAGGTACTTAGTAGATTTTTGATCTTTTGATCATCACATTGCTAGAGAAACATCATGGAAGAAAACATCCTCTCAAACATTCATGAGATGTTCAAGACAGGCCAGGTTCCAGACTACAAAACATATTTGATTTTCCATTTTTGTCAGGCAAGCAGAGAAGATTGGTGTGCCTGTTAAGTTATCCCCTCTTCACCCCTCCCAGCATGACTCTGTGGGGCGGAGGAGGGAAAAAGGAAGAACCACTTTCAGAATGCTAAGGAGCAAGCTATGGAATGATAGGCACTCAAGTGGACTGAAAGAAGAGCTACCATGAATCCTGGCAAGGCTGGGCATATATGTGTGGGTTATACATTCATTCATCATGCTGGCACTGCCGGGGTGTTTCTTCAGCAATTTGTTTTTGTAGGCAGTAGTTATGTCCTGGCTTCTAGACTTCATCTAGATAGATATTCATTTTTTTCATACAATTAATTAGATATCTAAGCCTGTGAAGGGTTACAGGCAGAGCTAGACAGTCCCTGGTCTGAAATGTTAAGAAAATCCTAGATCTGGATGATGTAACTGGCACTCTGCACACACACATAACAAACATGTACCTCTGTAGGAAACAGACCGAAGAGTCAATGACAAGTATCTGAAACAGATATAATGTGGTTCTGCATAGACTATAGTGGCATATGCAAACGCTTTACAAATATGGCACTGACCTTCCAGATAGCTAAAGGACTAAGGATAGTCACTGCCACTTGAGAGGGTGTTTTTGATGAGGAAGTTGAGGCAGTGATGACTTGGAAAGCAAAGTAAATCTATAGCCATAAAACTATCAGATGTGGAGTATTGGAAGAGGCAGAAATTAAGAAATTAGGGAAGGGAAAATAGAATCAAAGTAGCCTAAAAATGTTGGTAAGAGCTTGCTGGGTCAACAGACACAAATTTCAAATCATCTTCCTATCATCTTTTTCTCAGTTCTTCTCTCTGCTTCCTTTGTTGTAGTTTCATCTGCAGCAATCTTCCACACAAATCTGACTCCAGACTGCTTCAGTCTCGTTCTCCTCATTGGGGATTGATACTGGAACATTTTTTGACTGAATACAGAAGTTTTTGACAATTTAGAGAAGTTTACCAAATCAGTCCATTCCTAAGATGCATCCCAAGGACACGCAGGTTGGGATTGTTGTAGTTACTGGGAATGTAAAATAAAATTACAGTTTCAGACTTGTTGCACTCTCACACTTCAGGATTTCGGCTACTAAGTCCCTTGGCCTTTAACACAGGATTTCTGAGACAGTCAGATTTGTGAATCTGGTTTGTGTAGCTGTTTTTCAGAGATAGCCAATATCAGATGTTCAAGAGGAAAGAGCAAGAAGCAGCACAATAGATAGCCATGGGACACCTGTAAAAGCCACCTTCTAATGCTGAAAAGTTTGAGTCCTATACATTGGCTTTGGGGAGGGTCTGCATTAAGTATTCACATAGGATGGTCTCTAAAATATCCAGTTCCTCTATGAATCTTGTAAAGTTCTTGCCATCCACAGTATCCCATAACAGTGAGGAGGCCATCAGACTTACAAGGAGTTAAAGAGCTTAAATTTCAGAAATTACCTTGAGTTTATTTTTAATCATGTATGGTTCCCCACAGCATAAACTCTGCCCATACTCACCTCCCTCCAAACCACCACAATCGAGTTGAGTGATTAAGACAGCTGCTAGAAAGTTTCAGCAAGGGTATTTTGGAATGAAGAATGAAGTACCGGGGAAGAATCAGCTCGTTGCTAGAAGGTACTCTTTTGGAAACGCTGCCTCTTTCAGATCTCATTTCAACTGTCAGTTCTAGGTTGACTGGAGTCAAAAATAGATCTAGCTTAGGAGGGAGATGATAGAAAGAGTAAGACCTGCAGCTAACCTTAGCTAGGTTGTGTCACAGCTCCATTGGTAGGAAGAGGTAGCAGTGAGCTATACATTTTGGATGAGTCAGAAGACTGTGCAACTGGCCTTTCATAAACTTAGCATTGCTAAATAGAACCTGTTTGTGGTTCTCCAGTCCTCATCTTAGGAAAGGTAACAGCCAGTAAAACTTCATCTGAGATTAACTGAGTTCTCCTTTGACTCTTTCTGCCTTTAATCTTCCCCTTCTAGGCTGTGATTTCCTGTGACTCCATCTGTTCTGTTGGCAGGTATCCAAAAAAATTCAAGATAGAGACAAATAGCAAAAGACTCCAGGAAAGCTGAGACATCCAGCACTACAAACAATGACTTTTGGTCAAAGCCCATAGCATTTCTTCAAAAAGTGGAATTTTAAAGAGAAACCAGAAAGGCTACATGAGTTGGACTAGTTATTTACTGATAGAACACTGCTTGAGGGGTCACCATTTGCCTTTTAGCATGGTCAGATTTCTAAGAACTGATGTGCACTTGGGTCCAGAGCAAGGCTACTGAATATGCAGGCCAGTAGGACCCAAGTACCAGGCTATAGAGGTTAAGCAAGTACAGGCAGTTAAGAGACCCAGTGATTTTAATTGTTCTGGTAGTAGGGGCCACGCCAGCTATCGTATATAACTGACCAGGGCAGCAGCCGTGGTGAGACGCGGGGGTGATCCAGTGTGTTAGAGAAAAGCCCGCTCTGTGTACTCATAGTGAGAGCAATTTTTGTTCTGTCTTGTTTTGGCATTTCATGTAGTCTAAAATCATTCATGCAGAAAAACACAGAGCTGCTCTTTATCTATGGGAAAAGGCCACACTGGATATTCGTTTAATTAAAGCTGGCTGCTGGAAAGCAGGGAGCACCACTGTTTTCCATATGCTGTCTGGGTTGGGGGTTTGCTTTTGCAGGGGGCAGGAGAAGAAGAAAAAGGGGTTAGACTTGTTTGCCGTAACACAGCTCTCAGCAGACAGGCATCTCTATTTCAGGACAGCTGTCATCAGTGCTAAAACCAGTGGGCACTGATGCTTAGGATGGGCAACAACACTGAATGAAGATACAGCCTCAGGCACTTGTCCTAAGGGAAGATACAGCATTCAGGCAATCTGAGGAAAGTTTGGACTCCGATGGCCCTGTGATGTGCAATCTAGGTAGATATAGAGACTTTCAATTTTTGAACCTCAACTCTTGTACCCTCTATGACACCAGTTTTTAAGAGAAAAGAGGCTTGGCTCTTTGGGGTCCGCAGCTGTAAAGAACAAAGCAGCGCAAGTCAGACTGCCCCTTTGCAGCACAGTCCAACTTTCTAATAAGCCAGAAAGGTAGAGCTAACTCCTGAGCTGACTAGACAGCTTGTGCTAGCCAGGGAGTGTGGCACAGGCCTCCCTAAAGTTCGTCACAGAGCAGGAATTGCTGTGGCCGGACAGTTCATTCACAGATACCCGCGTGGAGGCTGCAGGCAGCTGGCTGGAGGATACCTCTTGTCAGAAGCAATGTTAAAGACAACTGAATAAAATTCAGTCAGTTGTTTTCTCTCCAAGGAGAGGGGGATAATGTTGCGATTGACAGCACGGGTTACTACTGGGCCAAGCACAGCTTTCTCTGCGTTTAAGATAGGTCTGGACTGTCAAATCCTCGCCTCCGGAGCGTGCGTCCCAGCTAGACACAGCGAGGCAGTGACAGGCTTAGGCTCTTTCCAGTCCTTCTTTTGCACCTATGCTGGCCCTTGTCCTCTGCTGCTCCTCCACACATAACTCACGTACTGTTGGCAACATTTACCTCAATAGGCCCTTCAACATCCCTCCCCCTCTCTGTTAGCTTCTTCCTCTTCTGTACCACCCAACTTTTCACTCACTCAGAAGACCTTTTCTTCTTGCTGGCTTTTCCCTTCCAAGCTGTCATTAGGGTGCAACCCAAGAGATAACAATTTGGTTTTAAGGCAACAACCTGGAAACAGAACCCTTAAACAGTATCCTGGCAGACGGGAGAAATCATCTCTCTTCCCAGTCACCTGCCTGATCTGCCCACAACAGTGTTTGTTTAGCTGCGGTCTCTGCGATGCAGTCTGAGGAAGGCCAGGTAGAGACAAGTCTTAAGCTTTCTGGTGTTTAGCTCCTCAGAGGCTGCGCATTCAAGTTTTATGTAGCCTTACTGACTTATGAAGTCAGATTTGTTTCAAAACAAAATAAAAAGAAAGCAGAGAAAGGAAATAAAACCCATCGTCAAAAGTCTAACACTGGCTTCAGACAGATACTAAATATCTCAGGACTAACTTTAAAGCTGCAAAGGGTGATAACACCAAAAGGGAATGAAATTCCAGGTAGCCACCAGCCACCATAAGCCTGCCAGCCCCTCTTGAATCACAGCAACAAAAATAACATCTTACCTGAAGACTTCGCACTTTAAGAACACAGCAGCTTACCTAGAGCACCTACTTTAGGCTTAGAAGAGATAGTAAAGCCCTAGGACACTAGCCTTTTGCACCCAGATGAAAGCTGCTTTGTCCAAATAGCAATTAACACAGCCTCTTCAGGGTGGGAACAGGTCCACTTCTTCCATAGCAAGTTAACCTGTCCTCTCCCAGCTCCTGTCTGGACCTTGTATGCCATGCTACAAAGGTGAGGGCATGGATTTGCGAAATATCAGATATATGCAGGATCAAGAGCTGGAAAGAAAGAGGAAAATGCACAGGGATAGACTGCAAGGCGGAACCCCGTCCCTATGGTGTATGCCTGAGTAGCACGAAACAGAAAGAGAAACAAGCTGTAGAAGAAGAATGTAAATAGACACAGAGCTCCAACTGCTCGTAGGCATTTGGGGAACTCAGATTTAATAGGAGTAACAAGATATCCTTCCCTGCCCTGAATCAGGGGAACAGCTTTCAGCACAGTCTTAGAATACCCATTCACACCTCATATATTTAGCACTATCAGGCAATGCCTGCTCTTCACCACCTCCCTGGTGGCTTCTCCATGGGAGTTGTGGCCCTTGGAGGGGAAGCCAAGGATCCCTATTGGCTTGGAGGCAGACTTCTGCCTGTGGGCATGATCAGCACCTGGTAGTGGTAAGTAAGGTGCACAACTACTCCAGAGATCCTGGGATCTCAGAGGTTCTGGTTTGGGCAGAAAATACCACAGGTTAGTGTTAAACACACGTGAGAAATCATGAAAACTGGAGCCAACAGCTGACTGTGCAGCTGCAGTGCTCAGAGCATACTGATTCTCTGAAGAGTATCTGTGAGATGTTTTTTCTTAAAACGCCCACAGGAGACTGAGCTTAAAGTCCTGTAATTTCACACCACTCTTACTTTCCCTGTTTCCCCTTTACTTTTCTCTGTGTTTCTATCCTCATAATTAACTAGCAAGGCATTTCTTCTATATACAAGCTTCTAGTTCTCATTTTTTTGTCTGTCCTTGTTCCTTCCTCTTTCTCTCTCTGTTTTCCTCCCTGTTGTTTGCTTTCTTCATGTGTAATTAGGAATCAGAATGGTGCATCTGCTGTTTGAGTAAAAGCAGAGGACAGCGTAGTTCATTTAGGGAAGTGTTGAGATTAGAAATGGCTGAAATTTGAGGTGTCCATTTTTTGGAAGACTCTGTTTGAACTCCAGTTGGTGTAGAGTCTAGAGAACAAGCCTTATCAGGAGCGGCTGAGGGAACTGGGGCTGTTTAGTCTGGAGAAAAGGAGACTAAAGGGAGACTTTATTGCCCTCTACAACTACCTGAAAGGAGGCTGTAGTGAGGTGGGGGTCAGTTGCTTCTCTCAAGTAACAAGTGATAGGATGAGAGGAAATGGCCTCAAGTTGTGCCAGGGGAGGTTTAGATTGGATTTTAGGAAAAAATTCTTCATTGAAAGGGTTGTCAACCATTGGAACAGGCTGCCCAGGAAAAGAGCTGAGTCGCCATTCCTGAAGGTATTTAAAAGACATGTAGATGTGGCGCTTAGGGACATGGTTTAGTGGTGGACTTGGCAGTATTAGGTTAATGGCTGGACTTGATGATCTTAAGGGTCCCTTCCAACCTATAGGATTCTATGATTTCAAAAAATGTTGTTACTTTTATCTGGAAGTAGGCCCTTTTTTTCCCAGCGGTTCCTGTAGAGACAAAATTCAGTAAGAAATGCCAATGTATAATACTGAAACCAGGCGTGCTCTTCAGAATGAACGCCAGCTCTTGCTGAATCAGCTGCGAGCCTTGTGCATCTCCACACTGCAGCTGACAATGTTGGCGACTCCATGGCTGCTCCGCAGAGCCGACTGCCTTGGCACAGGTGCTCCACACCTCTTGAACTACCCCGTTCCCAGCATTGCTGCTCTGGGAGCCGGGCAGAATAAAGAGCTCAGTGGAAAACCTGATGGGCCCCTCTCCGAGGGACTACTTGTGTGTCATGATGCACTAGAGATGTGGGATATGCAGGCACGGCCCTCCGGCAGCTTACCAGGAAATCCAGGTAAAGCCCTGTAATTTGAAGAATGTTTGTCAAACCCGAGATGTTTTCACCAGATAAATTTGATGAATTTTTATACAAACCTGAAATTTTATCAGAAAATTCCTGACAGATTCTAGCTGGAAGCAGAGTGACGAGATGTAGGAGCTGGAGTATTTGTGTGAGCCTGCTTGAACGTAGACTCCAATGCGATCCCACCACTTGCTTTAGTGAAAAAACAACACAAGTAATTTATGGACACACCAGTCAGAGAGGTACTTGACACATAAGAAGTTTTAATTGGAAACAGTGTAGTGAAAACCAGCAATAACCAGGCTGTCAGGAGAGGAGGTATGTAAACTGGGTAGTTACAGAAAGTGAAGACCAGGAGATGAAATTGATAGTCACACAAACATGTCCTCTCTTTACCAACAGGCTGCATGTCACAGGCAGGGACCGAGGGCATGGGCAGAGGTTAGTGAGGTAAAAACTAATGCTTTTCTCTTGCCCCTGCTGTATTACTTCTGCCAATCCTGTTGTTTCTAAGGAAAGATTCCTTTTGAGAATGCATTGGAAGCCGAGGAAGCAGAAGAACTAAGCAGTTTGTTAAATTAAGCTAGCTGGGAGGACGGAATGAGGTGGCTGGGAACAGTATAATCATTGCCTGTAATTTAGCTATCTTTGTGGCCATGTGTGTCAGATTTTGAGAAAGACAAAGGTGATAAGCTTCACATTTCAGAGTGAGGGAAAGTGTGGCAGGGTCTTTGGAAGAAACTGAGACTCCATGACAAGCTAGGAGTCTTAGCGTTACTCTTTCTGTCTGAGTTAGAAGCTGCAAAAATATTTTTAAAAGCAGATGACTCCATTTGAGCCCTAGGTCTCTGCAGTAGCACTGAGAGCAGAGCTCTAAGTGCTGTTCTGCCGTCTTGGAGACAGGGTGATTTTATGCTATCTGAAGATTCAGCCTGCTTTATCTGCCCTGCTTTTCTTCTCCTCTTTTAGTTTTCTTTTACATTCCCCTATTACTTTACCCCCTTGACACCACGTCTCTTTTCAGTGACTCCTTTTCATTGATGAAGGTCATTGTGTTCAAAATTGGTCGTTGATTTGTTCTGCCTATGACCCCTCAAGGGCTTCCCTGCAGGTATCCCAAAAGGATCTCATTTTCAGAGATGCTGAGCAGCTCTTACCCTGTTCCAATGCTGTGATAAGTGCCCAATACCCGTGAAAACCAGGGTCCTTACAAATGTTTTCAGGCAAGGGACCCAAGAACAAGTCACTCAAGACCAGTGAGCAGTTTTGGAAGTTTGGTCTAGGATTTCTTCCTTCAGATTAGTTCTTTTGCCTTTCTTATCTAATAAACACATTTTTAGCCTTTTGTTCTCATGTTTTGCTCAGGTTTATGGTTTTGGTTTTCTTTGCTATGATATCTTCCTCTTGTCTTGATCTCAGCTTTCTGCTACTATTTCTGGTAATGCCCAGTGCTGATGTGCTGAGGCCATCTCTGCGCTCTAGAGGGGTTTCAGGAGAAACGTCTGCAGAGTTAATTTGGCCACTGTCAACAAAAATCAACTTCTTCGCGTTATAATGTATAGGAAACATACCTAAGGAAACACATCTAAGGATATCCTTCTGTCCCAAGAGAAATAAAAGTTAGAGACAGGCAAAACTGTTTTTCATGAGATGTATGGGATCATGAGGCAGTTACTGACAGAAGAAAACCTTTTTATTTGGGCTTTTGCCCCATTCCCTACAGCTTGACATGAGCAGCAGGACAGGTGAGGCAGAGGAATAGAATTGTCAGCCCCCTTCTCTCCTGCTCCCCACCACCTTGTAGTGCAAAACATTCATGTAATAATCAGATTTCTGTTTCAGCATCACTGGGAGTCACTATCCCTTTGGAACAGCCCTGCGAAAGGCATTTTCCCTTGAGTTTTCTGCTGAGTGAGCTGCGCACTGACCTGCTGTGGTGTTTTTTTTTCTTACAGGAATGAAACTGTTTTACACCAGTTCTGCTGCCCAGCAGCTGATGCAGAGCAGAAGCCTTCATCTCCAGACTCCTCACCAAGGTGGGAAATTGCTGCCAGCGAGACCTTTTCTTTTCCATCCCCTATTTCCTGTTCATCCATAACTAATCTTCCTGCCCCAGAAAAAACCTCACGTATTATACACATCCATCCTCCTACATTGTCCCTTATGTCCCATGTCCCTGGCACTGCTGTCTCTCTCTTTTCCTTCCCAGAGATTACTGTTCATAGTGTTGTGTAATTGCTCACAAACCTGTTCTGGCCTCCACTCACTCACACCCATGCACCTCCAAAAAAATACTTTTAGCCTCTCTTCAAACGTCTCCTTCCATCAACCCACATTCACACTTGTACCTTTCCTTACCCTTCTGCATCACTTTGACACCGACATACACGTGCTTCGCTCTTGTCCTTCAAATTAGTTATCCCACATTACAAGGTGCCTGGACACACACCACTATAGACCCATAACCTTTAAGCTACAGCAAAAGTCACCAAACAAACTGAAGGTTCTGTCTCATACCCTGAGACAGGGTTGGGGGGCACGGTTTTACATGTGTTGAAGTGGTCTGAGCTTGACAATGAAGAACAATTATAAACAGGTACTATTAGCTATTGCCAACTTGTATCCAGTGCAGCCAGCTGTGGGTACAGCAGCAATTGCCATAGCTCTCCCTCATTAGTCAGTGACATCAGTGCCAAGGGGTCCAAGGAGCTTTAAAAATATTTGAGATGTCCATACTATGTAGAGCTTCCATGCTCGGCCTTGTCCCTCTCTTCTTGCCATCTCCATCTCCTCTCAGAACTTCTTACACCTCCATCTCACAGACCTACTCCTTTTCCTCATGCCTCATCACCCTTCTGTCAACCCCAAACAGGTTTCTCTTTAAAGGTTTTTCTCATCACACTGCTAGACTTTTACATCTGACCTTTGGCATCCGTATAAGAAGCCTGAGCTACTAGTGAGGGCTCTGGACAGAATTGGGCAGCTGAATTGCAGCAGTGAGGCTACAACATTTTTAAAATTATATTTCTCTTGTTTGTTCTACTCACTGGAGCAGACCATGGTTTGTGATTTCCTTCCAAGGAAAAGTGTGAGTGTGGAGAACTGTGAAGAGAACAGAGGGGGCTGTGCGTATGTATTCAAAAGTAGGATTCAGCCACACTTGGAGACAGGGTAAGGAAGCAGGACCCCTCCTGACTATTTATGTATGAAGATGGAAGGTTTAACCCCCATGATGTCTGTGCTGAGGGCTTTCAGGCACTGGTAAAGTTTGCATGACAGCCCTGTGGGACATCTGCAGTTGCACCTCTGTGGCAGATGGGGAGATGCTGGCAAGGAAGAGGAGGAGGCAGCAGAGGTTTCTGTTGTAGGGACAACAACGTGTCCCTTGCATTTCTGAAGAGAGAGAGAGTTTTGGTTGTGATGTGCTCTATTTTGTCTGAACCAAAGCTCAATTTTGCCATTGTGTTCTGTCTTCATACTCTGATCCTTGATCCTGTCCCTTTTTTGTCCCAGCCTCCACCTTATTTCTGGTCAATTCCCTTAGTTTCCAGTATTTTCTTGTCCTACAAGGTTGTCAATCCTACAGTGAAGACACTCTAGTGTCATTTTTGTCATGCTCATGCTTCAGGCCTTCCTTTTGTCCCAGTAACTCCCAAAGGCCCTACCCATCCTTTGAGCCTGAGTTTGCCAGCCCTCCTTGTGCTGGGAACCACCAAATTTCTCACCTGAGGTTTGGCAGGTAAATTGAAGCGGAAGCAATCATTCCAGTAATTTAACAACTTTGGCAAGCTGCATCCAAAGATGAGTCTGAGCCAGGATCAGGAAAGTCAGAAATGGGGATGAATGACAATGACCCCTACAGCATGTTGCATCTGGGCTTCTACTTAAGGGGCTTCTCAAACTGATGTATGCCTATCCATTTTATGTCTTTTGTAACTTGTCCCACTCTGCAGGCCTCCTTCTTTCCTTACTTTTTTCCCAAGGTTTTCTCTTGTTGTCCCCATTTCTATTGCCCCCCGGACTCTTAATAGCAGTCCTGAATCTGCCTCTGTGTGACACAATATTCTATGTAGAGACAGAGATGGTTGAAGCCACCGTGGCTATTTTGAAGGTGAGAAACAGGCATGAAGAATTTTTGCTTTTTGAAACAGAGAAACTTTTATTTGCGATCTCTCTATGTGACTGTCTCAGGCAAGAAGAGCATCCCTACTTCACACGCCGTGCCAAAAGAAAGGCAGAGCACAGGCGGGAATATTAAACTCACAGGTCAGCTTCATGCTGCCCAGAAAACACCTCCTAGCCTCTGCCGGGACCTGCAGTCAGCCATGGGCTTCCTTCATATCTGAAGTTATGCGTACAATGCAGGGAGAAGGGCAAAAAAATGCCAGAGAGGGAAAAACACAGGGTCACCGTGGAGCTGATGTCCATATCTCATAGCTATGCTGCTTTGGAATGGCACAATACTCTGCTGGGAGAAGCTCATCAGATCATTTGCAGAGCCTGTCACCCTGTTCAAATCATGAACAGGCTACCCATTGAACCACGGCAGAACAAAAGTCAATCAAGACTGAAATATATGGGTCAGACAGTCTAAATAGGCAATCAGTTCCTGGGTGAGCCAGGCATATCCTTAAATCATAGACTCATAGAATAGAATCTTCATGGTTGGAAAGGACCTTTGAGATCATCGAGTCCGACCATACACACACAAAAAAACCCCTTACAATCTCTGCCACTGGAGCATGCCCTGAAGTGCCGAATAAGCTCGTCAGGGCTCCTGATGGGAAAGCCTGGCACACAGGGGCTCCCTGTGCAGCTTTCTTGAGCCCTGTTGAATGGACAGCCAGTCACAAGTGGTGCTGTGGTGAATTTGATAAACCAACTTGGGTTTTTTCTTTCTTTTCCCCCTCCATGATCAGGCATTTCCCTAAATGAGATAAATCCTGTCAGAACTGATGCCACTAATAACCATCAGCCGTCTAGTTTTAATTAGAGTTTGCTTCATTAATGCCTCAACTCCTCTCTGTGCAGCAGATTAAATAATGTACTTGCAGCTCATTTACACAAACCCCCAAACTGCAGGGCTGAGCTGCAATCCTTTAATTAAACAGCCCGGCTGATCCCTACCGCTGCCTCGGCTCATCAGTCTAAGCCGATTAAAGAGAATAGGGACTAATAAAGAGCATAAACAGGGAAGTGACTCTCGTCTCTTCAAGGGACTTGGAGACTCCAGTGGTGATCAGCTGCTTTCTCCTTCTCTACCAGGAGCCTTACCTCAGCCCACATCACCTCCTTCTGGGACCTTCAAAAATAGCCCTGCTTTCAGTAGGAACCCAGCCTTACCTTGTGGGACAGAAATCCTTTGGGAGACTGAGGGAACATTGGCAGCAGGAGGGTAACATGGCAGTGAAGGTGAAGATAAAGAGGGGCTTTGAGGCAGTAAGAAGAGTGACTGCCTGACTGCATGAGAGACCAACAAGAGCAGCCACACATCTCAACTGTGGGGCAGAAGCAGAAGGAAACACAGGGCGTAACTGTAGGAGGTTGGCTGTCAGGAACAGTCCGGGACAAAAGTTTGTCTCTGCTTGTGATTTGTGATTGTCATTGTTGTTCTTGTGTGGTCTTCCCTAATGTTTGTCCTGCAAGATTTCTGACTCTGTCTTTATTACCTGTCCGGCTAAAAATGCGTTGGCTTCACCTGAGTGGGAATGATTAGGAACATGTCAGTGTCTAACCACTCAAGAGAAGCCAACTCGATGAGGCGGTTGTGATCGTTCCCACTCGTATTGTTCTGCTTTGCTTCTCTGACTGCCACAAGCAGCACTAGCTCCCTTCTCTCCTCCAGCATATGAATTCCTTGGAGGGGGTTACAAGTCCATGAGTTTAGCAATGCAAATTTCCCACCTGGCTGCTTAGCTGAGTTGCACCAGCAATCAGCAAGACTGGTGCCATAGGCCATGAATATTAGGAGATAGATTTGATCCCAGAATCTGCTCCCAAGAAGCTCAGAGCCACAGTACAGTATGAGGTCATGGCAGCAGCAGGCAGATTCCTGTTGCCGTACTCTTAGGGCTTACACATTTCAAAGTACAGTATAAATCCTGGACACGGACCACCACTGGACTTGTACACCACTGGCTTCATGACCATAACCCATCTTGCAGCTTGGGCTTCCACTGGGGATGCCAAAGGTCAGGTTGAGGGGAATGAGGAGACTCCATGGATAGCAGTAGGACCTAACCCTGCTCCTTTACTGAGGTGCTGATTAGACTCTGATTTATCTAAGCCCTATAATTTCATAAAGCAACTGCTCTTTTTCTTGCTGGCTTCTGCCTGTTAACAGCAGCATTTCGTTCTAGGGATTTGAATAGCCTAGTAATTGCATTTCCCACTTCTCCCAGTCTCACACAGTGGAGTCTGACATCTCAGAACAATGACCTTAAAATGCGTCCAGCAGCAGCCCAGCTCTAACAGGATTACACACCATTTTCCTTTGTGTGAGGTAATAGGGCTGAGATGAGAAAGATTTGTTTCTGTTAGAGTAATGAGAGGAAATGATGGAGTCACAATTGGAGGGAACAGTATATTCATTCAGTTGCCTTTCATAGGCTTTTTGGAGCCCGCCTCTGGCTCGCCAGAGGTGCTGAATAGGAAATCAGCAGAAAATCACCTCTGCTCCAGTGACAGGAAAAGTTCTACATAAAAATTTAGGCACCTGGGCCAGGTCCACTTTGGCAGTGAACATGGGAATAGCACTGGAGGGGTGACGGATCATGGCACAAAGGAGATTGGACGGGATCTGAGGCCATTTGTGTGAACGGCAGGATCAGGTGCCAGATAGCTCTTTGTGAAGGGGGAATGTTCCACCTATGTTTGTGGGAAAGAAAAGGTCTTTCCTATCTGGAAGAAGTGCAGATGAGACCTCACCTGCTTTTAAGGCAAAGGAGACAAAGAGTCCTCCCAGGAATAGTGGAGGTCAGGGATCTAAACGGTATTCTGGAAAGACTTGAATGTGTACTGAGCAGAAGAGCTAGGGAGTGAAACATCCGTTGAAACGTCTATGGAAAAGTTGGGCAAGCTCTGCTCATCTTTTTCTGTAGTATTTCCTCATTTTCCAGTTGGGAGACTGCTGCCTGGATCAGGGTTGAAACATGATTAGTGCAACTAGCAATTGTTTACTTCATGATTATGGACCAATTAAATTGTAACTCAATATAGGTTAGACTTCAAACAGCTGTGTAGTCATTCCTAAAGTGCCTGCTGGATTAGTCATGCTCATAGATTGGTTACTGCCTGGCATCACAGCACCAATTAATGGTAAGGAGACATTTAAGTCATTGGCTACATCTCCAAGCCTGCCAGTTCTGGTAAAATTCCCTCTTGCCCCACTTCTGATTTACCAAAGTACACAAATGGAAATATGCGTTCTTACTGGCAGGAGTCCTTTTTGCTTGTCGCTCCATTTTTTACATGTGGGAGGGTGAAAAGTGGATGGACATATTTTGGACAGTTCTTTGAAATCAAACCTTCAAACACGTTTCTTCCCAGCTCTCTGAGCTGCCTAAGAGTATGCTACACCCTAAGCAGCACATGGTTAAAAAGCAAAATCTGATTTCATTTACTTCTGGAGGTCTGCTGTCTCTGACTCTTCATGTCCCTTTACCTGAACTCTGTTTCCATTGGGCATGGGTTTGTTCTTTGTCCTATGAAGTCATGCTGGAAGGCACTGGCGCAAAAGAGCCATGAGTATTATCCACTGCCCAGTCACAGCATCCTGTCCCTCTTTGACTTCCCACTGCTGTAGCCCAGGAACATCATTCCTCCCAGTACAGCTCTCACTTTACCCTTGGGTCACTCTAGGTCCTTTAGCCGTTAGATCCTCCTGAGAATTTCACAAGACTTTGTTGGGATTGTGAATGCAATACCCCTTAAGACTGAGACCCACGAAGCTGATGAGAACTGAACCACTCTTCAAGACAATTCTCCTTTCAGATATCATTGAAGCATCTTTATAAAAAACAGGTGGGGAATGATGACTTTCCACCAGTATCCATCACTCTTTAAGCATTATAGAGAAACAACTGAGCTACCCAACATTATGTCTGGACTTGTAAAAAATTGACCTTGCCTGACAGAAAGAATGCAAATCCAGTTCATGAAACAGGAAATTAGCCTTTCTGGTTTAAGATTGCTGGCAGGATATTGGATATATAATCTGGACGTTAGTGCTTCCTCTCAGCTCAGAGGCACTCAGTGGCTCTGGCCCAGATGTGAAACATGGTAATGATTCTAGACTGTATCAAATCAGATCTATAACCTACCACACAAAACATCATAACAGCTCTGACTAATTGGCCCCCAGCTGGCAGTGTCAAGTGCAAGCTCCTCCAATTAGTGGACCATGGACACTGAATTCTTCTCTGATTCTTAATGGAGAACACTCCAGGTCAGGCGTACAGCACCTGAACACGCCAGTAAGCCTCTGTGCTCACAGTCTGTGCCTTGTGTGCTGTGAGGACAAATGGCTTCACATACAAAGCTCTTCAGACCGACTCCTTTCATTTGTGCTAGAGTCCTCCACAGCGCTTTTTTTGAAAACACACAGGAGAAGTTTGAGCAGCATTTCTGCTTTGTTAGCACATCTTGTTTGTGCTTCTTTTCTCATTTCTTTTCCTTATTGAGGTCACAGGCATGAAGAGAGGATTTTTTTCTGCTTCTTAACAGGTCATCTACTTCTTATTCTTTCCTCCCTGTAGACTTAATAATCCTGTTCAAGATATTACGATTGGAGGTTGTGGGGATGCTGCAAATAGGCAGGGATGGGTCAGAAAAGTTCACATAAATATTCCCCTGTCTTACAGTTGTCAGAGTTTTGATTTTAGTCTGACAGAGAGATGTGGGTGAGGAGAAATCTCTAGACTCAGATTTGAACTCTTCCTAAAGTGGGAAGTGAGTAGATTCCTTGCTTTTTATGGGTGTTTTGTACAGTCAGGACTAGCAGCTTGAATTGCTTTGCAGCAGCCTACATATAGAGCCACAGAGGTACTTAGCGTGTGTAGATTTGGGGAAAATAGGGAAACACAACTATAAGCAAAAACTGTTTTAGAGAACATCCTTAACATCATAGTTACCAACAACCTTGGGAATCTCTTGCAGGGAGGTATAGTTGGCAGTTCTTCTGGTACTGTGACCTGGGAGGAATGTCTCTTTCTGGAAGCATCCAAAGAAACAGGAGGTGAGTTTCAGATGCAGCATCTCAGTCCTGTAAAGGAGATCCACCAGGACATTTTGGCACTATCGCCCACACAGGCATTTCTCTGCTCCTTCTCTCCAACAGCTGGTGCAGCCACTTCCAGGCAAGTTTGGAGAACATGAGGGTGGGGAAGTAAAGTGAGGAATAGATGGGCTCTTCAACAGGAAAAAAAAATCTCTGGCAGAAACTGGAGTTTCCCTGTCATATTGGTTGCTTGCTTTGCCCCTATCGACACCTTTCTCCAGGAGGAAGGAAGATGGCAAGAGAGAGAGGCCAAAGAAAACCCGTCTGAGGTATCCTGTTTTGAAACTGCAAAGATACCTATCAGACACATGTTTTCTGAGAGCCTGAAGCTGTATACAGCCTTGACTGGCCGCATGTTCTTCCAGTCCTTCCCTTTTCCCCATTATGTCTGTTACTTACATGGGTCCTGCCCTAGAGGAATCTGGACTTGGATTCAGGTACTTTTCTCCCACATGTGACAGTGCTTGCCATTTCTTGCGTCACAGCAGCAGTAATGTCAGTGAAAGAGAATCAATCATAGCCAACTTCACACTTGTGGGAGCCACTTTCAACAGCTGTTGAGATCAGTTAGTTGCTTTAATACTAATTCACTTATGGCTTGCAGATGATCCTCATGTTCTCATGCGTTGCAAAGAATTCCCTGCCCATAACATGGCAACTTTTTAAAACCGGTAGAATGCAACATAAACACCTGCTGTATCCTGTGTTTTCTGTGGGATGATGCCACAGAGACGCATGAGAAGAGGCTATGACAGCTTTGGAAACAGTCCTGTATCTAGCACTGGGAAATGGGGACAGACGGTTGATGAAGTAATAGCAGATGGACTGTAGTGGAGCTCACACCATTCATTCTAATCCTCTACTGATATCATCTGACCTGATGTGCATCAGTCAAGATGCACCCACTTGCAAAATTGGGCCATTCCAGCTCTTTTGTACACTAAGGTGTGTTCTGTTGAACTTGACAAGGTGGTTTCTGTGGACCCTCTGTCCACACATTTACAAGGCAGAGAGGGATAAGGCAAAGAGATGGAAAAAAGAGCCAATGAGAAAGAAAGGGAGACAGACTCACCCCAACAAAGATAACAGTGCTACTGTAAGGAAAATGGATGGCAAACATGCTCTACAGAGGAGAATGACAGGAGAGAAGAAGCAGGAAAAGCAGGAAGTTAAAAAATAGTGTAAATGAAAGAAGAAACTGAAGGGAACAAGAACATATGAACAGGAGATAAATGAGCAGGTCCCTTGGCTGGAATATTCTTGTTCATGCCAGTATTCTTTGGCAGTGACAGCAATGAGGCCTTTTATTACACATTTTCTTGCAGTGTCATGTCAATCCAAAGGCCTTTTGTCTTTTCTGTGCTCTGCAACTCCTATGCAGGTTCATCTTCTGACCACCCCCATGGGGCAAGCTCTGTGCCCAAAAACAATAAGCTCTCCCTTTGGAAAAACATGTCTGTGCTCCAGAGTTCCTTCTTCTGCGTGTGTCCCTGGCAGGCTTTCATATGGTCCAGGAAGAACTGAAGAGTCTGAGATGCTGAAGAGAAGCACGCTGTACAGCTGCTCAGTCCACTCTATATGGGCTCTGCAAAAAGCTAGATAGCTGAGGGAGAGGGTGTAAAAAAAATTGTGAGATTTTTGGGACTGTCACCTGGCTTGTTCAAAAACTACAGAAGAGCTGCAGACCACCCCATCTTCTGTGAGGAAACATCATCCTGAAGAAAAGCATCAAGACATAAACAGAAGTTGAGTTCAGTGAGATTTTTCTTTTGAGACTGAGTAACCTAACTCTTTGTTGACCACTTTGAAATGTGTGAAATGTGAAACTTACTAGTTTTAACCATCTCTGGTTGGCACCTTCATCCTTTCCACACACAGATCGTATCATCATCCCACCAGGGTGCCTAGTGACTAGAGACATGTGTCACCTTTGTCATATCCCACACCGGTATGTTGCTGCTTTCCTGTAAACAGGTTATGATTCTGTTATTATTGCCTGTGTATCTGGGTTGACTGCAATTCTCTCTTGGTCTTCAGCCACAGGCCAACCTAAAACCCTAGATCTGAACACACTGGCAAAGTTAAAATATGTGTCATATCTGATTTCCTAAAGCTGGTGTTTGGACTGTGTTGAGGATGATGATTTGAGGCTGTTACCCTTTATGATGAGGAGGACCATCCTTCCTTCTCCTTGGTTTGACACAAGCAGTGGCCTTCTACTGGGCTGCAGTTATCACAAGGGGCAAAATAGCTGAGATACTTAGAACACAAACAAGATTTAACTGGGTTGCACAAAGATCTTCCTGTGAAGCGGCTCACTTGCTGCCTTCACAGAATCAGGGAATAACAGAATAGTTTGGGCTGGAAAGGACCTTTAAAGGTCATCTAGTCCAACCCCTCTCCAATGAGCAGGGACATCTTCAACTAGATCAGTTTGCTCAGAGCCACATCCAACCTGACTTTGAATGTTTCCAGGGATGAGGCACCTGCCAATTCTCTGGGCAACCTGGTCCAGTGTTTCAGCACCCTCAGCATAAATTTTTTTTTTCTTATATCTTATTTAAATCTACCTTCTTTTAGTTTGAAACCATTGCCCCTTGTCCTATCACAACAAGCCCTGCTAAAAAATTTGTCCCCATCTTTTTTATAAGCCCCCTTTAAGTACTTGAAGGCTGCTATACAGTTTCCCTAGCGCCTTCTCTTCTCCAGGCTGAACAACCCCAACTCTCTCAGACTGTCCCCACAGCAGAGGTGCTCCAGCCCTCTGATAATTTTTGTGGCCCTCCTCTGGACCTGCTCCAACAGGTCCATGCCTTTCCTGTGCTGAGGGCTCCAGAGCTGGATGCAGCAATCTAGGTGGGTCCTCACGAGAGTGGAGTAAAGGAGCAGAATCACCTCCCTCGACCTGCTGGCCACGCTCCTTTTGATGCAGCCCAGGATACAGTTGCCTTCTGGGCTGTGAGCTCACTTTGTCAGCTCACGCCTGACTTTTCATCCACCAGTATGCCTAAGTCCTTCTCAGCAGGGTTGCTCTCAATTCATTCATCTCCTAACCTGTACTGATACCAAGGTATGCCCCGATCCAGGTGCGGGACCTTGCACTTGGCCTTCTTGAACCTCATGAGGTTCACACAGGCCCACTTCTTGAGCTTGTCCAGGTTCCTCTGCATGGCATCCTTTCCCTCAGGCCAACCACACCACTCAGCTTGATGTCATCTGCAAACTTGCTGAGGGTGCAATGAATGCCACTGTCTATGTCATTGACGAAGATATTAAACAGTACTGGTCCCAGTACAGACCCCAGAGAGACACCACTTGTCACCCATCTTCATCTGGACACAGAGCCATTGACCACTACCCTGTGGATGTGACCATCCAACCAATTCCTCTTCCACTGAACAGTCCACCTATCCATTTCATACCTCACCAGTTTAGAGAGAAGGGTGTTGTGGGGGACTGTGTCAAGTCCAAATAGATGACATCCATAGCTCTTCCCTTGTCCACTGATGTAGTTACTCCATCATAGAAGGCCACTAGGTTGGTCAGGCAGGACTTGCCCATGGTGAAGCCATGCTGGTTGTCTTGAATCACCTCCCTGTCCTCCATCCTTAGCATAGCTTCTAGGAGGATCTGTTCCATGATCTTCCCAGGAACAGAGGTGAGGCTGGCAGGTCGGTAGTTCTCAGGGTTCTCCTTCCTACCCTTTTTCAAAATGGGTGTGATGTTTCCCTTTTTCCAGTTACCAGGGGCTTCACCTGACTGCTGTGACTTATCATGGAGAGTGGCTTGGCATCATGGAGATTGGCCTGGCATTCAGTGATCAGTTACCCTGATTCCTTAGGAAGGAACTCAGAACCCAGGGTCTGTCACAATGGGAAGAAAAAGAAGACAACAGAAGCCCTTCTTTGGGTCTATAAATGCCAAGATTTGTGTCCCTAAATCCAGCTCACAGGTAGCTGGAATAGGAGAGCAATGGGCTGAGGAGATATGCAAGGTTTCCTTGCCTTGTAGAGGCTCTGCTGCCTCCCAGCCCTGAATTCATCTCATTTTAGCAGTGAAATTCTATCTTCTGCATGATTGCACCGGCAGGCTTTTGTCAGCGAATTCCGTGCTGTTCAAACCTGCCTCAGGGATGAGGAGCCAAGAGATCTGAGTGGAAGTGGCAGAAAGACTGCTGCTGAGAAGCCAAGTTTCTCTTTCCCCGGGTGCTGAGCGGGCAGTTACGCTAATGCAGGATGCCATCTGTTTTTTCCTTCTCTAAAAGGTCGTGTTTACCAAACATTGCAGAGGCAAGAGAAGTCGGGGGTTAAAGTAAAAGTAATTAAACCCTGCAGAGCAGGGCCCCCCCTATGCCTTCACTGTCCACTCGGTGCTTTTCACACCTCAGTGACAAGCACAGGTGCCCCGTTTGACACAGCCACCAGTAACCCCCTCTGCAGTGACAGGCTGTGGGACCTTCTCCCAGTCTAACCTGCAGGGACAACACAGCAACTGGCCTGGGGCATCAAGCACCCAGGTGTGGTGGGCAGCTGAGAAAAGGGATCTACTTCCTAAGCTGAGTCCTGTGCTCCTGCAGCTGGTGAAACAGGATGCCTGGCTGGGAAGAACGGAGGAAAGAGATGTGTGCCCCAGAGATGGCCCAAGTCTTATTCTGAGATGTCACCCAGACACACATAGGAACTATAAGGAAAAAACTGTGCGACAGCCACACCACCCAGCACCACCAGCCTTGCACCATAAACACCGCTTCTCATACAGTGAGAGCTGGTTTAGCTGTTCCAAGTCACTCTCTGCAGGAACCTGTCTGTCTCCATGAAAAAGCAGAGATCCTAGTCCTCAGGTGTCTGAAGTTAGGCACGGAGAGCCTGTCCCTCAGACAGGCAGCCAGCCCAGACTGACACAAGGGCATGGGGTGCATCAGAAGAGTTTAGCTCCTGTAGTGCTCTTCTGTAGCAAAAGGTGCAACAGTACAACAATGTGGGAATTACACGGGGATCATATTTAAATACCAAATCTGAAATGGTGGCCCTGACTTTGGCTTGTTAGACCCTGTGGGACGTCAGGCATTTGCTCGTGTTATTACATTTTCTGTCTGCTTAATACACATCTCACCAAAAACACTTTAAGCAATGTTGAAAAGATGTTGCCTGGTTCAGTCTGTGCTAAAGGATGTTAAATTTAATTGATTTCCAATGTATTTACCGTACTGTACTGTCAAATCTATTTTACAGGTGTGTGTGCCAGCCTTTTTATGAACCAAGTAATATATTCTGGGATGGGAAATGAGCTTGGCTAATTATCATTAATTCCCCTTGGGTAAAACTAGTGTGAGAAGATGGCTTGGTGCCACCGCTTTGCAAGGTGTTACGTGAATGTAGACAAAATCAGAATCTTGTTCCTATATTTGTCTGTGTTGGGGGAGACTGTCTGAGAAAGCTGCATCTCACTTGGCAGAGGATGATTTGCCAAGATCAAGTTCCAAGTTCCCTGCCTCCCTGGCAGGAGAGACTTTTGCCTTCCATCATTTTCAGCATGCTCCCAGAGAGCATTGCCTCCGAGTCACCCTAAAACCTGAACTTAAAAGCAAATCAGAAGCAATTCTTTTGCACTCAGACCCCCAGCATGTCAGAAATCTCTGAACCTTGAAAAGATCCCATTATATTTTACCAAGCCTGTCTCAGCCACTTTTTTTTCATTGAATTCTGATCAACCCATTCACCATATGTTATGGGTGTCCTCAGGGAACACTGAAATGAAATAAACTGAAAAGGCACTTTGGACCCTGCTAACTCAGCGATTGATTTTATTTTTTAAATTTTTTTTCTGAGCAGAGAGAGGAGAGGACAGCAGAAATGCTGAAATGTCTTAAGACAGGAAGCAAAGGTTCTTGCAGACTTGGGGTCTGGACTCTGTTCTCTTGGCATTAGCTAGTGACTTCTTTGATTCTCCGAATGGCACTTTCTAAGGGTTTTTTATTCTGACATCTCTGAAGCTTTGAAGTCTCATATGGCTCTCAGGCCACAATAATACTAATTGCTTACACCACTTTAGAGCAGCTTATATACAATAACCAACTGATCTTCATAAGGAGCTTTGTGAAATGGATTCCTAAATTTTTGTGGTCCTTCACAGCCAGTCCGTGTTGTCTTTGCCTCAGTTACAAGTCACAATCCTGCACACTGACCTTGAACACCATGAAGAAGGTGTTTAGTAAGGAAACAGCAATGTCATCTTCTCCTGGAGTGACACAGGGACACAAAGAGGAGGTGAAATCAGCCTCTGTGGTATTTTTGTCAGACCTCACACCCATAGCTTCCTCCTACCCAACGAGCTAGATCTTTTTGCATAACCGTTATAGCTGCCAACAGGGCATTTGGGCACCCTGTTCTTGAGTGACTGGTTTCTTACACCACTGTCCAAGTCCAGAAGAGCCATTGCTATTTTTGTTACTCTAATATTACTCTTACTTATCTGCAATAATTTTCCTTCTTGTAGGAGAGAAGGAGCAAAGAGATGAGTTTTGCCTCTTGACCACGAGAGCTGTGTAGCTATGGAGTGATCAGTGAGAAAGCTCAGTTTTAATTTCTTACACGAGTAACATTACTGTCCTTGAGAAGAGTAACTGTCCTGCCCCTAAATCCCTGTTTAGTCACTCAGCTACCCTGTAAACACCTTTCTGAGAGCTATGAAAATTACTCTCAGACCATGCATGGATTCTGGTATTTGACACTGAGGCAATAGAATCTAATGTGTGGAGCATCTATTTCTGTGGTCCTGCTTCCAGGTCTAGCTTGAAATATTTGGGGGGAAGGGGCTCCATGTTCTTTCTGAAGTCATCAGGTATGGGAATATTTATCTGACAGTCTAGATCCAACAGATAATCATGGCTCAGCTCCACAGCTGACAGTTAGAAGCCCAGATCCTTGCCAAGCTGGAAATGTGTGTTTCCAGCAGCAAGGAGGTGGTGAGGAGTATGCGAGAAAATGCAACATCGTGATGCTGCAGGAACTGAAAAGCAGTCAAATCTCTCCCAGGACAGAGTATGATACAACAGCTCTGTACAGACATGGGGAGCTGTTACTACTAGGCATGGGTGGATGGGCTTCTCTGGTTTGATAATTTATTATCACTGACTTGAGCTTTAAGTTTCCAAAATACCAGGAAGGGAGAAAAAAGGAAGTAATAAGAAAAACCTCTGCATAATACCGTTTTTCCTCTGTCATCTTCCTACATCCTTCCCTCAGCGTACTCCTTATAGAAAATCTTGGTGAGAAACCTGCATGTAGAAGCTAAATATCAGAAGTCTCGCTTACCCAGGCTAGACAAAAATATTTATGGGTGCCCAGCTGAATTGTCTCAATGAGAGCTTTTTCACCATCATGCTTTCTTGAAGCAAACACTAGGATTCATCCCAGAACCCAGATAACCCTGTTTTGAAATGCTAGTCTAGCTATAGTATTTCATATAAGCCCTCAGTCAGATTGTCTGCGGTCACCATCTTAGTTAACAAAACTGGTTTCTGTCTGCAGCAGGCATATACAGGTCATCAGAGCAAAAGTAGTGAGATACCTGAAACATAGGAGATGTTTTCTGCAGCAGATGAAATCTCTCTGTAATAATGACTAAGCTAGTTGCTATGGGTCATAAAAGTCATGTAGGAACATCTAGGAAGAACAGAAGAGCTGAATTTATAGTCTTCCTTTTTTAGCTGATTGCAAGTGATTTACATTAATACTACAACTTTCAATCAAACAGAATTCAAAGACGTTACAAAACCTTCCCTACCTGATTGCATGACTAGCAGAAAATTGCTTCATTTATCATGCAAGAGTAGCTGTAGAAAACTGTGAAAGATGGTGGTATATGATACTTTAGGGCAGGAAGTAACGAACACTGATTACAGTTGAAACTGCAGGGGTGATGCTGGGATACAGAACTAAATTAACCTAGTTGGATTTTGGCCAGGACATTGGGATTCACACCTTAGACTCTGCATGGGACTTTTAATTATTACAAGTGGTTAGAAAAAATTGCTCATCCAAGAAACAGAATGTGTAATGGGCTCCATTCCCTTCCTTCATCCCACAGCCAGGGAGGCTGATTACTTACTGGCCAAGGGAAAGAAAGTGGGTCCCCATAATTTACTTAAGAACATTTTTTTCCCAGAGATCTTCCATGCTGTAGTGCCTATCCTTGCCCTACTCACTTTTCTTACTGTTGGAGGTTACTATGATTACAATAGCGACTGAGCCTTCACTTATTAACAAAAGCTGTGCTCTACCAATGCAAATCAACTGTGTCACTCAGCACAGAGGGAAAAAAAACAGGATTGTTAAGATTTTAGCCTATATTTCAATGTTTAGCAGTGTGTTTTGTCACTCATATGAGGGCTTCATCCATTGCTGCTACTGGACAACAGAGAATAGGCCTCTTCACAACACTTCCTCTAAGCAGGTTCAAGGTGGGAGTAAACCTGGGAGAAATCCAGGGTGTTAAGTGGAACCATAGGGCCATTGCGCTAACATTCAGGCTGCTAAGCAAACTCTGTCTTTACCCCTTTTTTCCATTGCCTATAAGTCACTGAAGTTTACCAGCTGAAGCTGGTAATTCCCAAGTTTGATCTCTTGCTCAAAGGTGAAGTAGTTTGTCCTCTTTTTTTGGAGGTTTTTTTTCCTCACTGAGTAAAAGTACTTCAGCCATTTATTCCCCCGCCCCCCCAAAAAAAAAAAAAAAAGAATATGTAGAAACTACTCCCGCTTCAGCAAGACTATATCCTATTGCTTTCTGAACAGCACAACAGCCGGACCAGCAGGGGGTTGAAAAGTTTATATTTAGCATAAAACCGTCTAGCTGAAAAATGCCTTTGAGTGCTTCAGTGGAATCTGATTTTGATTTGACCGAGTTCTGACCCTTCGAAAATTCCACGCATAAGCACAATACATTCTGTATGGGTGTATTCACTGGGCTGAAAGCATACGTGGAGGAGGAAGGCAAGGTTATGGGTGTCTGTGTGGTTAGCTTACATCTTTATCCTAACACAGTGTCTTTAGGGGCTTCAGGTATGCTCTGTGAGTGGGAGAACTCAGCGTGGTGGTGCTTTTCACACAAGGGTGACTGAATGTGCGCCCTTAGTGCTTGCAGTCTTAGGGCCCTCCTGCGTCTAAATGCCTAATGAGGTTCAAGAGCATTTGGGGTTGATCCAATGCCCTCTGCCTCATTGTCCAGGGTAAGAATCAGGTCCAGCGAGAGTACTTAGGGTCAGACGGAGCCCAGTGTTCAACGGGCAGGTCCATGGTGATGAGGCAGGTCCAAGGTCAGTCAATCTGCAGGTCAGAGTCCAGACCAAGTGGGTCCATGGCCATGGAAAGGGGAAGGAGTGCTGGAGACCAGCACTTCTACAGCATTGCTGGGGGAGGGACTGATGGCTCTGGGCTGGGCTGAAAAGGGGGAACTGTGCAGTGGATATTTGTGGGGGCCCCAGCTGAGGCGGGTCAGACCATTAAGGTCTATTAGTGCACCGAGGGCCCTGACAAAGGCTTTCCAAAGGTCATCTTCATGTCCGGAGGTATTCAAGAGTTGATTGGAGAAAGCCAGGATCAACCTCATCTGTCTTTGAAGGTGGCCCTGCTTTGAGCAGGGAGTTGGAATACACACCTCCATCCTTCCCTCCCAGCCGAGGTTATTGTGTGATTCTACAAAGCCTGCTGGCTTTTCTCCTGTGTTAGCCGTGCACGCAGGGTATCCTCTCACTATGAATGTTACTCACTCAGGCTCTAAACTGAGCGCGACAGAAAACCAAATAGGTAGCATACACTAGAGGTGATGTTCAGCCTTATAGAGCAACAGGCGCGAGCGCTGCAAACTCTTACGGCAGTCAGTGGAGGCTTCAGGAAAAGAGAGTTAAGCGTATGTGCAAGTGTTTAGAGGGCCATCACGTCAGGGAATACTTGCTGGCATTTAGAGTCCATTCATGCTCGAAGGGAAGTCAACTAGCTCTCCAGTCTACTGCCTCTGGCCCTCATCTGCCCTACAGAAAGTCTGCGCAGCACACTGTGCGCTGTGGCCTTGACTCAGCGGAGCAATTTTGGGATATGTGGCTTGCTGAATCAGAGCTTACGCGTCTCACTGAAACTGCTTTGTAGGGCACAGTCCAGTTCCCACTGAAATACTTGTGAGGCTTTTGGCACGCACTTCAATCAAAACAAGATCAAATCGGTGTTCACCTGGCCATCCCTTGAGCCGAGGATAAAAATTATTGCTCTGCTGGTTAAAATGAGAATGGATAGAACAGAGGCTGCCAATAAAAATGTTGCAGTGAGAGCTGTAAGAGAAAAGTCTTTTTTTAATGTTTCCTGCAACATGGATGGACATAGAACAGGAGTTAAAAATGAGTACACACTTTACATGTACCTATGTAGGTGTAGAAAAAAGAGTGTTCCATTACATAGTACCAGGAATAGAACAAGGAAAGATTCTATAAGGTGTACACCCTAAAAGGACAGTTTTATGCCTCATTTTAATGGTGGTATTTCCTGATTGATGAGTATGCAGATGTCATTTTAATATGCTTTGACGAAGACTGGTTTCTTCTGTGAATTTATTTTTTAAGTCCAACTGGTGACTACGTGCATGTGTATAAAAGAAGAAACTTTTTACCTTTAAATCCTTAATTCTTCTTAGTTTTGAAGTTGTGATACTGTCTTTGGCTCACCAGATTTGGAACCTTTTTAGAAACTGGGGGTTCTAAATTTGATTCGTAAATCTACTGAACAGAAGAGCTGCCATTGGAGAGAATGAACTTCCTTTTAAAGTACTAGTAAGTATGCAAAAGTGCTCCCAGGCTTAGGAGGCAAAGTCTATTTACAGTTAGAAGAGTTGGGCTCTTAAGTGCTTACAGCACTTTTGAAAATGAGACTTAAATGCCTCTGAGTAATTTGGGCACTACAGAAAATCATATCTAATTTCCCTGATTTTGCTCTGACATCAACACCAATCATAAAATGATTTGTTATCTAGATGGCAGCAGAACTGGTCCTATGTGGAGCAAATCCAAGAGAAAGAAATATGATTCAGAAGTGAATTAAATAATTTAATGGTGTTTAAATATGGGAGGCAGTACACATCCTTGGTTTCGATGGAATTAAACGCATTGGTTCTGTGCTAATTATTTCCAAACTCGATGTTGCTGTCAGCTAAATACTCATCCCCCGGAAATCAGTGGAGCTGTATCTGATGTACATGGTACAGTAGAACCCAGAGTCCATGTGGACTGGCCTGCACACTCTTGGAAATCATAAATTATTCCTCTGTAGCCACTGGAAGGTGACTAATGTAACAACAAACAAACACTCTCATGGTTCAAACAGTCCCCCAGCATACCAAAATCTTGTTTGAAATTGGATGAATCTTGAAAATATTCAGCAAGAGAGGTTAACAGACTTCCTCAGCACTTCAGTGCATCAGATGTGCTAATCCCATCCTGTCTCGAGCAATGTGTCAGCTCTCTCAGAGTGCACTGTTGCCAGACCCTGGATTCACACAAATACTGCTGTGGCTGGCAGGAGAAAGGGATGTTTTCCTTTCTCCACAAGATCTCAGTGGCACAGCAATCTGTGGGTCGGAAAGAAATGGCTTCTTTCATGGAAGTTCTGCAGCCTGGTACAGCTGTATTGCACGCTGCTTTAAAGAGCCAGGATCTCAGGGCTGGCTGCCTCTCTTGCATCTTCATACTCTCAGGTCTCCAAGGGTTTCTCTGGAAACTCTGCAACATTCAGCCACCCCTCCACCATTTCCCATATGCCCTTAGAAACTCCAGGGGAAAACTGGGCCCCTGGGATCCAGGCTCCATGCCAGATGGGACTCTGGGATGCACAGGGGATGCTGAGCAATAGGCAGCAAGGGCACAGGGGTGACTGCCAGGTGCTAGCTGCTCCAAGGAGCGGGAGAGGTGTCCGTAAGCCATGACACCCGCCTTGCTGCCTCACCTCCAACTGCAGAACTTTGAGCAGAGGCAGCCAGGCAGCTCCAGGAGTCACAGGACTGGTTTATGCCGTGTGTGCAGCACAGGTGCCTGCTTTCAGGGAGGGAGGTGTCAGAGCTTTGGCTGCATCAACCTAAAGCTGATGAGAGACCCCTCACAACCCAGGCACTCTAAACATTTAAAATGCAACTCAGTGAATGAGTATAGAGAACAACAATAAACATAAGCATAAATAAAATATAATAAAAACAAATAAAAAAAGCGAAACATTGCATTTTGTTCACAGTGACGATCCCAGCGGTTCCACAAGCAAGAAAGCCGGGTGTGAAACGGAGGATCCGAAGGAGGCCGGCAGACAGAGTGGCCAGGAAGGCAGGTCCGACACCCTGACGCTAAAAGCCCAGCATGCGGAGCTCCAAGAAGAGCAGGCAGCGGGGTGTTCCCCTCTGGTGCAGAAGGCGAGCCTCCACCACACGGGCTCCCCAGTGAGAGTGCAGCGCAGCAAAGGGACGGCCTCGTGTTCCCATGCAGCTGCCTCCGATTATGAGCTCTCCCTTGACCTAAAGAATAAACAGGTACAGAGGCTTCCTCCTCAGGCTGCGGGAGAAGGGGACGGGGTGGGTGGGACTGCATTCGCACTGTGGTGGGACGTCTTTGAGCAAATACTGTAGCCCTTGGTTCACCTTGAGCTTTTGCCCTGCCTGAACAGGCTATGTGGGGCTGGGGGAGGAAGTAGCTTCCCCCACCTCTGACTGTGACACCCTTTCACCCAAACCTGCTGGGCTCTGCTCCTCGTTGCCTGGGTTCTGTGGTCCAAAATGGACCCAGATACTAAGTTGTGGCTGTAGGCTTAGAAAGAGGTTGCGGGCAGGCAAGAGCTGTGGCATGCAGAGATACTGCCTTGCTCACAAGCATACAGTGCTTGTAGAGCTCCAAGCAACTGATTGTCCCCAAACACCTCCCTCGTGGGATGGTCTCCAAGAGCCATCTTGCCCTCTTGGGTCACACTGGGCAAGTCCCCAGTGCGCTTCCGCATGAGCCTCTTCAAAGCACGTGCTTTCAGGGGAAGAGGGGTTTATTCAATGAGTGTCCTGCACAGTGTCTACCGCAATGTTTTTGTATTGCTACAATCCCTGCCTTCAATCTGGAGATGGATGCTGGAGACACAGGCAGGTGTACCAGGCTGAGAGGAAATTATTCAGTTCTTGAAGTTGCAAGCCTTGCCTCCTGTGCCTGAGGCTACAGCCGAGCTCCAGAGCACAAGTCTACCCATGTCTAGCTGCATCTCTTGATGGGATCCCAGCAGGGGATAGCCGGACAGGGGCTAATAGCAGCTGGCCTCCTTACTCAAAATCAATGAGGTTGTATGTGTGTGTGTTTCTTGTCCCCCCTCTCCATCGCCTCGCGTCTCTACAGATTACAGCCCAGGGGAGCCCTGTTGTGACAAACAAAACCTAAAGAATCCTTTCTGACTTTTCCCAGGGATGGCAGCTCAAACAGAGGCTGTTTGATGTGCAGACCCTGTGGTATGCAAGATGAGGAGGACAAGCAAGTGCTAGTGACAGTGTCCAGATTACGTTCAGTGGGAGAATTCAGTGGGAGCTGTGCTATTGCAGATGAAGGGTCTCAGCTAATGAGGTTCAAACAGAAGAAGCTGATGCTCCTGAGACATCTCTCTGCCACTTCCCTCAAGGCATAGCTGCTGTCCTTAAACAGATCAATGGCCCAATAAATTCCTGAGCGAAAAAGAGACCTTGGCTCTTTAGCTCTGTCTTTCTCAGAAGAGAGAGGATGCTCAACTCGGACAGAATTCCTGCTTCACACCAGGAAAAGAAACAAGAGAGACTAATTAACTGGCTTCACAAGCTGATGTGACATATCCTCAGGGTGGGCCAGATCTTGGTTGCTATATATGGGCTTAGCCTCCTCCATGTCCTGAAGCTGCTCTGATTTGTCCTGGGGACCGTCAGTCCTGTGTTATTTTAGCTTTAAGGTCATGTTGTCCTATCACTGTTCTTGCAGCAGAGGCCAGACCTGCCCTGGCTGCGTGTGAGACAGAGAGACATGGCAGCTGCTCGTTCATTAAATGCTGGTGTCTTGCAGTGCTGACCTTGCAGGGACCTAGCCTAGCTCATAGGTGAAACCGCTCCTCTCACAGCAAAAGGGGCTCTACAGTACGTGTGCTCCTCTAGCCTGATGGACGTCCTCAGTGGATTGCCTCCAGCTTTGGAAGGGGAGATCTTTAGGGAGTGAAGAGTATTAATTCTTCCAGTCTTGCACTCTAATAACTTGTTAGGTAGTTCTCCTGAATGGGAATAAGGGTGATAGGACCCTCACAGCACTGTCCCAGTAGTTCCCTAGTCATAGCACAAATTGTAATACATTAATAGAGCTTGCAGTAAGAAAAACAGGTGGAAGGAGACATTTTTAGTCTCACAGTGCAGTTGGGGTCATGTTTAGCTTTCGGGAGAGGACTGAGTGCTAGTAAGGAAGAAGGGTAGCATACAGCCTCCTCTGCAGGGCTTGGAGGTGCAAGTCATCTACCAGTCACTGCACCTCAGTGTCATACTAGAGGGTTGGTGAGTAGTGTCGTGGCTCTCCTTGCTCTCTGTCCCATGAAACAGAGCATGCTGACAGTGCACAAAGCAGAAGTACACGATGCTGGGAGGTTGGAAAGGAAACTGAACTGCTAAAGTTCCCCTACGCTTAAGTTCTGTTGTATGTTGGGAAAATGGAGGGGATCACAGAAGAGAGGAGTGTGCTTTCAGTTGCACATACTCTTCTGCTGTGCTTGAAGGGTGGCAGATGTCCCATGTATGAAGGAAAATGTCCCGGTAACATGGGGCCCGTAACATGGGGCCCGTAACAAGGGCAATATCCTTACATTGTGAAAGGTTGGTGGGAGGGAGAAGTATTAAGAATGGGTAATAGAGAACGAGTATGCTCTGTATTTTTTTTTTCTTTTACAATGCATACATTGATTGGCATGGCTCAGATTCTGTCACTGAGCCTGATTCTCTTCTTGCTAACATGGTGGCATGTCACCAATGCTCAGTGGCAACCTGGGTGGAAAACCAGTGCTAACTGAGAAACAGATCAGGCTCATTTTCTCCTGGCAGATTTATGAATTTACGCCTATGGGCAACAAAGCCATGGGGTGTGCACCTCAAATGTTTGGCCATATTCAGGCTTGGCACTTTGGCTTGCCTTAGGCTGACCTTGTTAAAGCTGTCTTCATGTGCAATCCCTCATGGCAATGGATATTTCACAGCCATTTCTAATTCAGCCACAAGGCCTGAATTGCTCAGACTGAGTGTTCATATTGAGGTCCAGAAATGTATTAAGCTAATTATTCTTTGAAATCCCCCCCGACCCCCCTCCCACTTTTCCCTTCCTTTGGCGCCGGCTGTCGGATCATTCCCCAGAGAAGAGTAGCTTTAAGTAGGCAATTACTTGTGATTCATAGGGTTTATTAGGAGTGAGAGAAGGCCAATCAAGTCTGGCCTTTCTTGCCTCTCAAATGGGAAGAGAAGGTTCCTCTGGCAAGCCAGACATATATCTCCATTACCTGTGACTGCTGTGGTGCTAATGGATGCCCTTTCCTCCTCTCAAGAGGAAGAAAACAGGCCAACAGCTGTGTGAAATCCTTAATTCCTCTGGAGTGTCAGTTAACTCGACCTGATAGCAAACGTGAATGTCTCAGACATCAGTAAACAGTAGATGGCTAGGGTTCATCAAGGAGAGAGAGGTGGAAACCCACTCCTATCCAGCAAGGGTGGGGAGGGGACTTCTCCATGGGGGTGCTGCTGCTGACTTTGCCAGTCTTCTCAAGCACCCTTTGGACCAGTCCCTGGTCCTTGTTATCCCAGCCACAAGACACTGTAGGACTCCCCTGGCTTTGGACAGGGCTGGATGGCAGCGGACCACATGCAGAACCCATCCTTGCACACCTGGTTTGAACTGGAGAACGGACTACGTTGGGAGTCCTCTCGCTTTACATCTGCTGCTGCTCCTTGATGCCTTAGCCCTTTGGGAGGACTGAGATAATGGGCTGCAAAAAGCTGGTTATGTTTTTTCAAGGTACTGACAGCCTGCACCGTTCTTTTAGACTTTTAGAAGGATCTCTCCTCTTAGTAGTTATTAAAGTCTGCCTTTTCGGGAACTGTCCTTGCATGAGATAAACTGGCCTTTTACTTCAGATCAGCGATGACATCTTGTCTTGGCCTCTAATAAGATCAGAGCATATGAATTTCATGTTTTCAGAACGGCTGTCACCTCCTTGGAAACCTCAGATAATTATAAGGCTCTTGCTTCTGCCTTATTTTGCATCTTACTATTATTCTGTCCCTCAGATAGCTGTGTCTGTCCCTCCCATTTGTTCCTTTTTCCCTCCCAACACAATTAGCTTTACATTTTGATTAACCAGACTGTTATATTAAGTGCTCACGGTCAGTTGTCAGTAATAACTGTCTGGGCTGGGCCTGCACAGGTTATTGGTTTAATTTGCATTTATCTGCCTGGCCTTCTTCCTGAAGGGAAGGGCCAAGGGAAAACAGCCTTTTTCCAGGGAGTCCAACTTTAAAGAGATGTTTTATGGTGGGATTTAAGATAGTCATTTTGTAAAGAAGGACAAAGAAGCCCAGCAAAACCCTTCTGCTTGCTACCCAGAGTTTCTTCTTGTCCTTGTATTCCTCTTTCCGGCCACATTGAACTCTGGGGATAAGCAGGGACCTTGTTTATCCGAAACAACTCTGAGATGTCTTGTGGTAAATGAACCTGGATCCATGGTCATTGTGTGGGTGATTTTTAGCACCAATTCTGCAGAGGGCAGCAGGGCAAGTATTAGGCCAATGTTTTTTAAATTAGGGTAAGCCGATGTCTGAGCCAGCTGCCTCTATAACTGCAGCGGCCAACTCCATTGCTAAACAAATTGCTAGGATTTCTCAGTGCTGGGCTTTGATGCTTGCTTTGGACAGATGTGAATTCAAGGGCAGGACAAGGCAAACAGAGAACAAAAGCATACCCTCTGTTTGAGCACAAGGCAAAGGGTCCCTGCTTCATTTCCAGGGAGGGAAATATGAAAGGATGTGCCCCCTCCGGCTCCCTTCCAGAAATGGCAGCCTCTCATCCAGTGTGCCACAGGATCCCTAAAACCTGTTGCTGCCTGGTGTGATGGGGTGCTGGTGGGTAAAGCCTCCAGTACTTAATCCAGCAGACAGGATACCAGTGCTGGGACAGAATGGCTGGGGTCATGTTGTTCCTTTCTTTTTGTCATGTCCCAAGGTCACATTGTCTTCGCCTGCTTCCAGAGGAGTTAGTATTGGGAAGATGCCAGAGGTGATTTACTTCTTACAGCTGTCATTCCAGGGCCTCACTTGTACCCACATCACTCACTGATGGTTTTATCTGCAATTTACATGGTGTTGCAAAAGTGGAAAAGATGAAGGAAGCAGATGACATGACATGACTCTGCAAGCTGAGGCTCATTCCTCAGTCTCACTTTCACTACAAAACCAGTTTGCATTTAAACTCAGATCTTCTGTGAGCTCAGTCCTTCATCCTGTGAGTACTGGGCCAGCAAGGCACGGTGAGGGGCAAGTGGTATCTGTCTGGGGATAAGGATGCAGTCAGTAAAACTCATCCTTTTGGATCTGCTAATGAGCTCATACTCACCACATGGATGATGTAGTGCTGTTAACTCAGGACTCCGGTCCTGCGCTTCACCTCTTTTTTTGGCTTTTCCACATGTGCGCACACACATATAAACACTACAGTCTGCACCTGCACTCTGCACTGTGAACTGCCAGCAATGTGGAGTTCAGCTCATAGTTCAGGCAAAACCTCAGTGAAGGCACTTCGAGTTCATCCTTCTTTTTTTCTGCAATCCCGTCATCCACCATCACCTTCACACTGCCCCTCTTGTCCTCTGTCAGTCACTCACTGGAATCAAGTCATCTAACATTCTCCAGTAGCATGTTAGTGAAGGCCCAGCTGCAGAGGAAGAGTGAGGGAATTACTGGGAAGTATAAATACTAGACTATGGAAATTACCATACGTACTTGCTTTGTTGAAGCCTGATGAGATGCCACTTAGCTATATGGGTATGTATTTATGTATGTGTTGTTACCAGCTCAGGAAGGAGTAAATCCTCTTTCTACTTGTTCTTAACATCTTGTCTCAACATTTAAAATCTGATTTTTTTACCTTTCAAAACTGAGAGTCTTCCTTTTCTTGGATAGTTTCCATTTCACTGCTGGCTGACACCTGCAAAACTCATGTATCAGAAAGGAGCACACTTTGGGATTCAGAGTGCTTTTACAAGACACTGAACAAACCCAGCCTCCACTAACTTCTATGGAAGCTGATGTTTCTCACTAGCTCCTATGATCAAGCCAGCATTTTCTGCATTTAAAAATTAACTTTTCTTTCCTTTTTCTGAATGGTTTGTCCTTTCCCTGAGAGTATTTCCTGGGGTGACTAAGGAGGGGAGGAGCATTATCAACACTCTGAGACAAGGGATGATGCTTGACATTACCAGAGCACTGCTGACCAGAAGGTACATGGCTGAAACACTGTATTTGCAGTGATGAACATGCCCTAAAGGCCATCAGAAGTGGGTCTGCAAGGGAAGGGCACCTCCAGGCTCCAGCTTGTATGACTGATGCTCTAGGAAGAGGCATGATCATGTTAGAGCTGTGAGGAAGCTCACAGTACTGACGCTTTAGCCAGCCATGCCCTAAGGGCGGCCTTCTGTTGAAATCAAGGGCATGGCAGTGCAGGAAAAAGCTAATTCAGTGTTAGAAGTTCCTCTGACAGTCATTACTTACTAATCAGTGTAGGAACTGGTGTAACAGAAAGCTATCGGAGGTCAATTATGGAAAAATAACCTCTCCTGTTTGTATATCTTTCAGATTGAAATGTTAGAGCACAAATACGGAGGTCACCTCGTATCTCGCAGGGCAGCCTGCACCATCCAGACTGCTTTCCGGCAGTACCAGCTCAGCAAGAACTTTGAGAAGATCCGTAACTCACTGCTGGAGAGCCGCATGCCACGCCGTATCTCTCTGAGGAAAGTTCGGGTCCAGAACTCGGAAAGCTTCTCTGCTGAGAAAGCCCTGGTGGAGGGGTACAACTTTGTGGGCATCCCGTTGGTGAGGTCCCCATCTTTGCCAGCCACCATCAGTGGAGCACTGACCGAGCTGGAGGACTCCTTCACGGAACAAGTTCAGTCCCTGGCCAAGTCTATTGACGATGCCCTCAGCAGCTGGAGCCTGAAGACCATGTGCTCACTGCAAGATGGGGGCTCATACCAGATAAGGGAGACCTTCAGTGCCAGCTCAGTGCAGCCAAACCAAGACTTAGAAGCTGAGCTGCAAGACAAAGAGAAGGAGGAAGGGCTCCTGCCAGATACCCTACCCAAGAGCAGCAGCACTCTTATGATGGCTTTTCGAGACGTCACGGTCCAGATTGACAACAAGAACATCTCTGTCTCGTCATCTACCTCGGTGTCCATGGCAAACTGCCTCAGCAGCAATGGCCAGGCTGGGCTCTCTCAAGCTACCAAGGCTGAAGAAAGCCCAGGAGAAGGGGAGGGAGAAGCCAGTGAACCGCCGGCTGCTCCAGAGAGCTTACCTGAGTCCGCAGCTCTCCAGAACAGCCACACTCTCACCGAGGTGAATGTCAGTACTAATGGTACAGGAGACAGCAGTGCTGAGCCTGGGCAGGTGGCAGCGCAGAAGCTCCAGTTTGATGCTAGCAATGAGATGGGGCAAAGCAAAGGCTCTGAGTCTGAGAATGCAGACAACTCAGAGCAGCTGAGCAGCAGCAGCACCTCCACTTCAGCTAAATCAGCCTCTGAGGTGTCCTCAAAAGAAGCCCTGCAGGCCATGATCCTCAGCCTCCCAAGGTACCACTGCGAGAATCCAGCTAGCTGCAAGTCCCCCACACTTTCCACAGACACCATGAGGAAGCGCCTCTACCGCATCGGGCTGAACCTGTTCAATATGTAAGTGACTATTCCTCTTTTGTGTTTCCCAACCTATTTCCTGCCTCACAAGAACAGGTGATGGCAGGCTCTTAGTCTAGTTCCATCTCGGGGGAAGTTCTTTTGTGTTCAAGGGCATGACCATCTGGGTATGCAATGCAGACCACAGGTTGGCTGCCCAGAAGCTTTTTCCCCAAAGTCCCCCAAGTGCTGTCCTGATCTTATGCCTAACAGAGGAACAAGCCCAGTGCCCCATGAGTAGTGCCCATGCTCTCCTGAATTCTGAACCTTCAGCCCTAGTTGCTGTCCATTTGGCATCCACCAGCTGAGCCTGGGATCTAGGTTCCTGCTCCACTCCGTTGCAAAGGAACAAACATAGCTGGGAATGTAAACCCAGCCCTGGGTACTTAACATGGGGCATTCCCAAGTAAAGGGAGGTAGAGCTGAGCTTGGCTAGCCCAGTATGAGTTCTCTGGCTGTCCTCCTTCTGGTATTTGGGTAGATTTTCACCTGGCAGACCAGGTTTAGTCATCTCAGTCTCTCACACATCTGAGTCTGATATCCTACGAAAAGTCTGTAGGTGTGAAAGCAAAAGCAGAGCAGCCCAGAGATTACCTTCAGAAGAGGTTAACTGAAGGGTCACACAGTCTATTTTGGATTGGCAGAAAGCAGCCGAGCTGCTATAAGGAGCTTTAGATTTGCTCGTTGCCTTGCAGTGAGACTTTTCTCATCAAAGTAAGCCATGAGAAATACTGGGTTTTGCTCCATCATCACTCTCTCACTTTATGCTGTCTTGGTTTCCGTTTGAGTCCCCTGATAAAGATGCTGGGGGTGTAATGCACTCATACTAGAAGAACGTTTTGCCACACATTAGTGTGGGTCTTTTGGTGTGAGTGAGGAGTAAAGATTATGCACTCCTAGGCAGAAGTTTTGCATAGACAAGGGGTCAGTGTACAGGATGTAGCATGCGGGCTGTGGACTCCAGGAGGCAGGAACCTGGAAGAGAGGATTTTAGGGCTGGGCTCAGACCACATCCAGAACTGGTGTTAGAGCAGACAGATTTGGGACTCTCTCAGAACTGAGGAGAACATTTTACTCGCTCTGAGATCAAGTTGTGAACAGGTGGGTCCACGTATATATATCAAAGTCAGGCTCTGGGAACACACAGATTTGCCTGATGAACACAAGAAGGCTGGAATGAGAGAAGGTAGGCACCAAGCACAGGTGGGGGTTGATTATGATATAATTCCAGGTCCACACAGATGTTCTGGTGTTTGTGTTGGGATAGGTGTACTCTGGAGGGGACGTGGGGCTCACGTCTCTGCTACCGTTTCAGTATTCTCAGCTGTGCTTGGCAAGAGCCCCTCTACCCACTGTGTTTTCCTTTGGTTCCTGCACAGTTGACATGAGCACTGATATGAAGATAAAGCAGGAGTGAAATTGCTTTTTCCCAGCCTCTCCTCTTGCCCTAGTCTGCCTGGCACACATTCATGTGACATATTAGCAGCACCAGGTCTGTTTGGGGGAAGCAGAGATGTCTGCAGGGACCCACAGCCAAACAACAAACAACTCCCCCGTCAGCACACACAGAAAGGAGGGGGGACAATAATGCAGAAGAACGGAGGCTTGCAACAGCAAGGGCCAGCGGGAGGAAGAGACCTCCTGCGAAGCCTGAGGTGCCCTTGCAGAACCCTTTCATCACTCTGCAGACTGAAGAGGAAAGACCAGTGACCTCAGGAGAGACACTGGAGCTGAGTAAGGCAGCCTGACCTGCTCCCCAGAGCAACTAAGAAAAGGTGACAGATGATAAGTAGTAGGTGACTCTCTTCTGAAAAGTATGGAGGCACCCAATGGAACCTCAATCCTTCCCACATCTGGTGTGAATGCCAGTGCCAGCAGTAGATGCCCAGAGCCTGGAAGAGGATCACAGTTCATCAGAAGAGCACCTGGAGTGCAAGGCAAAGGAATTCCAGTCACTCCAGTCAGTAAGTTAGCTTCATCGGGGGCCCAACTTAAATACCTCTAGGCAAATGCACGTAGCATGGGGAATAAACGAGAAGAGTCAGGGCTATGATCTTAGTGACATCATGGAGACATGGTGGGATGGCTTCTGTGACTGGAGTGTTGGAATGGAAGGACAGGCAGGGGACATGAGGAGGGAGGTGTCACTCTCTATGTCAAGGACCAGCTGGAGTGCATGGAGCTCTGCCTGGTGATCATTGAGGAGCCAACCAAGAGCTTATGGGTCAGGATTAAAGGGAGGGCAGGGACAGGTGACATTACAGTGGGGTTCTGCTACAGACCACCCAACCAGGAGGAATGCGCAGATGAGTCCCTCTATAGACAGATAGGAGCATCCCCATGTTCACAAACCCTGGTCCTCATGGGGGACTTCAATCATCCCGATATCTGTTGGAGGGACAACACAGCAGGAAGATGACCAGAAGGCTGACACTCCTCTCCTATGAAGACAGGCTGAGAGTGTTGGGCTTCAGCCTGGAGAAGAGGAAGCTTCGGGGAGACCTTGTTGTGGCCTTACAGTACCTCAAGGGGGCATACAAGAAAGCTGGTGAGGGACTTTTTACAAGGGCATGTAGTGATATGACAAGGGGTAATGGCTTTAAACTGAAAGAGGGTAGATTTAGATTAGATATTAGGAAGAAATTCTTTACTATGAGGCAGTGGAACAGGTTGCCCAGGGAAGCTGTGGATGCCCCATCCCTGGAGGTGTTCAAGGCCAGGGTGGATGGGGCTTTGAGCAGCCTGGTCTAGTGGGAGGTGTCCCTGCCCATGGCAGGGGCTTGGAACTAGATGATCTTTAAGGTCCCTTCCAACCCAAACCATTCTGTGATTCTATGATCCGTTAGCTTTGGGGAATGAAGCCTGTGTTTTATTCTCTGAGCGGGATCTAAGGGCCACATGGCTCCCCTTATGACACTGTAGTGCACCTCCATCCAAGGGGCTGGGAAGGCCATTCAGCTTTCTGTTCTTATTTGGTTGTTGGTTTCCTTGTCAATTTCCAGCAAGAAACCATTTTACTATTGTAGGATTTGCGATGTGGGCACCATCCCACCGGTCCTGAGGCCACGCGTGCATGTGCGCACATCCTTTTTGCTGACCACTCCCCTGGCCCAAGAGCTGAAAGCCTCCAGTTGCTAGCACCATCTGCCATTGCCTATCCGGCCTTGCGCTGCCTTTTCAGCAAGCAGCACTCTGGCTCAGAGCAGGCCCCTGGGAGCACATCGATGCTGCGCTGCCGTGGCACTTTCCCCATCCCCACTCCACAGTGAGGGGGTGGAATCCCTGGAATGGAGAGTGCTTCATTATGCGGCGCTGCTGTAATAACTCAGTGCGTGTGGGCAGCTGGCTGCGTGGGCAGAGGGAAAGCCAGCAGGACGTGAGGAATCCCGCAGCATTTGCTGGCTGTGCTTAACACCCCTGCAATGCTAAAGAAAATATCAGGGACCGGGCTCAGGAGATATGGAATTGGAGTTGTGTGCTGCACATCTGGGCAAAAGCCACATGCCGCACTACATGGGATACGTATGCAGTTGTTCAGTGGCAGAGATGCTGTATTGCTATCAGGATTTTGTGGGGAACAAATTGGATCCAGGGAAAAACTGATGAAAGGTTGCTGTTAGCAAAAGAATGGTGTATGCATGTGTATTTGAGTCATAGTCTAGGCAGCGCAGGAGGGCTGTCACAGCTGGACTGTTTTATCCTGCGTCCTCTTGCATTGCGTGTGCCATGTCTACTGAAATCTGCACATCCACACGAGTGTGTGAGCTGCATTTTTTCTGGCCACATTCAGCTCCCAGCTCCTCTGTAGTGAATCCAAGTTCAGTCCAGCGGCTTTGGAGTCATACCAGTGTAGCTGAGATCATCCTTGTGCTGCAAACACCATACAGTCCCTTGCCAAATACCAAAGTGTGCAGGTGGAGGTGTATTTCATGAATCTCTGTTGCTTAACTTGACTTTAGCCCTCGCCATGTGACCTTTGCTCTTAGCAGAGAACTTTGCCTGTGCTCTTCAAAGGTGAACCAGGAGATCTGTGTGATAATACAGAAGATGCATTGTTGCTTTTCCCTGAAGGAGGCCTGGCTTTTTTAATATCAGATCTTACAGCTCTCCCGTTCATAAAAGTAGGGGGCTGACTTGTTCTCCCAGCCGCTCTCCCTGGGGATGTCACACTGCCCAGGATATTTCCTTTGTTCCATTGCGGAGTAAGCAGAACTATTTCAAGCCTGTCTACTTTTTTGTATCCATGAGGCCCCTGTAAGGAGCAGGCCATTCTCCTGATCGCTAGACATATGTTGCTCACCCACATCCTTCACCACCTGACAGTGCCACAGTCTGTGCCTGTGCATATCATGCATTCACGTGCTCTCAGATCTCATGCTATCCTTTCCTCACCCCACAAAACTGCCTGAGCAAACTCACTCACAAAAATCTCTGGGTTAACGATGGAAACACGGCATCCTTTCATGAAGAAGCTACCCTCTTTCCTCTCCCCACTCACCATCTCAGAGAACAAAAGGAATGTGGAGATCTTCCTGGCATTGCACTAATTCCCCTCAGCAAGAGTGCATCATGACACCCTTCAGCGGGGCAGACTGAAATACAGGAAGAAAACCTCCTGCACAATACACACACACACACACACTCATTCCTGCCTGTATGGTGGGACAGGCACCACTCACAGGCTCACAGCCACTCCCAGGACACATAGGAGCATGTGTGCTCACAGGAGACATGCGGAAAAAGGCAAAATGTGCAGACACAGGGTGTGTGATGAGCACGTATGGTGCAAGAGAAATCTGCATGTGCGGGACACAGACACGCGCAAACATTTGTGCTTGTTGAGACACGGGCCACCCCCCAGGAGCTGGGTATGCGGGCACAGGCACTGGCACAGGAAGGAGCAGAAAATCACTCCCGCAACAAGGCAGTGGGGCGCACTCGGCAGCAGACCTGGGCTGGGAGAGGCACCCGCAGCCATGGGGGGAGAGAAGCCCTCTGTCTGGGAGCTGCCCTGGGGCGGCATTCTCCAGGTGTGTGCTTTCCTCCACCCCCCCACGCAGATTTCTGCCTGAGGGGGTAAATCGACAGAGAAGGGAAGAACAACACAGCTAAGGCTGGGGGGAGCGGAGGAAGAGATAAGCAAATCTGAGCATGGGATTTCTGTTCAGGCAGCCAGCGTCAGGCTCAGGTGAGGCAGGTAAAGTGTCACTCAATACTGAGCACTAAAAAATGTATGAGAAAGAGAATGAATTTTTTTTTTTTTCAGAAAAAGTGCCTACCTTTGGTTATCCCCCTTATCTTGAGCCTCATTTGCCATAGTCCATGGCAGCAACGTCTTCTAAGTCTCTCCACAGTCACAGTTTTGCCTTTGTCTGCCCTAGGGAGGGTGCACCCCCAGCTCGCCTAAAGCAAAGGATCACATGCCCAGCTCTCACCCCTGGCCTTTGGGGACAGCTCTCTGTGGGTTGCCTTTGGAGCAGCTGAATGCACCGATATTTCCTGTGCTGTCTGTGTGGGGGACACAGTCTAATCATGCCCTCAGGAGAGCCACAGATGGGACTGGTATTGTGCAGCAGGATCCGTTGTATCCGTGGGATGGCACTTGTGATCACCAGGTGACAGCAGGTGCTACAAGTGACACAACAGGTCCCATGGCATCTGTGTGTCCTTAGCGGCAACTGGGAGGGAGTCCCCCAAGTCACTCTTCCCTGCCCCCCACCAGTCTCGTCCCTGCCACACACAGGAACTCATAGCTCACGCACATAATGAGGGCTGCATTGCTGCAAGCCATGAGGTCAGGCAGAGGCAAGAACGCCTCCATGAGACCCTACAAACTCACTATGTCTCTGTCCTTCCCTTTCAGAAACCCAGACAAAGGGATCCAGTTCCTGATCTCCCGAGGCTTCATCCCGGACACCCCCATTGGGGTGGCACACTTCCTGCTCCAGCGGAAGGGTCTCAGCCGCCAGATGATTGGGGAGTTCCTGGGCAACAGCAAGAAGCAGTTCAACAGGGACGTCCTGGAGTAAGTGTGGAAACCTCTTCCCCTCCTCTCGGCACTGTAAAGGAGTTGCCAGCCAACTCTGACCCTGACTGCACCAGCAAGCACCCTGTCCTCCATGCGCTTCCATCCCCACTCTGCAGGAACCTCACCATTCCCCTTCTCCATCTGGCACCTCCCAATGCATTTCCCAGCAATGTGTTTCCCCTTTAATATCAGCAGCCCTTTCATTTCACTCTCTTCTCACGGGGCCTGCGATCATCTATCAGGAGCTCAGCACTGTTGTGTGGTAGGACTAGTGATGCTGGGAGGTTTTGTGTCCGAGAAACTCTGTGACTGGGGTCTCACCCCATCCAGATAAAGCACCTCTGATGCTCTCTGGGAGGTACTAAGAGAGGCAGAGGAGGAAAAATATCTGCTCCTTGCTGTGAGACCAGCAGGGGAGCGGCGAATGCTGGCTCCACACCTGGTTCTGTTCCTGTCAGGCTTTGAGATAGGTGACCTTTTCAGTTTGTCCAGCTGCACTACAGGTATAACAAGAGGGGAGTTGGTCCTGTTTGGGGTAATGAAGAGGCCTGCAAGAGGAAGCATGCTACTAATGGTCTATCACTGCCTCTGCACTCACAGAGCACTGAGGAACATCCCCACTCCAAAAACTCCAGTGGGCTGAGCTGTCCCTTTTCCGAACAAGATCTCAGGTTTCCTCCCTGCTTCTGTTCAGTGGCTGCCTTTGCTGGATTTTTCCCTTCAATTCTCTCACCATGACCCTATCCTGGTTGCACAAGCCATGCATCTCTCAGCCTACACCTCGCTCCTCTTTCAAGTCTTGCAATTTGAGCTGCAAAATCCAGTGAATACCTGAGACCAGTACTACCTCAGCAGCTGCCTGTTGCTCTGCCTTCCCTATTGTAACCTTCGCTAACTTGTTGTGCCCCAGCGTCACAGGATCAGGGTCTGAATTGCTGGGAAGAAAAGCACCTTACCTATTGTTCTGAGCGTTGTCCAAGATGACAGCCTTTCTTGCAAAAATAGGCCTGGGGAACTGAGATGAGTCTTTGTTTCCTGCTTTGTCCCGATCTACTTCAGGTGAGGGAAAAGGAGAAAGCACAGCTCTCTGTGTGATAAAAAGGGGACATCAGGAACAGGGGACACCACCTCTCCCACCCCGAGAACTGCTCCAGGGACAGCAGGACGAGTTTGCACCAGAGTGTGAATGTGAGGGTTGCCATGCAGGGTGATGTGACGTGTGTAGTCAGGGGGGCAACAAGCTTGTTCAGAGACCTGTTTCAGGGGATGGCCAGCACTCAGATGGGTCTTTCCTTTATTAGGCAGAAGCATGGTTCTTAGTAAAAGCAACCTTTCTGCTAGGCAGGAAGTCCTTTGCACTGGATCCTTTATTATGTTCACCCATCCTCCAAAATGTTTTCTATCTCCCTTGAATTTTGCAGTGGTTTCTCTTGAACTAAGCCAAATGGAACACTAAATCCAATACACACACTACTTCTACTCTGGGGAAAGACTGGAGGGTGCCAGTTCAAGAACCAAATCCGGGCCCAAATTTCCAAATTCATTCCGGATGAAATTGCTGCTTATTGCTGCAAGTACCTGACCTTTGGTCCAGCTCTTTTTTTAATATACTGTATGGGTATTGATTTGGCCAGCAATGAGACACATGGTCTCTCCAGTCTCTTCATGCTGAGAGCTACAATTAAAAGTAATTGCCTCTTTTTCTCCAGCAACCAACTTGTGGGCTGCTTCCCCTGAGAGATACTCTGCTGAAGTCCAAACCTAGCCTCTGCACAGACAGGGAAATACTGCAATAGCAATAGGCTGGCGCTTCCCTGTAGTCCTAAATTTGGCATCATCCCTGCAAATGACCCTGTTCTTCTGCTTCACATGTGACTACAAACTCTGTAGTCAGCAACTCCTGGGAGCAGTCCCTATGGCAAAGCTGGGTGCCTGCCTCCCAGGCTCAATGCCCAGGAGCTGCTGTGTTGTGGTGGCCTGCCTCCTCCATGTTGAAGGAGGGCCATTAAAGCGGGTGACCCTGCTCCATCATGCTCATTACTCTTAGTTTCCACTGCACTTCTCAATGTAGCAGCCCGAATGTCTGATGGAAGAGTGACCCTGCCGTCCTATTTACAGATGTACAAAGCAAGGCTCAGAGATGGGAACTGAGCTGTTGAGGTTGTGTGTATGTGGACATATCCTGGACATGGCCTGTGTGTACATGAAAACATATCAAGAAACTGGGTCTGAGTTCAGGGTTCAAACCTGTGTCTGATCTCTCCAGGCAACAGACAATGTTGTCGTGGTTTTGGCCTGATTGGCCCATCAGAATGACAGATGGTCCTTGCCCCCCCTCTCCAAAGAGAGGAGAGGAAGAGATAAGGAGATTTACGAGTTTAGAAAAAGAACTAAACTAATGAAAATAATAATAAATAAGGAAACAGTAAATAATAATAGAATAATACAAATTTTAAAAAAGGAATACAGTATATACAAAACCGTATCCATCTCCCAGGATGATGATCGCGTCACCAGCAGACCTGGGGAAAATCCCAGACTGGAGTCAGCAACCAAAAGGACCTGAATTCTGGATATGGAATAAGGAATGCTCGGATTGGGATCAAAGGCAGATGAACAGACAGGGTCCTCCTCAGACATCGGCCATTGAAGAAGAAGAGAGAGAGACTTGCCCCTTTGATCCCCCAGCTTTTATCCTCAGTGTGATGCAGATGGGATGGAATGCCCTGTTGGTCAGTTTTGGGCCACAGGTCCTGTCTGCTCCTCCCTATAGGCGTCACCCCTCTACGCTTCGCTTCCGACCCTCTAACAGGGCAAATAGGGAAGTTAGCTGACCTTGGTTGTTATAGCAATAAGTATAAGCAAGAGCTTCTGTGCGAACCATTCCTTGGTGTAATCAGGTCTTATCACTCTGAGAGTGAACAGTTTCTGAGCAATATGCTGTTAATTTCAGAGTTTAGCCTGTTAGAAGAGGCCCAGCTAAAAGGTAAAATTACAAACCAGAAAATTGGTTTTGTTTTACCTCAAACTGGGACGGATATTCAATGCTGCCATTCCCTCTTCACAATAAATTGCTGATTCATCTTCCTTAAAGACAAAAATAAAAGTAAACATAGAATATACACAAAATGTTCTAAAACAGGAAGGAAAAACACACGCACAGCTTGTCGTAGCTGTGCTCATTGCAGGTACTTTCCCTCTCTTCCTGTGTCAGTTCTGAGTTTGGTGATAGCAAATTTTCATCAACTGCTTGTGAGAGCTAGCTGGGCAACGACTGCACACCCAGCGGTGTGACACGCATGGGAAGAAGGCACCGACAGGAGAAATTCTGACCCAGGATTATCACCCTGGACATGTCTCCTGTCCATGCTGCAGGAAGACGAGGGCTGGCAGGGTAGTATAGTGCGCGGGCATTTCCAGTGCGCTATAGCTTAAGGGCTAGTCACAACTTGTGAGCTGTTTGTGTGGGAGAAAAAGGCAGCTCAAAGACCTTTTGGACATAGTCTGGTTCTCATTTCCCATCTAACTCCAATTAAATGAGCTCAGGAACACTGGCACAGGTTGGGAGAATGGACTCCGGAAGGGCTGTCTTGCAGTCCCCATATATACCCACACTGACTAAACCAATGTTGAGGTACGGGGTATTTCCTGGAGAGCACGTGGCAGACAGGATAGCTCCTACGGTAGCTTCTGCACAATATGCCTAATTCCACTGTAATTTTTGTGGCCCAAGTGTGCAGAAGAATAGGCACTGCTGGTCCTGGAAAGCTCAAATGCCCAGGCAGGGTGGCCATGAGCAGGCAGAAGGTGTTGGACAGGCACTGACCAGCTGCAGTGAGCAAGCCTGGATGCAGGGGGAATTGTCTCTCATCTTCCATGTCCCAGACCTGGCCCTGGAGCTTTCCTGGCCCATCTCCTCCCCCCCAAAAGCAATTTCAATTATTGATGCTACTTGCTGTGTTAGTTTAGCTTTCCCTTGATATGAAAAATTGTGTTAGAATTGTGTATTGTAAGCATTGTTTCTATTGCAGCCAGGCTGAATTAACCCGGCTGCATGAATAAATAATAGGACAGCTTTTAAAACATCTGCAAAAGTGTCAGCCTCCCTTGTGCGTTTGGAGAGGGGGCAGAGCTGCCCAGGTTACAAACTCCAGACTCGTAAGTCCAGCCATTAAGTCTATACTCTGCAAATTTCTCTTGGTTTACATAGGTTTTGTAACTGTGCTGGCTGACAAACAAGGCAAACACTGCCTGTTCCTGGAGTCAGGCAACAGAGCTCAGGAGCGCACGGTGGCATTTGGCACTGTGAAGATGATCCCTCTTTACTGACAGCCTAGTAAAGGCAAAACTCCGGAGGAATGCCATGCTGGTTGTAAAGCCTCTTATGTACCTGGGCAGGGGGGTGAGAGAGGGTAAGCATAGCATGAGGATTGAGCACTTTGGTATGCTACTTTGGTTCTCACGCCTGCACGCCCAGTGCCTAAAAGCCTTGAAATTATGTTCTCCCTTCCATTCTCCTACTCTATCTTTCAACCTTTAAGTGATTTTCTTGGAACCCAGAAAAGGTGTCTGGATAACTCACAAGTAATTATACACGCTAGCCAGAGGAACAAGGGAGAGAGCAGAGGATTTTCAACAGAATCTGACTATACCTGGCATACATCCTGTGATAACACTAAGCTGTTCAAGCCTATCTGTTTAGGGAGATGCAGTATGTCATTTTCTCTTGCAGAGAAGGCTTCAGTCTTTAAAAGTAGGATTTATCTCACCTATTGTTAGCCACCACCAAATTTTGTGTCTTCTATCAATTTATGAATTCCTTTAGTAAATGGAGAGACACAGGTCCCTCAAGAGTGTTGTTTTTCTCAATGTGCTGGTTTAGGCTGGACATACAGCTTTTAGGCATTTTATGTTGCAGGGGATGTAACATAAAATCATCATACAGATAAATCCCATCTGTAACCAATTTTGAGCATCCCACATTAACAACCACTCACTGTGATACAGTCTCCCACAGTAAGATCCAGACACTTCTCCTGGGAATCTGCTTCCCCAACCTGCCCAGCCAGCTGGGAAGAGTCACTGGGGACCTACCGCAGGTTTTCTACCAGTCCAGGCAATACAGCTGCAGAGAGGCAGCCTGGGCTATTAAAGCACTGATCTGGTACTGAGCAGTTTTTATCAAATCTACTTGGCAAGTACTGCCGAAAAGTCATTTTGTTACTTTGAAAAAGTCAAGCCCAAGGCATTAATACATATTTTTAAAGTGAGACATGCCATCATTCTTGCATCCTTTCTTTATTCCTCTCTATTGTATTAGATGCTCAGATGTATTGTTTATTTCCTTTTGTGCACTCTTCATTCTGTCTTTATTTGTTGCTTGTGTTCTCCTTCATTCATACTTCCCTTCACTTTAGTTCATTCTTCCCCTCCACCTGTTTCTGACTCAGGAATTGCTTCCATTTATAGTTCATTCACGAACAGGATAATGTGAGGGAGGCCGTGAATGAAGTCGGCTGTGCTGCTGGTACTGAGTGGTTTGTGTTCAGGTCGTGGGACTTGGAGGTGCAGAAGTGGCTGTCCTGGTGCGTTTGCTGTCAGAGGAGAAAGAGGCAGGGATTCAAGCAGAGGAGACATTGTGCTGAGTTGGGGGCTGGCTGGTGTTAGACTGTAAGTTGCTGTTAGACACACTCTGCCTGTGGGTGAGCAGCTCTCCCGTCTGACAAGCGTGTGTTGCCTTCTCTTTCTTTCATGGGAAGTTAGGGGGAGAAAAGCTGCTCTTAGGAATGTAAGTGCAGAGCTAGGAGCTCAGCAAAGAGACTGTCTCTCAAAGAAGTGTTAGATTCCTCTTGGAGTGGCAGAGTGAACTTGACAGGTTAGCCCGAACTAGCCTCCCTTCCCCTTCTCACTGAGGGCATTACAGAGGATCAATAAGGGACTTGGATTACAGGAGGGTTTGAGCAGCACAGGGCTGCAGCTTGTGCTGTGGAGCGATAGATAATAAAATGATGGGAAGAGGACAGAGGGAAGAGCGTGTTAGCCACTTCTGACCTCCTGCTGCAAGCAGAGCTGTGGCACAGATCAAACTTGTGACCAAGAGCAGCGTTCCGTGCCAAGCTTGCAAAGGCTGAAGGTGCAGCCTTAACCTACCTAGGTGCCCGGGGAAATAGTGGTTTCCCTTGTCCTTTGAGGTACAAGGGTTCCCAGTGTCCCCTGGAGGGGAAGGTGAAGGCTGGGTAGAGCCCTCCCCTGCATGGCCAACGTGCCTGAAGTGGGAACAGCTCTCTAACCTGGGAGGCAGTTCTGGTCAAGGCCATAGTACAGTAGGCAATTTCTCACTTAGGAAGGCGTGGATGCCCAAGTGAGTAGCCATGTGAGCTACCAACAGCCCTGGGAGGGCAAGCAGGCGTGACTCAGCCCCAGAAAAAAACAGGCAACACGTGTAGTGCAGCATCCTCCAGCAAGGGAAGACTGGTGTGGGCCATGGTCTCCGTTGTGGAGATGACCCTCACACAAGGAGGGCCTGGAAAGCAGGATTGGGACACATGTCCATGACCGCTGCTGTAAGGAATCGGTGAGTCCTGCTCACTCTCCTTTCTGTGAGCCTCAACTAACACGTGCAGGGCAGCCTTCTCACAAGGAGCTGAGCTCTTTCTCTGCTGTCCACCCCAAGTCTGGTTCATCTTCAGAAAGCTCGTAGGGTTAGGGAAGCTGAGAAGAGGAATGATTTTTATTAATGTCTTTGTGCCTAGCAGTGTTAAACTTTCCACCTGACTGCCTCCCCCCTTGCTCCCTCCCTGAGCGTGGGCTGCAGGTTCATTACAGACGCTTTTAGTTGCAGCCCAGCTCTTGCTGCATTGTCACCTGAGCGGAAAAGCTGGAAAATAGGCCATTACACTTGGGTGAGCAGATCCCAGCCCCACAGGAAACAGCTGCTTCCTGCCTTCACTGAACCCTTTCGCCACAAGGCTTAGTCCCGTGCTAAATCCTTGCAGCTCTGCTGCCGCTATGTCCACCCCCTTTTGGGGGGGATCTACGCCCTGCGGCTTGGGAGGTGGCATGGCTACCACAGAGGTAATAGCTGAGCAGAATGATCCAACTGGGATCCAACCCTTTGGTCCTGGTGCCTGGTACCTGCCATGCAATTCTCTGCAGCTGTGAGGTGCCTGTGTGCTGAATGCCCCCGGACAGACCAAGCTCCCCACATATCCAGGTGACACAAGAGTCACCAAACTCCACCACCTTATGAGGCAGGGTGTCAGCACTTTTCCTTCAGCAACATGATCCGAACATCCAAAGTCCTACCCCTGCAGGAACTGGGATGAATGCACCTCTGGATGCACTGCGAGCTCAATTCACGTGGCTTGTTGCAAGTCTGTGGGAAGGAAGAAGTTGAAACAGGAGGAGATTTTATAAGGTGATTACCCCTGCTTCATTATCCTTCATGCCTCCTGATGGTCCTGGAACAGGCATCTCACAGGTGTTTCTGCTGTTTGTGGAAAACTGAACTCAGCACTGCTGTTGGCACATGCACAGAAGCTGCTAGTTCGTTCTTTCGATGCAGAGCCATCCACTCTCAGCTCAAGCTTTGTCTCTTACTTTGGCAAAGCCAGTTCGGGGGAGGCACACTGCCCTCATGCATGCGGTTACATTGCCTTTTACATTGCAGCTCTGGAGGCTTACAAGGTCAATGTTCTTTTTGCAGTATACTTGCCAAGGTATCCTATGTCAGCTTCCAGGGTCTGTATCTTGGAAAGGAAAGACCTCTTTGCTCTAGTTTCACAAAGAATAGTTGCATTGCATTTCAGGGGAGCTCTGACACAGGCACCACAGTGCATTTGGAAAGTTAAGAGGAGTCTGTACAGGAATCTGAGGTCAGGCAAGGCAGCAAAACTTGTAGTCTCCTAGATGAGGAGTGGGAACATGGCAGCCCCATGGCACAAGGCTCTTTGGCTCTTTGAATGGACTTCGCTGTGTCAAATTTGCTTACAAAAATTTTCAGATAGCTATGATCCACCATTCTTTCTACTGTCTGTCTAGCAGCAGAAAGTAGAGGCATACCTCATGGCTCCTCTAGGAGCTATTCCTCAGACCTTTGGCACAAGCTTTGTCAGATAAATCAAATTCAAGCTCGGGCTGACTTTGCTTGAGTCAAACTTTCTTCCTAACCTGGCCTTTCTGCCTGGTCAACTTTTCTCAGGAAGCAGGGGGGGAGGCACCCTTCTTTGGGCCGAGAGACAAATGGAAGAGACTCCCAGGAGTTCATCTTAGAATTTACAAAGCAAACCTGCATCTGTCACTCTGTGAAAGAAACTCTCAAAGGAGAAGCTGAACGTAACTCATGTAGCAATGCTTGTTTGAGTTTGAAAAGAGCTATAAACAGCTGCCTTGCCCTATTTGTTCTAGTAAAGGCTTGATGCTTTCTTTATCAAGGGTATTGGCTTTATTATTTGAGATTTGTACAGAGAAGAGATGACGTGTTAGAGCAGCCTGTGAGGAGGGGGAAGGATTGATCAGTGAAGGAGGAAGCGAAAGATACATGATTTAGTGCTGGTGGATTGGGGTTACTAGGGTGACCTTAGCAGGTCTCACTGGTGTATGCAAAGACTCTGCATTTACGCGTCTGGAAGCAGACAATAACAGCAAAATCATTGGGGTCAATGCTGAGAAACATCACACATTGGAAAGGATTAAAAAATAATAACAAAGGTCCAACTGCAGAGGTGGTTGCAGCTGTGAACACAATAACAACTAACCAGAGGAAAACTTTTCTTACTATCAAAGATAAATTCCAAGAAGCAGAATGCCTTGATGTCAACCCAAGGGACATTTGAGTATAAGTATCAGAAAAATAAAAATAACAAAGGAAAGAGGCAGTGGAGGAAGTTTTTTGCTGTTGCCAGAAAACCATTTGTGAGTGTTTCTGCAGTCCACCTCTTGGAGAGGAAAAAAAGATTTCATGTAAGATTTCCTATGAGAGCAGCCCCACTGATTCTCTGTCCTTGCTCCTCACCAGCTGTTCCTACATTTTGATTATATGGAGTTTGTGCAGAGAAAGAGCCCACATTTACTAGTTGAGACGGTAATGACTTCAACTTTAGAAGATACTGAGCACTCTATGTTCAGTAAGCTGTTCTGTGGGTGTCCCTCCAGTTAAGCAATGATATCTCAACTCTTGGCTCAACAGGGGAATGGAGAGACATCGCTGAGAACGTGAACCCTGTCTCACCCATTTGAGGTATCACGCAATAGATTTTTGTTCTAGCAAGGCTGCACATGGCATTCAACAGCCTAGCTCACACAACGCTTCCCAACAGCCTACAGCAAGCTGCAGCGCTATAGGAAAACCCAACAGGCACATCTCCAGTTTGTCACAGAAAGGAAGAAGAAGAAACCGATGACAGCACATCCCTTTAATAGCAGGCGTTTTGTGTGGTTAAATTTCCAGATGATCCTAGGAAATGGAATGATCCAGATGACCAGAAAACAGCTAATCCTCTCCCCCTGTTTTCCCTGTACTACTACTCATACAGTTCCAGAAAACCTGTCTTGGAGAAAATTTCCTCCTAACCCTAAATTTGGGGTCAGTTTATCCTTTACAATGAGAGAAAGCAAACCAAACACAATGCAGAAGATGAGGTAAAAGCTGCTGGTGGTGGTAGGGAAGAGATAGAATTAGCATCCAAGGTATATAGAAGCAGAAAATATGAAGTCCTTGAATTTTTAATATAATTTTAATATCCAGCTGGTGCCATATGAGCAAAGATTAGCAAATTAGTAACTTTGTAGTTAAGGAAAGCTTAAGGAAAATAGGATTTTGACACCTGCAAATTTCTTGGTCTGTCAGATAGGATGTCAGCTTTGAGAACTTATTTATGGGAGAGAATAATGGCAGATGGGAAAAGGTAAATGGTACGTAACAAAGCCAGAGGAGAGTAGATTAATTCAATGCCTGTCTTTGTTAAAATAACTGATTTTCCAGACAAGAGACATGCAGAAGGTAATTCTAGACTTCAGCAAAGCATTTGACATGAGAAATTGTTAGTTGAGAGTAGAAGAGAGAAATTAGGAGAGGAATCATTAATGGTGGAGAGAATCGGGTGATGCAGACATAGTGCCTACATACTCTGCTGAAATGGGAAGCTAGGCCTAAGGGAGTTTATGAGCAGAGTTTTCAAGTCCAGTCTTTTGATTAATGCTTTCAGTAATGACCAGGACACAAAAGGTAGGAATATGCTAACAAAATGTGCTGAAGCCACTGGGGAAGGTGTTGTCATTACAAATGACCAAAATATCATGCAATAAGAATAAGAATAGCTAGATTATTTGACTAATCCAAACAGCAAGAACTGTAATAGTAGGTTTTGGAGACTAACAGGAAGACTTTTATAAGATGAGAATATTTTAGTGGGAAACAAGAGAGGTTTTATTCCCTTCGTTGGGTATCTAAAATGTCTATGAATTACCAGTGTTCAATGCATCACTGTAAAAGGAAAAGCAACACCAGATGTATGGAGTAAAGGATTTCCAGCAGATAACAGGAAAGCGTGGCACTGGAGTATGGTGGAGGTGGAAAAGATCGTGTGGAATTGGGAGAAATGTGTAAAATGAATATCGGTTTGGACAGAATGAATGGTTGGGGAGTCCTGGTGTTTGACTACATGGGCAGAGTTTTACCCAGCCTTGAGGTTACAAGCCAGCTGATGTTGCAGTGTTATTTGTGTACAATTTTTCCTTTTTTCTCTGAGCTGGCTCTGGTCTTTAAAGACATAATGAACGTTGTTGCTGCAGTGGTTGAGTGTGAGTGAAGACTGGTGAAGAAGGTGCTAATTACAAGTGGGAATGTGTACTGGACAGAATGGAAGGTGAGGAGAGGACAAGTGCTGGAACAGCCCAGTGAACAGAGATAAGAGAAAGATGGATAAGTGGGTAGTGAACAAGCACATGTGCTGAGAGGGAGGAATGGACAATGTGTGACTGATTTCCAGATGATAGGAAAGGGCGAAATAGATGGATCTATATCTATATTGACATTGGTATTGACATAGGTGTCTAAATATCTATGTCAATATAGATGTCTAGAAATCTGTATCTATATAGATACAGATAAATATCAATACATATATATATACTTTCTTTGTATATGTATATGTAAATGCTGTATGTATGCTGTATATGGTATGATATGAAATATATATATCATGGTGTATATACCCACACATGCGCATATACCTGTATGGTTTGTCACAAGAATTTCTCACCTGCTGTGGAATGCAGGAATGGCTTGTTTGAAATTACTGCCCATTTTAAGTATGGTCTGGGCAGCTGTAGTGATGTCTCAGGGCCTCTTCCATGATATTTCCCTTGGAGACTGAGCCTTGGCACCGCAGTGAAGGAGTCTGCCTGGAGTCCTCCATAGGAGGAGGTGCTGATGAAGGCTGTGTCCCCCTCCCACAGCTGCGTGGTGGACGAGATGGACTTCTCAGGCATGGAGCTGGACGAAGCCCTGCGGAAATTCCAGGCCCATATCCGCGTGCAGGGGGAGGCGCAGAAGGTCGAGCGGCTTATTGAGGCTTTCAGGTAAGAGAACGAGCCCTGCAGCCCTCATGCTGCAATCAGGTGGACGTATAGAGCACATCCAAGGCAGAAAACATGCAGCAGCCGTGGAATGAATGGCCAGGGACCTCCCTTCCAAAGAAGGTGATCATGGAGGTGCTTCTGAAGCATGGAGTCCTCTGTGTCAGATATTCAGTGGCATGAAGGGCACAAAGGGCCAGAGTGAGGCCGTTCCTGACATGTCTGCCAGCAAGCGCCTCCCTGTTCACTCCCTGTGGCTCACAGGAAGAGCAGCACTGGGGCTTGCAGGGGTGATGGGTTGCTCCCTTGGTGCGTCCAGAGGAGTGCTTTGCCCTTAGCAAGGCAGGCTGAAGTAGACACCTCCTATATCACACTGACACCAGCCTGAGTAGTACTTTCTAGTCTCACTTGCTCTTTGGGTTCCTTAAGACCAAGAGAGCTGGTTCCTTAAGACGAAGACCAAGAAAGCTGAAGTTTCAGTCACCTACTTCAGCCACTGGTGGGTAGATCTGCCTTTAGAGAGCAGTCAGGTCCTTCTCGTTTACATGAGAGGTGGAGTGAAAGGAGGAATTTGATCCACCTGTGATTAAGCTGTTGCCACCCTGGAGCAGAGGACCTCCATGTTCCATGTTAAGTCTGTGCCATCCCTCCTGCTGCAGCCAGAGATACTGCATGTGTAACCCAGATGTGGTCCAGCAGTTTCACAACCCGGACACCATCTTCATCTTGGCCTTTGCAATCATCCTCCTCAATACGGACATGTACAGCCCCAACATCAAGCCTGACAGGAAGATGATGCTGGAGGACTTCATTCGCAATCTGAGAGGTGAGGGTCTTGCTTTGATTTTTTTGCCCTCTTATTTCTCTAAATTCTGCCTAGGTGAAGGCAGCAAAAACCGTTCTCCAGGAGTATACTGCTGCTCCCTGTGAGCTACACATGGAGGGCCCTTTGAGGTGTCTTCTAGAATGCTGGGGAAGAGCAAAATCTCAGCTTTTGTCTTCTGCAGAAAGCTGTCCAGCCATTTTCCTTGAGAGATGGTTTCATCTTTTAATAGATCTCACTGCTTGGAAGTAGTCCATTGTGTTACATTTTCCTATTGTTCAGCTCCATCCTTCTTAGACCCTGATGGATTGTGCTAAACAAGCCCTTTCCCTCCTTGATGCTTTGAATATATGAACACATTTTCCTTCTATTCAGGCTAAATCTTCCCCTTCTTAATTGCTTGCAATTACTTATAGTAACTGTAGGCCTGACAGAGTTCATGCATACATTACCTCTTCACAATTTCTGATACGTCAGTTCCCCAAATCCATTTTCTTCTGTTTTTCAAGGTCAGTCCTTCCCATCTTGGTAATAGGTTGCTAAAAGCACTTTTCAGATGTGGTCACAACATACTCATATACAGAGCCACTGCCTCCTCCTTATTTTCAGATCTGCTAATGCAGCTTAGTATTGTTTGGCCTTTTTTGACATCATGTCTAGCCAAATTCTTGTCTAATTTTCCAGCCATGTTCATTCCTAGGTCACCCTAGGTCCGACGTCTTCCAAGTGCCTCTTACTGCACATCTGCAATTCAGATGAAGCTCCCTCCGTTTTTCCAGCGTAAATCCCTGTCTAGATTTTGAACTTCTGTGGGTTCCTTTGACTTGTTTCTTTGTCGTGGTTGCTGTTCAGAAAGTGTCGTCTCAGCCTCCCACACCTTTCCCAATTTGTCATCCACTTCAGACTGGTATAATGTGACACTGAGGCCCTCTTTCAAGTTATTTCCTGAGATACTGAATGGGGCTGATGTCTGCCATCATTCCCTTTGGTATTACAGCTGGTAGCACTAACTCAAAAGGGGTTTTTATGCTAACTTACACTTAGAGTTATTTGAAAATCTGCTGCTTCACATCACAATGAATTCAGCCAACGTAAAGATCACTCATCTCTAGCATGTAACACACCACAACTCACTAGAGCAAGCGAATGTCACTCCATTACGGATAAGGGGGGACAGTTCATTCCAGACTCACCTGCAGGCCAGTGCCCAGGTCAGTCGCATCACCAGCCTGTGTTTGAAAAAAGACAGATTATTCAGGCCATATTTGCAAGGATGAGGATGAAGGAGCCAGGAGATGACAATGCCTCTCCATTCGTCAGCAGTTCCTCACCTGCATCACTCAGGGTAGTACATCTCAGACCAGGGAGCTGGGGGGAAAGCAGAGAAAATCAATATAAAATGACTGAAGGAATTCATTTCAGAGAAAAGACTGGCAGTTTAATTTGTGGTGTTTGGATACAGGAAAGGCGAAAAAAGACTTTTCTGTGAGGCTTTGCGAGGGTAAGACAGCAAAATTTGAAGAGTTACCTAAGGAGATATAAAAGAGGAAAGGGACAGGGCCAAAACGGAGATATCACAGATAGAAAAACAAGGAAGCGTTCCTCCTAGGAGACATTACAGAAAGAAAATGGTGGAGGCCACCAAGCAAACAGGAGAGCTGAGGCTTGCATTGGCAGGAAGAGCAGCTGAATCCCATCATAGATCTCCTCCACATCTAGCACTTCTGATGATGTGAAATCAATGCAGGGGTTGCTGCTGAGTGGCCTAAGATATATGAATGTGAAATTGTGGCTATAAAACCTTTGGGAACACATGGAAAGGAGCCACCATGCAGAGCAATGGAATAATGAAATCTTCTGCATTGGCCTTAGAGATGTCAGTCGCTCCTGCTGGTGCATTAGAAGTGTTAGAGCAAGAAAGAAGACAGCCTGAAGTGAAGTATTGCTCTTTCCTTTCAGCCTTCCCAGCATTGCACAGTGCAGAGACAGTAGTTAGCTGTCAGGGACCAGCGGTTCTTCCCTTTCCTTTTCTCCCTGCATAGCCTGCCCAACATTTTCTCTGTTTGGCAGGGGTGGATGACGGTGCTGACATCCCACGGGAGCTGGTAGTGGGGATCTACGAGAGGATCCAGCAGAAAGAGCTAAAATCCAATGAGGACCATGTGACTTATGTCACCAAAGTGGAGAAGTCCATAGTTGGAATGAAAACGGTAAGCACCCATAACCCCGCTGACACCCACTCACCCCTCTCACCCCACCTCCCTCACTGCCCTCTTTTCTGCCTTTTTCTTCCATGCCCCTCCTCCTTCTCTGTAATACTTTCCTTGCTTGTATTGATAAATTCACTCCTTTTCTCCAAACACTTTCTTCCTTGCTATCTCATTCTTTCCTAATTTTGAAGGTTCTCCTTGGCCAGAGTTTACAGTATCTAGTGCAGTAATTGTTTGCCCAAGAATCTCATTGCAGGTCCTGCCTGCCAATGCAAGTCTTGCATGCCAATGCTACAGTGATAGTTCTGCAGTGTTTCAAACTTTCAGGCCTCGTGAGGGCGTAGGAAGTGGAAGGCAAAGTGAAGATAGAAAATAATTTCACCCATCTGTCTCTAGTGAGTTCCCTAAGGATTACAGGGGTTAAGAGAACCCCAAATGCAGAGACAGCTTCTTTAGCTGTAACCAATCTGCAATGCCAAATCATGCATGCTGTTTATCCAAAATGAGCAGAATAATTTCTCAAAGTCCAGAAAACCTGCAGATGTCCAGTGGAGTGAGAGAGAGTGAGCAGTCCCCAGCGATTGGAAGCCAGATGTATACGAAGATGGGACATGTGAGCAAAAGGGTTGCCTATAACCTGTCGCGCTCCTCTGGTTTATCCAGGTCACAAAGGCATAGCTCTCTCTGCTGTTGCACCAGCAGGAAAGGTGATGGTGAGGAGTGGTGGTGAGGAGATGATCTGAGGGGGCAGAGTGGGCAGAACTGGCTCGTGCTACTGTCACTGGGCAGGGTTGTACAGGCTGAGGGTGGGGGAGACCCACAGTTGCACCTCCCTCAGCCTCTGCATGCTCTTGTGGGTCTCCTGCAGGTTCTGTCCGTGCCCCATCGCCGGCTGGTCTGCTGCAGCCGCTTGTACGAAGTGACTGATGTGAACAAAGTGCAGAAGCAGGCGGCTCACCAGAGGGAAGTTTTTCTCTTCAATGACCTGCTGGTGGTGAGTGTGCTCTGGCACTGCAGTGGTAAAACTCACCCTGATTTCAATGAAGAAATACAAAACCAGTCCACAATATCCATTTCCCCCTTGTCCTGAGGACAGACCATCTCCTGGTCCATCGTTATTGTAAGACACAGCTCTGGATCCTTCACTGGTAAAAAACCTACCAAATCTAAAACTCCTCTAACCCTCGAAAAAGCAAACTGTCACATCCCACAGCCATCCAAGCAATGTCATTGCTCTCTCTCATGCCTTTGCCAGCAGGGAGGTTCATTTCATGAAAGGGAGGTTCATTTCTTTGTCTGTTTGTACTATAGCAGACAGAGCCCTCCCATGCACTTTAAATCTTTCCTGACAGACGCTTTACAGCCACTGCCTTTGACATTGCAAAGGCTGCAGGAGAGTAGATGTTACTTACTGGAGCCCCAAATGTGTATAGTACTTTTAAAAGTGTTCTGCCCCAGCAACCTTGCAACTGAGTTCAGACAGGTACAAGGGAGGGCAAAGATACACTGAGACTGGGAGGAGGCCCAACAAGATGGAAGTTCTGCTGAATTTAATGGCAAAATGAAACTGTGGATGTTGCAAATGTAAGGCTAAACCCAAACCCTTTTGTAGGAGCAAAGAGAGCTTTCCCCACCTGTTCCTTTGCACCCATTTGTACAGTTGTGACACTGTTCTGCTCCTTGCTATCCTTCTACTCCGTGCAATAAATCAGATTCATAAGAACTAGTGCTGAGGGAGTGAGGGTAGCGCAGCATTCACATGTGCTCTTGTTCTCAGCTCTGTATTTCTGACAGGCTTCCCTTTGACTCTTGATTTGGCCCTTGGTGAAGAGAATTATCCTTGCAAAGTCAGAAATGTGGGCATGAAAAAGCCGGCACCCCTGGGAGACAGAGAGCCGAGTGGGCCCCAGGGCTATGCCTACAGAATTTCAGAAGTGTTGTTACAAGTGCAGCATGCCAGGCAGCTTTCTGGGCAAAATGCCTGTCAGTCACCAAGTGTTACTCCCATGTACAATTAACAGAGCTTGAAAAAAGCTTTTTTGCTTGGAGCAGTTTGCATTGTTCTTGCCTCACTGTCCCCCAGTACCCTGCCCAATGATGCGTCTCTCCCTCCAACAGATCCTCAAGCTTTGCCCCAAGAAGAAAAGCTCCTCAACGTACACATTTTGCAAGTCGGTCGGCCTGCTAGGGATGCAGTTCCACCCCCTTGAGAATGAATGTAAGTCCATTGCTCCTTGGTTGCCTGGAGCAGTTTGTCAGAGAAAAGGAGAAGGAGGGAGGGGTCCGTGTCATCCAGCGTAAGTTTGCATCAGATGAGAGATTCTGTCAGGATCAATAGTGGAGGGGAGAAAACTGAGGCTTAGTGCTGAAACATCACTGTGCAAGTAAAGTGTGATGAGAAGAGGCTCCTGGTACCTCTCACTAGATCTGAGCACCTGCAGAAGGGCTGAACTTAAGCTCATTGAAGGATCTGGCTTGTCATGGTGGCAGGAAGAGCGCTAGTGAGGAGGAATGAGGGAATCAGTCCCCAGGTATATCTAGCTGAGCTCACAGGAACCAACTGTTGGTGGAGAACCTTGTTGACAAAACTGCTGCTGCCAGCTTTAGCCCCTCTCCCCTCATGCCCAAAGTCACAATGTCCTCTTCTACCTTTGACACTGATAAAGGCTGAGGTGCTGCTGTCACCTCCTGCCCTGTGCCATGCTGTGCTGTGCTGTGCTGTGCTGAAAGCTTCCCAAGACAGCAGCAGAGCCCTTGGAACAGCACCCACCAAAGCATGGCGAGGGGCCAGCCCTAGTCAGCCTGACCTTGATGGTCTGGGAATAGAGCCATGGTGTGTCATGACTGGGGCTGGTTGTGTGGTGGAGGAGTTCCAAAACCAGGCAGACTTCCTGCTGGCGCAGGCAGAGGGGATGCACAGTAGTCCCAGGCAAGCATGGCTGATGTCCACTGAGGTTTTTGCGAGCACCTGCAGAACATGCTGCAAGGAAGGAAGACTGTAGCCGTACTGTGGCTATACTAAGTTTTACATCCTCCCTCTCCCCTGTTGGCAGCATGAGTCACTCTCTCAACACCCTGCCCTCTGCAGCATGCAGAGGCTTTCACATCCCTGTGTGTACAAAAGAGTCATTCCTAACAGAGCATCCCAGGAGACACCATCAGAGCTGGAAGCAGGGTATCGTGACAATCCTGCGAGTGCCCAAGGATCTTCTGGCAAAGGCATCCTGTTGTGTATCCCCTGCAGAGGCAGAAAAGCAGATGTCCTAAAGAGCTTGTGATCTGAACAGATGAGACAGACACAGGGTGGGAAAAGGGGCCTGGGACACAAACAGGGGGAATTGGTGTCTGACAGCAAACAGCAGGTTGGTCCTTTGACTAGTTTGGTAAAGACTAATAAAGGAAGAGGGTGGGGAAAGCAGGCAGATCCAGGAGCAGTGGAGGAGAAGAGAAAGCAGGGCAGGGGAAGAGGGAAATTAAATGTTGAGGGAAAGAGAAAAGGGATTGAAACCACTGTCTGTTGAGCAAAAGGTAGAGAAAGTCCAGTCACAAGTGTAGCAAGTTCTCTGCACGCTCTCGTGCTCCTGCTTCTGTTGGCTGAGTCTCCAGCCACCACCTCCCTGCACCCAACCTAATCTTCAAAACGCAAGCCCTTTTGTGATGATATTTTCACTCTCTGGGCATGTCCTTTCATTCCCGTGTGTTTTGCCTGTTGGGGAATACTAAGCAGAGATCTACGAACCGACATCTTTCTCTTTGCTATTCTCTCAGCACAGCGCAATGAGCTCCCCACCCATGCTGTGCTAACACCCCTGCCGTGTTCTCTGCTGATGGAAATAGGGACTAGGGAGAAGTCCGGCCACTGTGGATGTTAGTGGCTGTTCTGGCTTTGAGTTGAGGAACCAACCTCTCCTGCTGCATCTCCCACAGGAGAAGTGTTGTTTGACTCGTACTCCTCTGCTCCTCCATAGATTCAGAAGGGCTTTACAGTCCTCCCTCTGTGCTCAGGTTCTCAGAGCCAATTTTGTACTAAGTGTCACTAAGAGTTAGTGTTCTCTGATTTTGGCAGCGCTGTGGTGCTGGTGGCACTTGCCTTGCTGTTTCAGCTTGGCCATTCTGTTTCCTTGGAGGGCTGCAATGCTGCAGGCTCCCACAGTTTACACTATGACAAACTCTAGGTCTGCCACTCCTTTGGGCTCATGCTGCAAATCCTCTGTCCTGCAGAGGTACCAAAGCAGCCAGCTGCTCCGACAAGAATGCCTAACGCCTCTATTTTGTTGACACACTTTCTTTACAGATTACCCCCATGGCATCACACTGGTGACCCCAGTTTCAGGCTCGGAGAAGAAACAGGTACTACACTTCTGTGCTCTGGGTGCTGAGGAAATGCAGAAGTTTGTGGAAGATCTGAAAGAGTCAATAGCAGAAGTGACAGAGCTGGAGCAGATACGAATTGAATGTAAGGGCCTCTAATACAATTCACACTCCAATGCCATGACACTGCATGTGTCTACAAGGGAGAAAGAACAAAGGAAATGGGTTCTTCAGGAACAGGGGGAAAGAGGATGAGTCGCATATGTCTGCACAGGATTGTTCTTGTGTTCACCAATAGGGTAAAAAAGCAGTCAAGCTCGGTGCCTACCCACCGGCAGGAAAAATGGAAGAACTTAAGTTGCTTATGAAACAGGATATAGTGACCTGGGAGAGTGAAGCTACATTGTCAGACCCAGAAGACTCTTCTCTATCCCATACTCCTTTGACTATGCAAAATATGATCAGTAGGTAGCTGGGAAGCACAAGACAGGTCTGGTAGCCTTAGCATTGTTATTCTTCATTCCAGGAATATACGGGGGACAAGCAGTCTGCATTGTGTTCCTCTGTGGCCTGTCTTACACAGGTTAGGTGTCCATGTAGCCTTTGATGGCCTTTCCATGTATAAAGTGATGAGCCAAAGTAGCTCAACATCAGTGATCTCCTCCTGTGCAACAATAACCGATTCTGTATAAATGCAAATCATACACAGAAGGTCGTGTGGAGATATAAGATCTTCCACATGTCAAGTCCTCTCAGTTTTCTTTTTTTTTCTTTCTCTCCTTCCCTTTTTGACATTCTCTTGTAATTTTCTTGCATTAATTCTCCTTGCTGACTTCCCATATTGTTCCTTTAATATGCTGGTGTCCTCTTCATCCCTCTCCTTATTCACTTCCATATGTCTGTCTTGCAGGGGAGTTGGAGAAACAGCAAGGGGCAAAGACTCTCTCATTAAGGACCAATGGAGCCCAGATGGAACTGCAGTCTAAGCAAGGCTCTCCAACAGGTAAGAAGACACCCAGCTTCTCTTGGTCAAGCAGCGCTGCCTTTGCAAATGTGTTCTTATTGATTCCTGTGAGAATAACTGCAAAATTAAATGTTCAGTTTTGTATCCTATAGCCTTGGGCAAATAGTGGAAATATGAGAACATATATATTCTTCCTATACCCTAGAAAAGCCATTAAAGTCTGTACCCAGTCTGTAGCCGTAACATCTAGCAAAGAGACGTTCCTGATGGAGCATAGGTAACTGCTGGAGAACCTGGCCCACTTTTTGTTCCCTGAACTGATGGAACACAGTAACTGTGCTATTAACTCCCTCCAGCCTCTTCACCAACGCTTCGGACCAGCCTCTTTGTATGAAAGGCTTTGTGTCCGTTCATGCCTTGGCTTGTATGCCAGCAAAAAATCAAGCGCAGAGGTGAGTGGCTACCAACTCAGTAGAATGGCACGGGGATTAGCACCTAAGGATAGGACCCCAAAGGGCCTACTAAGCACCCAGCAGGTTGCAAGGACGTCTGGATTTGTTCTTGCAGTCAAGAGTCTTGTTTGGCCCTGCACCTCTCCCTTTAGCTTTTCAGTCCGCAGTATGAGGGCCAGCTCTTGACTAGAGGTACAGACCGCATGAGTGAGATCTTTTGTTTTATTTCAAAGGCAAGAAGGATTTGGGGGAGAAGGTCTCGGACAGCACAGTGGAGGTAAGTAGAGTGCAGAGCAGCTGAGGTAAGTAATTCTCTCTCACTTCAGCTCTTCTCACATTCTCTGTTGTTTCTTTTCTCAGGTTTTAATCAATGCCTCCCCAGCCAGACTGACAATTTTACCAATTTCCAGAGATACAATTAAAAGTTACTGCTAGGACGGGTAATACAACTTTCAAATCCAAACTAAACTTCAAAGCATTTTCAATCCGTTTTTATAACTGTAACATCCCTCATGGACCAAGCTCCCAAACGCTGTAGACTAACCCACCCCACTGCTTATGGGGAGGCTGAGAACCCCACTAAAGATTCCTCTGACATGCTAACTCCATGCAGCATCACATGCAAATTCCCCGCAGCCCAGCTTTCCTGCACAATCTCTGCAACTCTGTCTCTCCATCCCCCTTTGAAGGGGATTAAGCATGGCCATTGTATACCAGAGACTTTCCCTAGAGCTTCACCTTCCTAGGTAGGGAGCTTGGCTGTCCTGTGTACATCTATCTTTGCAGGGATGTCTAGCATCCAGTGGGTTGCCTGTTTCTTCACAGACACCCATACTCCTGTGAGGAAACAGGAAAATGCAGTCTTCACACTGAAAATCTTATGTACTACTTCCAGCTCTCTCCCTGTCTGGAATATCTCCCTTGTCCTGAATTTGCCTTTTCCCAGGGTAGTTCTTTCCCCTCTTGTCATAGTATATTTACTTAAAGAGATCAGCTTCTCTACGGGGAGTGAGTGCAGCTTCTTTTCCCTGAAAAGCACCCCATTTCCCTGCAGACACCCCTTTCCTTGGGAAGGTTCCTCTCCCAGCCAATTTCCTACTCCTGTTGAGAAGAGTGTTTCCTTGTGGAGAATGGCTTCCATGTGTCCTAATATCATTAGCACTTCATGGCCCAGCAAAGTTTTCCTATGGGATGTTTCACTACCTGAACAGATATTGACACGTTATTATGTCCTGCTGTGCGGTGAGTCTGAGCAACCTCCCTGCTTGAGTAGGGCCAGACAGCTCATCCTTGTTCCAGCATGGTGGGAAGCTTGGCCACTCCACAGCTTCTCCTTCCCAGTTGCTGGTGCTGCTGCCCAACACGCCAGAGCATCAGGGCACCCCCACTGTCCCCTCTGCCTATCTGTACCCCTGCCTAGCTGGAAGTGCCACGCCAACCTGCAAGCACTTGTTTTCTACCCAGAGTTTGTCACTTGACTGTCATTCTGTTTTGAACCGGCAACTTGCTCTGGTTTGGGGTCTCCGTCAGCCCATATCCTTGCCAGGAGGAACTATAACTTCATCTGCCATTCGGAAAGCACCATTTTCCTGCTGCGCTTTCCCCCCTAGGGACCTCCAGTCCGGGCCAGCTCCTCCTTTTAAACTGGCTCCCTTAAGTGAGCTCCCTTATTTGACTCCATTATCAGCATCTCTCTGTGGGGACCCTGGTGACCTCCTGCTTCCCTTCCCCCTTTCAGCTGCCCAAGTAATACTGTGCCAGCAGAGGAGCATTTCCATTTCTTTGAGATTATCTAATCTGCTGCCATTTCATCATGAATTTCTTTTATCATTGTATGAGCTAGACGGGCATTTTTTCTTTCTTTTTTCTTTTTTTTGAAAATCATTTCCTTTCACTGACAAACCATCAAATGGATCAGAGGGAGCTGCCTTTTGCTAGAGTATGTCAGATTTCTGCTTTTTCCTTTATAAACAGATTATCCAGTCATGTGGTGTACCTTCCTGCTCAGAAAGGCAGGGAGCTGGGAAAGGCTTGAGTCTCTCTGTCTCTCTCTGTCTCAGATACAGCTACCGTTGTTTTGATGAAATATACAACCCGAATTATCTGAAACCTTGCTGTCTGGTTCCCTTCCCCTTTTTGCTGGTGGGGACAAGGGCATGACCTCCAAGGTCTGTTCATTACCACGAGAATTCATGGACACCTCCACTCCTAGTGGAGTTCCCTGTGCCGTTTGGATAATCAAAGTTGCTCTGCATTTGGGAACGCCGGCCCTGCCACCTTCGACGTGATGGAAAGGACAGGGGCACTTAGGCCTAGATGGGGACAATGGGGCTATTGGAGGGGACTGTGCAGCCAGGGCTTTGCCTGTTCTNGCCACCTCCACCACCTCCCTACAACCACCCCCACCAGTATTGCCCCCCTAGCTCCCTGCTTCAGAGGCGCAGGTACTCCAGTGGCTCACGCAGCCTCGTGTAGCCACACCACCAGCACCAAAACAGCACAGACTTCCCCGCATCCCTTCCCCACCGCCTCCCGGGGATCCTTTCTGCCTACAGAGATCTAGTTTGTGATTTATTTTTTAGTNGCCATTTCATCATGAATTTCTTTTATCATTGTATGAGCTAGACGGGCATTTTTTCTTTCTTTTTTCTTTTTTTTGAAAATCATTTCCTTTCACTGACAAACCATCAAATGGATCAGAGGGAGCTGCCTTTTGCTAGAGTATGTCAGATTTCTGCTTTTTCCTTTATAAACAGATTATCCAGTCATGTGGTGTACCTTCCTGCTCAGAAAGGCAGGGAGCTGGGAAAGGCTTGAGTCTCTCTGTCTCTCTCTGTCTCAGATACAGCTACCGTTGTTTTGATGAAATATACAACCCGAATTATCTGAAACCTTGCTGTCTGGTTCCCTTCCCCTTTTTGCTGGTGGGGACAAGGGCATGACCTCCAAGGTCTGTTCATTACCACGAGAATTCATGGACACCTCCACTCCTAGTGGAGTTCCCTGTGCCGTTTGGATAATCAAAGTTGCTCTGCATTTGGGAACGCCGGCCCTGCCACCTTCGACGTGATGGAAAGGACAGGGGCACTTAGGCCTAGATGGGGACAATGGGGCTATTGGAGGGGACTGTGCAGCCAGGGCTTTGCCTGTTTTTTTTTTTTTCTGGGGGGGGGGTGTGTTAATGCATGTGAGGCTGACCGGTGGCGGGGGTTCAGGGCAGCCAGTAGCAGCAGATGGGAAAAGTCTTGTAACATTTAATGCTTCTTTGGCTGTTTCTAAACTAGGTGTCAATTCACAACAGGCTTCAAACGTACCAGCACAACTCCGCCCTGGGGCCCGAGAGTGGAATGCAGCCCAGCATGCATCTTAACATGCCACGGGAGCGGCTGGAGACAGCACTGGTGCCCTCGCACCCCGCCTCGGCGGGGACACTTGTACAGTGCCAGCAGATTGTCAAAGTCATTGTCTTGGACAAGCCGTGCCTCGCTCGAATGGAGCNAGAAAAAAAAAAAAAAAGCCAACCGACCTAACTCTTACCCTGTCTGCCCTCAAGATGATGCTAATTGTGAGGAGCCATCTATAGAAACTGCCAACCTACATGCCCACGCATCCTCACACCCTGCCAGCCCAGCTGGCCTCCCGTGCTCCTGCCGTCCTCACGGAGCACTTTGCTGCCCTGTTCCTCAGAGGCTTGATGACCTGCTGCTTTCTAGGCACCGTGTCTTCCGTTTGCTGCTCCTCGACCTCCTTCCTCGCCTTGCATTTACCTGGCCATAGGTTTGTACCCATCCCAAAACTTCACCAGCCTCGGAGAGGAATGGACTCACCCGTGCCATGGACTGACCTTGGGGCACTCCCGGGGGTGGAGTTCCCCCTGCCGCCACTGCTGCTCCCTGCTAAGCTGGAGCTGAGAACTTGTACCACTTGCCGTGCTTTCTTCTCATCGCTCTTCAGATATTATCCCCTTGCGGCAGCCAGTTCCAAGCAAGAGAGTGCACGAGTGAAAGAGAGCTCGCGAGGAGGAGAGACTGTCCTGAGCCACAGAACAACGCCAAGATGGCCTCACTCTGAACACCAAAACTCTTTCTGTTGTTATTTTGGATCATTGTACCAGAGATCTCTGCTGAGACCTAGCAGACCTCAGCACATGTAAATACACCTGTCTGGTAGCGTATGTGTGGCGCATGCTTGCTAAAGGAAACACCAAGCAGTTCTGAGGGAGCAGAAGGGAGGGATTAAGCTCAAGGATCTTACTGGAATCGATGAATACTTGTCCAAAGAGATGGCACCAAGAGGTGCCCTCCCACCTCAGCAGACACACACACACAAAGATTGTCTTCTCTGCCATAAACCAGACCCACCTCTGCTTTCCTCCTCCTAGCTGGTTTTATGTTTCCTGCCCACCTGCGTTTTTATGTTCTGAAAGCCAAGCCGGGTGTTACGCTCACCTTCTGGGGTGAATGTTCTCTTCACCTGGGTTAGAGGGAAGGGGCTTTTTGGAGACCACCCCTGTGAGATCCCATCTGTATCTCTTACCTGGCTGTACTCTTGCCTCCATCAGCCCTTCCTATAGGAAAGCTGCCCAGATAGCAGACTCCAGGGCCTCTTCCCCTCTCTCCCTCCCTATCCCAACTTCAAAGTGAGGGGTGGGGAAGATCCTGAGATAGAGATGACAGCTCAGCTCCTCTGCTTTATTGGGGACATTGATGTGAAGGAAGATGGCATTAAAATGGGCTGTGGATGTATTTTTAGACAAAAAAAAAATCTCTTTGAGCAGTAGGGAAGGGGAGATATTAATTAGCTTAAAGGCTTTGGTCTCACTCACTCACTCTGTCTCCCTTCCAGGCTTAAGAAGATCAACTTTAGGAGTTTAAAATAGGACAGAACACCTTTTAGGGCCTTTATTTTTATTTTATTTCAAGAGGGAAAGAAATGCTCTTCCTTCCCGTGCTAGGCTGAGACTTGAGCACTAGGTGCTGATGACACAGCCCTTGGGTGAGGAGTGTCAGGAGTTGTTGGCAGTGGTGGGGATGTGCAAAATGTCAGGGAAATGGGGACAGTGAAGACAGAGGCAGGATTGCGCCTGTATGCGTACCTCTGGGGCTGTTGCCAGTGGCAAAATGCACAGTGGATCAGGAACTGTCTCCCCTCAGCTCTCTTTGGGTGTCTCCTGGCTCTGCTGAAGTGTTCAGATGAAAGAGTTCACGTATCTGACCTGGGCATAAGCCCAGCTAGAGTTAGGGAAGCAGAGAGGGGCTGGGGTGCAGATCTCCAAGGCAGGAGCCTGCTCGCTTCCAGGTCCCCTTATTTCTGAGCCTGACCCATGTGCCCAGGGGCACCAACAGGTCAGTCTAAGTTCCTTACCTTGTTGTCTGGAGCAGGGCACTAGGCTGCCACTTTTATATGCAATAGCAGATATACTGACCAGGAGCCAACAGGCACAGCCTCAGGGAGGACTGTGGAAGCAGAAGACGGAAAAGATTTTAAGAAAATCACATGGGGTCACAATCACAATCAGTTTAAGAAAATCACAATCAATTTAAGAAAATCAAATGNTAATGGTTGGACTTGGTGATCTTAAAGGTCCCTTCCAACCTCACCGATTCTATGATTCTATGAAACTCCTGAACAGAAGCCCAGTCTCCCTCCAGACCAGAGAAGCTTTCTTCTAGCCACCCCCAGGGCAGTGAGGAAGCTCCACGTGTCAAAGCTGGGCCCAGAGACAGGTCCTCACCCCCAGCCAGGCTCAGCCCCTCGTCCCAGACAGCTGTGAGGCACAGCTGGCCCCATCTGCAGTGGCTCCTTCCGACGTAACACCCCACCGCCTCATGGCACCCGGGATCTCATCTGACCTGCCCGTAGCTTCCTGGGAAAGCATACGTGTGGCATCTGCCATCGTCCCATCAACATAGCATGTGGCTGACATTTTATTTTTATTCAAAGGCACTGACGCTGCCTTCCCTTCTCAGCGACCACTTCGCTGTCTGAGAGGAATGGCAGTATTTGTTTGGTTGGTTTTTTCCCGGAGTGCAGCGAGCCACTGAAGATCTCTCTGTGTGTTAAAATAAATAAATTAGATTTTACTTGACATTTAACACGAAGTGACAACAAAAAAACCCTTAAGGTACTTGATGAAATAATTTTTTAGATAAAATATTTATAACCACGTCTATGAAGTTCCTCCAAGAGAGGTTTGCTGCTTTAATAATTGATTATGAGAGCTACAAGAATGTAAAGAAGAAATAAGGAAGCTTCCATGAGACTCCCTTCTTCCTGCTGGATGGAAGTGAGTTAACTGAAGTGCCAAGGTACCGGAGGCACAGCAGTCTCTCAGGGGGAGTTGGCTCCATTTCTCTGACCTTGCAAAGGATACTGCTGGCCTTGAGCTTTGGACAGAGAAGAAAACGTAGATAACCCTTGCCGTCTTCTAGCCTGTTGGCTACACCTTCTGTCAGGTTTAGCTGGAGAGACACCAAACCACTGTATTCCAGGCTGTCATGGAACAGGTTGCTCTAATTTCTACTGTGTAGCTGAGTCCTTCGGACTTCACTTCAAAATACCAAGCTTTTTTTTTTTTTTTCCTTTGAAGGTTGTTCTCGAAGGATGACAAGCACTTTAAAGCATGTCTACACCTCATCTGATCTATTGTATTGTCTCCTCTCACAGCCCCCCCTTATGCAAGCAAGACATACGGACTCAGTGTAGCTGTAGTACCGCGAATAGACACCCTCGCAGGGAGACTGATCCTTGAGAGGGAGCAGGCTAGAAGGAGCATGTCAGTGACAACCCAAGGAAGGACAAAATGTGTACCACAGCTCGCCCAGGGGGACCAGCCCGAAATAAAACCACCAGCTTTTGGCAGCAGTGATTCCGATCACGAACCTGGCACGATCACTCAGGCGGAGGCATGAGGCAGGCAGCTGCTGCAGAGATTAGATCAACCCAAACCTACCAGTGGCTTTTTGCTGCAAATTCATATCCTTCTATATTAAAAAGGAAGGAGGAGAGAGAGAGAAAAGAGGAACACAGTAAAAAGTATTCTGTAGTGAGCGTCAGGTACCCAGCAGCCAAACAAGAAGGTGGCTCTGCTGGGCGTTAGTGAGGTCTGCAGAGCTGCAGTACACAAGCCGTCAGGCTCTGTCCTGATTCTCTCTTGCTTGTGCTAGTGCCGGTCCAGTGAAATTAATCTGTTTACACCAGTAGCAAAGGGACGGAAAAACACGAGAAGGGAGAATCAAGCTTAGTGCAGATAATTTGTGTTTAATGCAGTGTTTGCTGCTGTAGTACTTCTAATGCCGTAGTCTGGGCCGCTATGGTAGCAACACCTCGTGCTTTCTGCAAGACATTCAATCATCCCACTGTTCACGTTTTCTCTCCTCCCTATAGATGAAAGGTGTGGGTACAGTCCACAACCAGACTTTCATCAGTACGCAGACTTCTTCACAAAAAGGTACCACCACATTTGGAAGTATTTGAGGGCCTCTGAGCTGTAAGAGTCCGAGTTTTGTTACAAGTTTTTCAGAAGGCTCCATCTGCAACTATCTGCACGTGTTTGTGAGGTCTCCGAAACCAATCTGAGCCCTAAATCAAGGAAGCTGCTGCTTGGCAGAGTCTCTGCTTTGAAATGCAAGTTGCTGAGCAAGCTCCTCCGTCTCCCACTCCACCAGCTGCCTCACCGTGCTCGCGGAGGCTCCAGGGACTGCCAGCAGTGTGTCGTGAGCTAGAGCTGTCCTTGTCCTGCCCGCTCTTTCACAGCCACGCCTGGGACAGCAGCTTGGAAGTCACCCAGCTCTTCAACACTAGTCACAACCCCATCTGAATGTGTCTTTTTAAAAAAAAAAAAACCAAAAAACTAACAACAGAAGTGTTACCTGTGTGTAGGCTTTTGAAAGCACCTGTCCGTCTGTACCTGTTTCCTGCTGTAAATATCACCAAGAAAAGCTTCCTTCGGGAAAAGTGGTGTGGTCACACCTAGCAAAGAGTCCTAAAATGGCTAATATTTTGTAACAAAATAACAAAAATAGATCAGAGGTATTTTATCTGTTCAATTAATAGAGTTTTAGAAATTATATTGAGATATGTCACTTGTGCGCTCATGTCTTCTTTG
>VXBO01008295.1:29929-62072 GCA_013400135.1 Rhinoptilus africanus | reverse complement strand
CACCAAGGCAGTGGTGGGCACCCAAGGAGCGCTGGGCGTCGTGGCGTCCTGCTGGCCTCGGGGCCGGCCCGCTGTGGCTACTGCTGATTTTTGTGTCGCATGCAGCAGGAGCTAGCTCAGCGCTCAGGCTCTCTGAGGATGAGACCCAGAGGAAGCCAGGAAGAAATAATCTCATCCAAGAGACGGCAACTTGATGCGAAGTTCACCCCTACAGCGAGGCAGAGAGGAAAACGGTGAGGGGGGGGGGGAAGGCAAAGCCCTTTGGTGCTGCAGCTCCTTCCTTTCCATCTTGCTGGCACGCCACGGAGCCGGCCCCAAACCCTCTGCACCCCTCCCGGGGCAGGAGCCCCGCACGCCCCTGCGGAGCGCAAGGCTGTGGCCAGGAGAGCAACTTCACGAGCCAGACGTGCCAAGGCGTGCGTCGGGAGCCAGCTGGCCAGAGGGAAAGCCGTGCACCCGGAGACACCAGCAGGTAGGCTGTGCCTTGGTACGCACGCCGTCTGCCAGCAGGTAGGACTGCACGGCAGAGGAGAGGCAGGCACCTCTGCTCTCCCCAGAGCTGGGCACGCTGTACAGAACCGTCAGGCGTGTGCAGCCGTGCACTGCCTGCGCGGGACGCCTGCGCCGGCTGCTCTTACCATCGCGGCACAGCTCACACAGGCTCAGGCTTGGTTAGCATTTGGATGGGAGGCACGTAAGGAGAACGACATTTCCCACCCAAATCAGATATGCGCGCGTGTTTGCACAAAGCGTAACCGCAAGGTTAAGGAAACTGACCTTGGTGAAGTTCTGCACGGGGATGAGAGGGATGGGCAGAGACAAACACGTGCGCACAAAGCAAGCTCTCCTCTGCGATGGAGGGGGGAAGGCAACCTACTTCTTTGCAGCTGAGTCAAATGCATGCTGGGTTCAGATTGCCCCTGCTAAAAAAACTCCACTGCCTATAAGTTGAAAATTCTTTGCTGGCTTCAAAGAATCCCTTTAGCCACACTCCTCCTCCTCCCCAGGCCCATGGTGAAACACTTGGGAGGACAGAAATCCCTCTGAGAGACAGACAGGAAATTTTTCAAGAATTCACAGGCTTCCCTTTATGTTTCTGCGTGCCACGGATGTATTATAGATCAGCCCATCCCAAAGAGTCATTTCCTAAGATGTTCTGAAACAGGAGTTTACTGGAGAGGTTTCTGCCTGATGTTTAGATCACACTCCTGGCGGTAAAGACGAAAGCAATAAAACAGACTGTCTATATGTGAAATACTACTAACTTGCTCCGATGTGCAGATACTATGATAAATTGGAAGATGGCCGGTCCCTTTGGGACGGATGCTATGTAGACACCTATAGATAGTGCTGGTACAAAGAGATTACAATCCAAAAAGCATATACCGCAACTGTCACAGTGTATCTGTACCCTGTCCGTCTATACAGTATACATACTGTGCAATAACATACGCATAGTGTGTTCGGAGTCGATCGAAATATGCCGCTTTTTTCCCCAGAGAGTTTTGAGACGCAGTTTTTCTCTGAAACTTTTAAGATGGGCGTTAAATTAGGCGCATCCCGCAAGGGCTTTGCTGTAACTGGGTGCCACCCACCCCCTGTCAAGCAGGACGAAGGAGACCTGCCGCTGAACTCAGCGGTACCCAGCCTGCTGTCTCCCGCTCCACCGGCGATGTCCCTGGGTCACATACCCATCCCAGGGCCAGCAGAAAGAGCGGAGCCCTCCCTCGAGGAGCAGTGCGGTGGCAGGAAGGTTACCACAAACCCGAAGCTTACTGGGGACAGCGAGGGGACAGTGCCTGCAATGTCACTGTTGCGTGTGGGGCGCGATGGACCCCTTTCCAGCTCCCCTGGGGGGACTCTGGAAAGGCCGTGCTGGTGCCTCGGGGGTGCCTGGGGCACAGCTGATCACAGAGTTGGGCTCCGCTCTTCCCCACAGATTCGGGATTGCTGTCACCACCAACTGCTGCGGAAGAAGAGCCCCTCTGTACGTCACTGCCCCGATCCTGAGCCTAGCAACCCAGAGTCGCGGCCATAGTCCTGCCTGACCTAAGAAAGGTGGCTGGAAATAAGCAGGTGTCTCAAGGATGGGGATGACTGGTGAGCAGGACTGTGGGATTTAAGCAGTTTAGGAGTTGTGTCACACTCAGCCAGTCTTGGAGCATCTCTCTTGCAGCTGAGGAGTGCAGCTGAGGTTAAAAGCTGGCTGAGGAGCTGTGTTCTCTGCCTTAATCCATACAATCCATGAGCTGGGATTGTTCTCAAGCATTTAGGGTATCTTATTTTGTGCAACACCCATGCTCCACCCTTGGGGTCTGACAAGTGTGGCACAGCCATCAGTGACTTCTTAAAAACAAGCGTCCCGTCTTCCTAAGCCTTCCTCCTCATGAAGAGTAGGGTCTCCCNGATAATGGAAAGGGAGAGGGAAGGATCTTCCTCCACAGGACTGCAGTGCCAAGGCTGTGGGAGCAAAAACACTTTAGGTGAAATGTGCCCATCCTGATATTCCATATAAAGCTTCCTATTCCTTCCCAATGTGGAAGGCTTGAATTTTCAGTAGATTTCAGCTCCTCATCTCGAATGCGCAGAAGCCTCACGCTGACCGCTCAGACTGACTGATCAAAGAGGACTCACGCAGCGCCAGCAACAGGAGAAATTGCCTCTCTCCTCCACTCGCGCGGCTGCACGCTCAGGGTTTCCCTGAGCTGATGGCCCCCTCTTTGCTGCTCTCATGAATTTACAACGGCTAAATCAGAGAGAACTGGGCAGCTTCCTCCCGCGCCCCGCTGCAAACTGGTGTCCACCTGCGGGGCGCTAAAGCCGTCCGTGCCCTTCCATTGCCACCCCGTGCCCTTTGCACAGCTGGCTGGCAAAGAGCTGGGTCAGGCCAGGGCGACACGCGCTGAAAGGCGATGGCTTTGCAGGGCTCTGCTCGCCTGACCGATGGTATGGTACGGGGATGCTCACTCCTCCCATGGCCACCCTCTCACTGCTGGTACCCCCCCGACCCCCGCCGCAGCTGCCTGCACAGCATCCTGCCTCCCACTGCTGCCTGCGACAGGGGAACTGCTTCCCCCTTCCTCCCCTCCCCGCAATTTTGGAATGAGCTATTCATTACATTCCGTAAAAAAAAAACAACTTGGAGCAAAGTATGTGGGGCAGCGCAGGAGGAGGAGGAGGACAACGTGTTCCCTGCAGGAGAACACAAATCCATATATTCTGAGCAGACATCTCTGTGCTGGCTCTGGCTAAGCCCGAAAGAGCTAAGCCCGGTGCAGAGAGGCCATGCCAACAGGAGGATGTGGATTGGGGGGGCTGCCAGCAGGGCTCTGACGGCAGTGAGCTGGATGCTGGCCCTGCTGGGATGCTACGAGCAGGGCTTTTTCCCCGCCAGGACACGCAGCCCTGGCAGGAATAGGAGAAACCTGGATAGGTGATGTTACAACCGGCATAACCATCCAAGTAAAAGGCAAGAAAAGCCACCAAAACCATCTTCAGCTTCCCAGGGAGGGGGAAATAAAGGCAGGGGAAAACAAAACAGCGAGCGGTGCTGCAGCCCTGCAGTGCAGGGAGCCCAGATCCAGGCTAACCCTCTCGCTGGGGCAGGCATCACCCAACAGCTTGGTGCTAATGGTATCAATTCCCCAGGACACTTGACTTTGAAAACTCTTCAGGAAAACCAAGTAGAGAGGAAGCCTGCTAAAACCAGGGGAAAATGTCCCTGAAGTGAGCCTGGCCCTACCACAGCCTGGTGCCCGCTGCTGGTGTCTCCACTGTGGTTTTGCCAAAAAGCATCTGGTGCCCAAAGCATCCTCCTGTTTCCCCAGTCTTCGCTCTTGTGCAAAGGGAAGCTTTCCCCTTGCTCCTGGAGCAGGCCCAGAAGGGTTTGGACTCTTGTAGATCCCCAGAGTCAGCAACAGTGGGAGGAAATCCCAGCTTGAGCTTTCTGAAACTGAGCTTTGAGCCCCATTTACTGGCTGGCCGATCCCTGCCACCTTAGCGCTCCTTTTTCTTCCCAGTCACAGCCTGTGACCCTCCGCCTACAGAAGGAATTACCTTCTCTGCACCCAGTGGGCCACAGCCAAGCCCTGCAGCCGATGGCAGCGTGATCCAGAGCACGGGTCGGTCCCTGTGAGGTGGATTTCAGCTGGCATGAGCAGGCAGCGTGCTGGTTTCAGCAGTTCCATCGGCTTTCTGCACACTTAGGATATGCCTCATAGGACCCAGCGTTTGACACAGCCCTTCTCACCTCCCTGTGGGGACTGGTTCTCCGTCACATCTTTTTGTAGAGAGGGAAGAGCGTTGTGCAGTAAGGGCCACATGAGCCCAGGCAGAATTATCTTCCCTGTCCAAAGGGAAAGAAAAAAGCCCGTCCCCTGGGATCCAACCTCAGCCTTCAGCCTCAGTTCACATCTGGCATCCCCAGTGAAAAGGACAACACATCCAGCAGCTCAGGACAAGCGGCCAGGAAAGAAATGTGCAAGGGAAAAGTGGGAGCCCTTATTAAATAGCTTGTTCAACGATAAAAACCCTGGCCATCTGTCGGCTTGCCCTAGAAGAGGCACTGCTATAATAATTAGCAGAGGGAAAGGCGGCAGAGACGTCAGTGAAAAAAACAGCAGTTTGCTAACACTTCGCACAGGTCTGCCGTGAACGCAGCAGGAGGAAGGAGCAGAGGGAAAACGTGCAAAGGAAGAAAGATCACGTTGCCTTGCTGGGACAGAAGCTTCCCAGAGCCACGGGATGCTTTCAACTTGTGCACTTGGGCACTCAGCATCCCAGGAGCAGATGCTGCCGTGGGGGACCAGCAGCAGCCAGTCTCTCTCAGGACCCGGGATTCTGCCCTGGAGAGAAGTCCCTACAGCTCGGGGGCATGCTGGGGATTGTGGTGCTACTGGGGATGGGTGCATGTGGCACCCCAGTGGGCAGTGGCTGGGATGCTGCCAGGGGGACCAGGCTGCGGCACGTCTCTCACTGTGGCTGTGCTGCTCACCCAGCACGCTGCCATTTGAATGGTGGTGGCTAATACAGTGGCTAATAATGCCTTCCACCCCCAAAGAAAGAGACCCTTCTTTCTTTCCAAAGCTCAAATCATCCTGAAAATCCATCAGCAGCACCGCTCCACGGTGCCAAAGCGGGTGCTCAGCCATGGGATACCTGCGGTGCCCTGGGCTGCAGAGCCCCTCGCACTCCCCTGCACCCTACTCCCTGCCCGAGCATCGCCCCGTGCAGCCCCTTCCAGATCCTGGTGGGCACCGCTGAGCTTCGGCTACCCAAGCACCTATGGCGGCTGGGGCTGCGGCAGCTGCTCTGTCACCCGGCTCCCCTAGGAGCATCACACTGAGGTTCCCCTCACAGAGCCGAAAAGCCGCTTTAAAATAAGAATCTTGGATTATAATTCCTAATCCCCTCATTTGCAGTAAGTGCAGAGAGGGGCCAGAGATGCCGGCTCTCTTTCTCTCCTTCCTGCAGGACCAAACGTGCTTCTAAAGCACATCGAAGGGTCCCTGCCGTGGGGGTGGGCTAGCAGCGAGCCGCTGGGCTGGGATGTCATGGCACTGTCGGGAGAGGCAGAGGGGGATGTTGTTCCCTTCCCACCAAGAGTGCTTATCCCTCTCTGTCTCTCGTCCTTGTCCCCGCTGAGGAGTTATTTCTAAAGGTGCATCCATTGGCTCCGGCATGTGCCAGAGGGGGATGCACAAACATGTGTGCCGGGCTTAGCCACCCAGACAAGGCGAGCTGTGGCCGAAAGGCACACGAGCTCTTTGGGGATGGGCAGGTGGCCAGCACCGCAGCCATTCTGAGGCCCGGGTGTCCCCATGTCCTGCCCCTCGTCCCCCAGGGCCAGCCCGGGGGCGGATGGACCTCCAGGACTGCGCATGCAACTTCAGAGCCATTGAGCAGACGGGAGGCAGCACTCTCCAGGCTGATGGCACGGGCTGAGTTTACACTGAAGAACCCCATATCTGGACAAATATGGGGCAGGTTTTGGCTGAAGCTGGGTCAGCAGCGTCAGCACGAAACTCGTGGGTGCTTTTCTTTACAGGGTCATTGCGGGGGTATTTGTGTTTTCCCAAACAGCACAACGCAGTGTGAACTGGCCAAGAGCCTTCTCCAAACTACCCAAAGTGAGAAAAACACCCAGCCAGGCAGCTGTGCCCTGCTGTCCTGGTTTCAGCTGGAAGAGAGTTAATTTTCTTTCTAGTAGCTGCTGTGTTTTGGATATAGTATGAGAATAATGCTGATAACACAGGTTGTTTTAGTTGTTGCTGCGTGATGTTTACATTAGTCAAGGACTTTTTCCCATAGAAGCTGAGAGGGAGCATAGACAGGACAAGCTGGCCAAAGGAATATTCCATGCCGCAGATGTGTATAACCGTATGTTACATATATTGTTTTGTATATTAGTGTATAAATGGGGGTTGGCCAGGGGGCAGGAATCTGTGATCGCTGCTGAGAATGGGCTGGGCAGCCCATCATTGGGTGGTGAGAGCAACTTGTATCACTTTATTTTGTATATTCTTTTACCATTATTATTGTTATCCTCTTCCATTTCTGTTCTATTAAACTGTCTTTATCTCAACCCATGAGTTTTTGGGTTTTTTTTTTCCCCCTTTCTTTTCTCCCTCTTCTCCCTACTCTACTAGGGTTGGGGGGAGTGAAGGGCACCAGTGAGGAGCTCCTTGGTCCTAGTTGTTGGCTGGAATTAAACCATGACACCTGCTCAGCCAGTGGCCCCTGGACTGATAGGAGATGTGATGTCCGGGAAGGAAAACCTCTCAGGGAGGTTACTTGCCCCCCGCTGTGTCTCTGGAGCCCTCTGAGGCCAGACCCCCCCCGCTATCCTTACACCAGTGACTCAGACACTTTCTGCTGAATTGGGTTTTCTCATCTGGAAGCACAAACAGCCGGACCGCCCCAGAGGCCCCTGGAGAAAGCTGCTGTGGAGCAGGAATACGGCCAGGATGAACCCCTCCATGGCTGCTGTGCACAAGCCTACAGCCATGGGGGTGAGGGATACTGGTCCCCAGGGGCCTTGGTGGGGACATGTGCCACCCTGCGAGTGGTCATGGCACTGCCCCCGTGGCCAGGCTGCGGCGAGCCGAGGGGCCAGGGCTGCTCCCCAGGGCCCCAGCCAAGGCTAGTGCTGTTTTCTTGGCAGCGCAGCGGCGTCATGCCGGGCTGTCGGGAGGCATCTCCATCAGCGTCACGGCCGTCAGGTATCGGCGCGGGGAGCACTAACCTCTCCTGAGCGTCTCCAGACATGGACACTTCCCGGCTGACAGCATCGTGGGGATGATGGACGGGCGCTTGGCAGGAGCCCCACGCTGCCCTCGGCAGTGCTGCTTCAGTCAGCGCTGCTGTGGGGACACAAGGATGTCAACCCTATCCTTTGCCACTCGCCCAGATGTTGGCCACCACCCGGAGGTCGCACATGGGCATGGCCCTGGGGCTCAAAACCCTTTATCCAGCAGTTAACAGCTGCACATGGGTCCCAGCCCCTTGGGATGTGCCAGGGCAGGCACTAAAGCCAGGGGAAATGCCAGATGGCCCCGCAGGCAGCCCTCCTGACGCACACCACTGTGGTATGGGAGGGGACACGTGAGGACCTGTGCTGGAGAGGCCACGTAATGAGCTGGAGAGAGGGACCCCAGCCCCTGCTGGCACGGGCAGGCAAGCCTCGTGCTAGAGAAGGTGAGAAAGGGGAGCAAGAGGATGGAGCTGCTGCAGTGGCCAAGACGGTGGCGGGGGAGATGGTAGCCAGGCCCCATAGGAACCCTTGTCTTTCAGCCCTCCATTGACATCTCTTCTCTTGCCTTTCCAAGTGCAATGATCAGAGTGGTCCTTGCACTCATTTTTAAGACCTAGCTCCCACCTCTCTTCAGTAGGTTTCAGTTTCCAAGGTTTTTCTTCTTACCTCTGAGCTGCTCGGGTGGACTCTGATCAACAGCTGGAGCTGTACAGAGGCAGGATCAGGCATCAGGAGAGGACAAACGTGCTGTATGGACACACCACCTGGCCTCCAGTGCCAGGATTGGCATCCAACGCTGAGCACCATGCTTCATTCACTCGGCTCCTGAGGAACGCAGGCAGTGCATTTGGCGCAAGCTGCATTGCCTTGGGTGGGCTGGTAGCCCATGAGGCCACTGCCCTAAATACAAGCAAAACCACAGCGGCCGTGCCCCTTGGTGGTGTAGACCTCCTTCCCATTTGGCCGTCACCACCAAATGCAACCAGGGTCCCAGAGAGAATCCCCCCAGGACAGGAGAGGGATAAGGACAAGTTGCTCATCCAGAATGACGCTGGCTTTAAGGGCACCCCCCCGATGCACAGCACAACTGCACCCAACACATGGTTCAACAGAGGTTCAGAGAGACTACGAGCTACGCGGCGGTCGGCTAGCCGAAGCCTTACAGCATCACACAGCATCAGTATCATGTTGCCGACGTTCCACACGTGCTTTACAACCAGCTGCCAGCTGTTGGAGAACATCTGGGAGAAGGGTAGCAGGAAGAGCTCCCCTCTCCAGGGGGAGAAGGTTGCACCCACATCTCCAGGGCGAGCGGCTCGTCAGCAGCAGCAAAGCAATCCTGCCTTTCCCATCGCCCCCCTTCAGCCCCTGCTGCTGCGGCAGAAGGTGGGGGCAATGGCATTTATTTTATTTTTCACAGCCCTCAGGAAAAAGAGGATTTCGGAGGGATTTGAGCACAGCTCCGTAAATAGCTCCTTAGAATTAAGAGGTTTCACGGGGGATTATTTTGCGCGTCTGCCCGTGGTGGGAGGGAGAGGCTGGCAGGTGCTGGAGGGGGGCAGAGAAAAGGCAGGAGCAAGGTAGGTGAGCACAGGGGAGCGGGATCCCCTTCTGAACCGCAGCCTGGGGGAGAGGGGAGCATCCCACCCCCTGGCCATGCGCGCGTCCTCTCTACCGGGTGGGCCAGGAGGAGCGAGGAGCAGAGTGGTGGTCAGCAGAAGTGATGCACCGTGGAAGCGGCTCAGAAGCGGTTCTTACAGAGGAATCGCTGGCACCAAGCACGGCACGTGCCTTTCAGCTGGTACCCGAAGCCTGACATCAAAAAGTCAGCACGCGGATACGGCTGCTTCGATGGACCTGCCCGTAGTGGCATTTCTGAGGCGTGGGATAAGCTCAAGGGGCCGATCCCATCCCCTACTTCTCCCTGGACAGGAAACCTGCGTGCGATGGAGGTGGGAAGACTCTTCTAGCACTAAGGATGGGACGAGTTTGAAATGCTGGAGAAGAGGACCAGACAGTCAGACAGAGCTTGACTAAGGGCAAATTCCTCCCTGCAAGGCTAGGAATGTCAGACTTCACAGATTCAAGCATTTGCGGTGGAAATAAAACAATGCAAAACCAGGAAAGGCCACAAAATCTTTCAGAACAGGCACAGCTCTGCAGAGACTGGTGCAATATGGGTTGAAATGCCTCTTCTAGTAATACCCAGAGATAGCATTACTTGGCACAGTACTTTCTGGTGCAAAGAGCAAGAGAAGATAGCTGGAACTTCATTCCAATTTTGATATTGGGGTGGAAACTGGTTCTTAGGGACCGGATCCTGCAAAAAGCTGAGCTCCTCCATGGGGTCCTGAGCTCCAGCATTCAGCAGGCAGAAGGGTTGAGCACGCACGCAGAGAGAGTTTGAGCCACAAGCATGCGGGAATAAGGAATAAGGCTGGGGAGAGAGCATGAGAGAATCAGGGAAGTGAGGTTGGTAATAGTAGAGAGAGCTAGAAAGGAGGAAAGAATAGAAAGGAGAAAATAAAGGAGGGAGAGCTGTAAACTGACAGTAGTAGAAGCAAAATGTAGGAAGAAGCAAGATGAGGCAGATAATTTCCACTGGAGAGGTGAAGTGGGGAAGAAGTGAGGCAAGAGAATGAAAAGGAGCAGGGCAGGAGGGAGAAGAGAGGAGAAGGTCATAGACAGAAAACTGAGCAAATTTTTAAATATCATCAACTACTGTTATTATGAGCAGCCCATATGCAGGGTAGCCCCTGGTAACACCTGGAGTGCACCTGCCACACGCAAGGCCACAAGTCACAGAGATTCTGGGACTAAAATCCCAGCAAAAAGCAAGAGGAGAATTCAGGATTTCCTCATCCAACAGGGAAGGGACTTTGCTGTTTGTACCCTTCCTTCTCTATTCCCCTGGAGGAACAACTCAGACAGTACAACCCTTAACAGCTCTTCCAGTAACCAAACTCTTTGGCCAAGAGTTTCAAAAATAACCACTGACACTGATTTGTTCTACCTCAGACCTGAGCTGCCCCGAGGAAGTTGGAAAAATTGGTGTCTTCCATGGTTTTAAGGCCTCACTCAAGAATTGATTCCTTTGCCCATACCCACCTGCGCAGCTCTCAGGCTGTACTTAAGGGGGGGGGGTGTGGGGGGATATTACATTACCTGGATGCACAGGCAAAAGTAGGTTTCTAGCAAAGGTCATTACTGAAAAGATCAGAGGTTAACAGCTGTTTTCAACACAGATGTCCCTCTCAAAGGACATACATGTATATAAAGAGTGTTTTCCTTTATCCCTCAGTTTATAAAAATAGGTGAAAGTGGAATAGAAAATTTCAGCTATACTAGTGCTGGCAATTACAGGACAAGGGAAGATGACACGTCTGTGACTAGCTGAGATTAATTGTGATGAACTATGATTGCAGCTTTCGGTGTCTGGCTTTCGGCTTTACAACCAATCAAGCCTGTAAATTCAGCAGTTCCTCATGTCTATTTAACAGCTGCGATTTTTTTGACGCAAACATCTGAATGATTAGATGCGTGACAGGGCGTGATCTCAGCTCGTGGTGTTGGGGACTTCCAAACATGCACTCAAGGCCTGGCAGCCATGACCCCTAAGAGCCAGGACATAGGACATGCCACGTGTACAAACACAAATAGATGACACATCTAAAGCAACTTTAATTGAGACGCATTGGTGAGTTGGCAGGGGACACAACCCCAAAGGCTCTTCAGCCTGAACCACACAACGTCTTTCCTCTTTACATTGCTGATCCTCAGGCTGGAAGGCCAGCAGAAGAGCAGGTTGGCCCCGTGCAGCGGCTGGTCCCGTGAAGCACGGGGCCAACCTAAGTCATTTTGAGACATTCAAAACCCACCCGGACGCATTCCTGTGCAATCCACTACAGGTGAACCTGCTTTGGAAGGGAGGTTGGACTAGCTGATCTCCAGAGGACCCTTCCATCGTCTACCATTCTGTGATTCTGTGATTTTGCAGCTCCTGTGGGAGTGCAGGGCAGTTGCGCGAAGGCTCGTCACTCAGCTGGCGCCTGCGGTGGGACCCCCAGGGGACTTCAGCATGTCACCTACAAGACCAGACCCTTTGGTAGGAAGTGTGACGGGGACATACCTTTTCTTGGACACTCCTGTGTGAATTTATTGATCCTGAGCTGAACCTGGGGGTGTGAGCAGATGCGGCGATGCTGTCAGGCTGTCACGGGAGGGGAGAGACTAATTTGCCCTGAGCCACGCCGTGTGTGCACACGTACGGCGGGTGCTCATCAAATGCTCTGAGTACACAGGTGTCTCCTTGTGGGGTCACTGGGAGGCTGTCACAACTGGGAGCATCACTGTCACATCTGCACATGGTGCTATGATGAGCCACCTCCTTTCTCAGGGCTTTCTAACCAAGAATTGTGCTGCTGCCTTAGGACTGCTCCGAGACGCTTCCCAGAGCCTTCTCTGGCATCTTCTACAACAGCTCACTGCCCCCTGCCACGCGTGTGCTGGGAGTCGGGAAGTGCCGGCGCCAGCAGCTGGCTGTACAGGCACTTCCCAAGGGAAGTCAGCACCGGTTCACAGGGGTGGGTTTAAGCATGGGGGCTACGTCCTACCAGCTCCCTCAGGAGCTCCTGCCTTCCACCAGCTGGGATTTAGGTGTTGCCACTTCCCAAAAAAGGTATAAGCTAAACCACCTGTGGGCACTATGCTGCATCTTACTGCTTCCCATCAAAGAACGCAGCCAGGGAGGGTGTTTGGCAGGAACTACCCTGTTCCAGTTTGGAGAGGAGATTTGCACAGTGCTGGAAAGTCTCCCCCTCACACGGGAGACCTCCTGCCTCTGCACAAAGCTGACTGCATGGTCAGCAGAGCATGGTCAGTGTAGGAGACTGGGACAGCCTCCAGCAACAAAGCCCTCCGCTTACCCTCTTAAACGCATTTTAGAGTCAGGGAGTGGCTAACGCACACAGCTGGAGAGGGCAGGATGCTCCAGAGGAAAAAGGCTGCCTACTCTGCTAGGCTCTGCCTCACAGTGCCAGCCTCATGGATGCGGTGATAACGTCTGGAGACTGCGCAGGGCTGAAACTCAGCACCCTTGAGCAGCACACACTGTCCTCATGCCCTTTTCCAGTTTTGGGGTGATGTCCTGCAGCTACCAGCATGCTGGGCTCCTCACTGGAATCCCTTGTTCTGCCACATGCCCTCCAGTTATACATTTGCTAGTGTTGGATTATGCTAGATCAGTCAAAAACAATCTGGGATTGAACCTGGTGCCAGCTGGCTCTCCGGGGTGACAGCAGAGCTGTGTGCTATGGGATGCTCGGTGGAGGTTCACGTGGCAAGGCAAGAAGAACAGAGAAGTGGTCAGCAATCAGTCTAAGCTCTCTAGAAACATCGCCTCTTGTCAGGAGAAGGAAGACCCGGGCACCGGCCGCTCTTCCCTGAGAGCCTGGACCAGGATGTTGCAGGATGAAGAGGGTCACCACACAACGCCCTGGTGGCAGCTCATGCAGGGCCTTGGTAAGCCGGGACAGGAGGAAGAGATGCGAGAGTGTTCCTCCACCAGGTCCTCTCTTCGACAAGCAAAAGCCACCACGGAGTCGGGAACAGCGAGCTGTGCCAGAGGAGCTCGAGGGACAATATGGCACGAGCAGCTACGGGGCAGGGCGAGGAGGTCCAGGCTCTCTTCCTAGACGGGGGCATCCAAGACCCTCCCATTCAAGGACATCTTCGGCTGGAGGCCATTGTTCTGAGCGTGCACCTCTGGGTTGGGCTGTGTCATCTGCTGCAAACGCTGCCCGGGAATGAAGGGAGAGAGTGTGTCAGCTGGGGACCGGGGGCAACAGCGGTGGGACAACCGGGACTTGGCAGCGGCTGAGGGTTGGGACCCCTCACCCCAAGCCCCAGAGGTGTCCCAGAGTTACAGAGAAGGGGACGGTGCCTGTGGCAGGAGTTACTCCTCCAGCACTGTTCAGCAATCCACCACAAGCCTCTGCAAGTCACCTTTGCTTTGGTGCTGCAAAGCACAGCAGCTCCTCCTTTTATCCGAAATACCCTTATAACACAGGCAAAGCGTTACCAGGCAATACCAGCCGCAAGTAAGACCGAGACCTGCAGTGTCACAGGCTTCAGGGCAGACCCGTTTTCCCAGTTGCCATAATTTTTCAACTAGGGTTGATCACAAAGCGTCGCTGACTGGCTGCAGCAGGCTGACAAGGCTACGGTCTGTGCCGCTGATGCAGATGAGAGCGGTCCACCTGCACAAACCTCTGCACCAGCAGCAGCTCCTGTCACCCTGAGCTGATCAAATGAAAATTGCAGAGCCAAGTAAAGTGAAGCAAGAACCCAGGGAAATATGGCGGGGCAAGTCATCACTGGAGGCGTGTGGCCCAAGCATCAGGAGTGATGGAGAGGGATGAATCACTTTTCCCTCTCAGGGAGGGACTAATGCTGCAAGTTGCAGAAGAAAAAGCAGAGGAGGATCGAGCCTGACCTGAATAGACATCAGTAAGTCAGGAAGAAGCTCTTTCCAGCAAAGGGAAACAAGCTCCTTCTCTCCAGTGTCACTGAAGTGGCTGTTGCTGGGTGAATTCCCTGAAATGTTCACTGAGCTGCTTCTGCCATTCATGGTCTTTCTTTCTTTTTATTTTTTTTTTTCCCTCACATGCATGCTCAGTAGGATCAAAATGACTTGTAATCTTTCCTGTCTGTCAAAACCACTTTATTCAGCATTGGCATCTAATTTCCCTCCAGCTCCAGCTCTATTACAAACTAATCCAGGATCTGTGCATATAAGAGGCCAAAAATTCTCTCTCCCTCTGATACTGACACACACACGCACACAGAGAAGCCTACTTTCTTCCTGCTGCCATCTGCTGCTCGCTCCTGGGTCTGTGAACAGTGGGGAGGAGGTCTGGGCCTCCAGACGCGTGTGGGTGCTGTTAGAGGGCGAGCGGGACAGAGAGGGTGCACACCAGCTGCTGACTGGTGCTGCTGGTTTGCAGGAGGTGCCGAGGGGATGGGGGGAAACACGCTCATGAGTTGTCCCTGGATGCCAGGACATGCTCTCACCAAGCCTCCTGGAAACAGGATTGAGCCTAAGCAAAGGGTTGAACCCATATCTGTATTTGCAGTCTAGCCTTTTCCCTCTTTTCTAGTTCATATTATGAGGCGATAAGAAGCCCTTGAGACAGCTGAGAAAGGACCTACTATTGGAATTGTCTCTGGCCTTCAACACAAAATGGCAAGAACCTAAACTCGTCCTCAGATGGGAGACCAGAAACTGCAAGCAGATCTGAGACATCCAAACTGCCCAGTTCCCCCACTAAAGCCCATCCAAACGGAGAGCAGGGAGGAAGGAAAGTCAAAGCCACCTGCAACTTGACCTCAGAGGCGGAGAGCCTGCAGCTGACCTCAGTCCAGCAATTTCAGCCAAAACATTATTCAAAATACAGTATTCATGAAGCAAACTCCTGTTGCAGCTGAGCTGGGAAAGCCATAAATCAGCACCCCAGCGGTGACCTCTTACACCTGTAGCTCGCAGCGGACACCACCGAGCCAGGGACTGTGTGCACAGTGCTCTCGAGACTGAATGTCAACACTGTAAATAAAATCTTAACAGTAATTACTTGGTATGACATACAGAGACTCATGATTCACTGCTACATAAAACCCTGCTCCAATTATTTTAAAAAATGTTTTAAACAAGGTGAGAGTTGTTGGTGTTATGGGTCCTCAATAAAAGTCTGCATTGCTTCTTCACCCCTCGTTTGCTGAGTGCCCTTTACAAAGCACATGACAAACTACTGCTGTGCACATTTGTCACTAGCAGGCCCTAGCCCTGAGAAATTTCAAGCTTCATGCTTGGAGGATGCTGATCTCTCTGCTAAGACACGTCGAGTAACCATGCTCATAGCCAAGGACTGCTGGGAATTGGGATTTCTCTGGGTTAAGAAACCTCGAAGATTTCTTCCCAGTCTCTTCCAGGGCTCCGGTCGCCTGCACCAAAGAGATATCCAGGGAAAGAGGGCTCCCTTTATGTGACGGTGGCAACATAAAGCTCAATGAGGGACCACAGATTGACCTAAGGGGAAACTAACTGGAGGTCTACCCACTTGGCCAGATGCAGCCAGCCATGTGCTGCCCAGCAGTACTCCCAGCCATTTAGACATATTCGTGCCTAGTTGTGCCAGTAAGTCCTCTCCAGCGAGCCTAAGTTGCCAGAGACCATCCTGTGTGCTGGGGCTGATTTGAGACCTGCTGGAGGGAGCAGAGCTCCTGCAGCACCAGCCTGAAGCACTCTGACAACTTTGTCAGAGCAGAGTCTGCTTGGTTCTCCTTAGGCTTAGTTCAGTGGGGGGCTTACACTAAGCAGACAGCAAAAGAGGAGTGGTGAAGACGTTCATACCTGCTGCAGAGTCCCCGTTGAGGTGAAGAAACAGTACAGCATGTATCCTGGAATCAGTACCATGGAGGAGAGAGCCATAAGCCAACCGATGCCTTGTCCCCAAGCAGGATAGACGTATTTTCCCAGTGTCAGAGGGGTCATTTCTACCACGCTGAAGAAGAACACGCCCTGGGAAAAGAGCACCAGCCATCGCAGGTGCAAAGCAAAGCATTGCAAGCAAAATCGGGGGGCCATCCATCCATTCTTTCCTTCACTATCCTCTTAGTTCACAAGAGTCTTACAGCAACCTAACAGCTCCTTAAACTAGTCTAGATGCTCTCTGACGACCAGCTAGTAATTTTAAATAATTTCTCCCCTGATTATCCTATCTAAAAAGCTGAAACTGGAGTACCCCTGATTCCTTTTTCACCAGACTGTTTGGACAATCAGTGCCCCCACACCAGCTCCTAGGCAAGTTAACAGCATCCTCACACCCGGTCTCAGGAGTCTTCATCTTCCTATCATTGGCCTTTCCACGCCATTTTCTGTACATCAGCTGGAAGTGCAGGAACCAGCAAAAACTAAATTGCTTTGCAGTCAGCTATCCTACATTTGCTGATGTCTTTTGCTCTGACAAGCCTATCAGGGGCTGAGGTTGGAGCTGGAGTAGCTGAGAGTCTTCATCAGAACCAATAATAGCTTTTTAAAACAGTAAATAATTTGCTTATCTTTTGGCATCTCAGGAAGTAGAATGAAGAACTGATGGCATAATTTCAATTAAAGCAATCATCTAGAGCTTTTCTTACGGGTGATTTGCAGCAGGCTGAGTGACAGAGGCTCCTGTATTACTTTATCCATCTCAGGTCTGCCTAGAACCACCTCGTACCAGACCTATACTGGGTTGAGGACACAGTGTTTCCCTTACAGATCATTCAAACTAAGAGGTCCTTCCGAATATACTCCTGTAGATAAGATGTCTGTGTTCTTACCAGGCAGACAAGAGGAGTGAAGAAGGCCCAGCAGATCTTCCACCAGATGCACGGTTTGTAGCCAATCATTTCTTCAATGTTCCTGTAAAATCTGTTCACACCTACAAGAAGAAACGAGCTTTGAAAGAAACAATCCCATCTCAGCACCACAGTCGTCACCTCTTCTCATGACACTGCACAGGCCAGCCACAGCAAAAGGGTGACAATGCTGTGACATGAGAAGCATTATCTGGAGGGGACGGAGTAGGGGACACAAAAAGTTTGTGCTAGCAGCTTCCACGTTCCTGGTGTTCTCTTGAAGGACCAGAGGGCAAGACCCTAGGCATCTGCCAGTTTGGGCGGAGGCCTTTGTGGTGGCCTGGAGAAGTGAGATGACAGCCTTCCACTCCTGATTTTCTGGAGTTACCAGCCAAAGCTATTTTCCATTACAAAGTTTTCATTGGCTTCACTGTGGGAAGCTTCTGAATTAACTCACTGTGCACATGGAGAAAGCGAAGGAACACAGTCTTTTGTGCTTACCATAACACCAAGAAATTGAGATGGTCTCAAAGAAGACAAGAAAGAGAAGACACATGCCACTGGCTGAGTAGTAGTCAAACAGCTTGAAGACATAAATCCCACCCTGGGGAGACAAAACCAGGGTCAAGGAGTTTATTTATAGATTATGGTCGACAATATCAGCCGGCTGCTTGGATTGCTACTATCTGCGTCTGCTGGCTCTAATGTTAATTTCCTTGGACAGTAGAGCCAGCGTTGCAATTTTTTCCACTGGAGTCTTGTTCCCAGCAGCAAAACTGATGTGCTCTTGCAGACAATTAGCGAGCCTGTTTAGGCATAGCCAAGGGTAACAAGAAAAGCAGAGATTCACTAGGGTTTCTTACTTTTCTCTGTTTCAGATGGAGTCACTTAATTTAGTGAGCTCTGCGCCTCCCAGGAGTTTTGCTGCCTTGCCTCCTAATGAACCTACAGTGTCCCACAAGTGGTCTCCAGCCCACTCAGCCCTAACCTCCACACACGTGAACCTTGGCTTCAGCCCCAGAGGTTTGGGGCCCCAACAAACTGTTCTTCTTTATGTTATCTTAACCCTTTGCACCAAGTGTTCCCTCAGCTTGGGCTCTGTTGGCTTCGGCCTTATTGCAGATAGCAAAAAACCAAGCCAGACTGACAACAGGATGGTGGTAAAAATTATGGAATTATCCTACCTCACTTGAGATGTAGCAGTGATGACCAAGCTCATTTATCCAGCATTAGGATGTCTTCTAGGAGTGCTGTTACTTCTCCCAATGCTTTTGGTGCTGCTGTGCTATGCCAAAGTGACTAGAAAGGTGCCATGAATGGAGCTACAAGCAAGGCTATCTGTACCTGGGTGATGTTGGAGAATCCAATGAGATAAGAGATGAAGCAGACTACTGCGATGAAGACCTTCTTCCTGGCTCTCAGGAGGTGAGGGTACTCATCCATCAGGGCTGTAATGAACCCTTCCACAGTGCAGAACTGCAGGGAAATGTATACACCAAAGGCATATATAAGTATCTTAGCCTGACATCATAACGTCCTACTTTTAACTCCAAAATTGGGAGCCTCTTTGCATAACATGCTCTCTTCAGACACTAGAAAAGGAGATACCTCTGCACAAAATTGGTCCACACCATCTTCTGAAAAATGCCTCTCTCCCTCCTCCATGAATACAGAGGGAGCTAAAAGCACCAAGGTTAAATACCTAAAATCTTAGCTGAGATAAACCTCTGCTTTCTGCCTCCCGTGGAAAACTTCCTCTTCCTTCCCCCAAACTCTCTAGGGCCCTCCCCACCAGTGCCTTGCTCTTGCATGCTACCAGACTGTCCCTGTCCCAGCAATGCGCCTGTCCGCTGCTGGGACACGTGTAGGACCTTGCTTGGTCTTCCTTTCCCATGTGTGCTCTTCCCAGCCTATTGCAGCAGCGCTTGTGCTGTTCAGTGATGTAAAATACTCCGTAAGGAGCTGCATCACCCACTGCCCAGTCTTACATGCACGTGCATAATAACAACATCTCCGACTACCCAGTCCTTCACTTTATTTCACGTTTTTCAAGCACACTGCATTAAGTGCATGCAGTACATTAAAAGCCCATCCTCACAGCACATGGTCTTTCTAGAGCTGAAAACACTTAGCTGGCTTGTACAGTGCTGTACCAGGCACAGTATGTTAATGCTGTCTGCACCATAAGAAATAAAGATGTCCCCATGAGTGCTACCTTCAAATCAGCTTTCTGACTGGTTCTGCCCTATGGCATGAGGACAGTTGGACTGTATGTATGTGAAGTTCATCCTTCCCTCCTATTTCTTGTTAAATTGTGAGATTCACTTTTATATCTCACTCGCAGAGACCACTGGTAACATAGAGTTCTCAGAGAGCACATCATGCCTCTAGCAAAAATACTGGGAAGTTTATGAGGGCAGCAAGCTCCTTGTTTCCCTGGTTGCCCTCAGTAAATGTACAAGCCAGTGCAATGAAAATGAAAGAGCTTTCATTGCTCTTGGATGTCAGGGACCTCCCTGTCCCTGGGAGAGCGCTCTAGAAAGTGCTGGCATTTTCGGATTCAGTTTTGAATAGGCAGACAAGAATTAAAAAAACCCTAGAGCAGAGGTAGAGGTAGAGATATATCGACTAAAAAGAGCACCAGAGGGCTGGAAAGATGCATGGAAGAAAAGCCGGGAGTGTGGCCTTGCCTATAGCTGGGCAGGGACAGTGGAATAGCTTTGACACCGCTGGCTGCTGGGGTTGGCTTTCATGTGGGATGGAGCAAGGCAAAGGGTGATGTTTCTGCCCAGGGTTTTATATCCTCCGAGTGCAGTGTGGAAAGCTGCTCTTCCCAGAGCATCAAAGCTCAACTGCTTCAACTCGGATTTTTAATGAGCTAAGCCTTTTATGTTGGACACAAGTGCTATTAAAGTATCTTTTGCCGTTTGGGCATGGGTTAAGCTGCCTTTATATTCATTGACAGCGAGCTCTTCACCCCATCCCACCCTGTCCATTGTCTGGAAGAGTCAGGACTGACCTGGCACCACAGAGCAAAGCACCGGTGTGACAAAAAAAACACCACTGTCGAAAGCTATTCCTTCCACATGGATGCATGTCCAGGCACTGCCTGAGACATGGGCAGGGCCAGGAGGTCTGTCATCAGGCAAGACAGAGAGGGAAAAGGGTTTGGAGGGGAAGCAGAGGTGGTCAGGGGCAGAGGGTGGATGTGAGGGGTGTCCAGCAGAGAAGTAGTGAAGAAAAAGGTTCTTCAGATAATGAAAGGGAGTAAAACTGACAACCCTTTGGTGCAGAAAGAGGAATCAAAGTCAAGGAAAGCACAGAGGGAAAGACAGGGAGATGGGTGATGGGCAACAGTGCTACCAAGTGAGTTGAAATCTTTTTGCCTCCTATCCAAATTAAGCTGGTGTGTACCGGATGAGGTGGGGAACCAAATGGTGGTACGCTGCTTTTTCTAGCCATAAACCATGCAACGGCCTTCCTGCCATTTACTGAAAATTGCCTCATGCCCACCTCAGGCTTCAGAGGTGATGCAGCATGGAGGAGGCTCGCCTTTCCAGCCCGGGGGATGGTGGCTCCCTGGCTGGCCTGGGGCCCACATTTGCCAGCCTGCATGCCCAACCTTAGATGCTCACACCACCTAAGTAGGCACCTGAGAGAAAGCGTGCTGCTTTCAGGAGCCATGAGGATCCGGCCACTCTCGTGCCTCCTGGTCTCAGCCTTGCCCTGTGAGCACACTTCTGCGTGCGGGTGGACACAGACACGTGTGCACACACATACGCACATGCACATAAGTCTGCTTTCCAAAAAGTTTCATTTTTCTCACTGTCTCCAGCCATAATTTTTGTCACGTATTCTGCTCTTCCTCATGCCTTGCCCCATGACATTGATTCTCTCCTAAATATTTTGTTTCCATTCACTTTTCTCCTTTGCTCTTTATCCCCTTCAGGGGCTTAATCATTATACAGGCTGATTATCCCGATAATCTGGGATTGGTAGTCGACATAGGTGGCACCTATATTGAATGGAAGCCTGTCTCCCGTCCTCTCCCAGTGTCAGGAGCTTGCCATCCCCTCCTCAGCCACGCAGAGCACCCAGACCGGGACCCACAGGCCCATGGGGCGATTGACCACAGCCGCCAGATGTGCAGCAGAGAGCCATGAGAGTGGGTCTCGCTGCTGGCAGCTGGAATTTCTCATGAATAACCTGCGAGAGGCGGCCTCACATGGGACAGACGCAGGCGCGCAGTCACAAGGCTTGCGAGCTCCCCTGGGGAGAAAACGCCTGACCTGGAAACTGGTAGGTTAAAAGACAGCATTAGCATATTATGCAAGGAGGTCTAGACGCAAGAGAGCTAAAGCCCAGATGGATGGGAGGCAGAGTGAGCATTAAGGCACACGAGCGGCGAGTGGGGGCACAGGAGGGAGGCGCGTGTCTATCAATATAGGTCATCCATCCCCTTCGAGTAACTGCAGGCGAGACGAGCACCCTGGCAGGAAGAGGCAGATGTAGCCGTGCTGCCTCTGCAGAAGACTCGCTGTCGAAGCTAAAGGACATGGGTGGATGGACCTACTCCCACCACCGCTGGGGCTGCTCGCTGCGCTGAAAAGGCAGATCTCAGCCCTACCTTCCTTCGCTAGCCGGGCTCCCCAGCATCTCCGCTGCGCTACAGCCCCGTGCCCAGCTGGTGACAAGGGACAGCCCCAGCGCAGCAGCCCCGGGGGCGCGGGGTGCAAGAAATGCCCCATGGCCCAGCCATGAATGACCAGATGAAAAATGGCTTCTCCCCCGCAAATGGTATTTAATCAGCTCATAGCGAAACCATCTCTTTTTTTTTTTTTTTTTTTAAGCTGGGTACTTCAAAACATAAATGCAATTGCAGCCGTTATTGCAGCCTGTGTGATTTGTCTTATACGCCTAAGATGCCATGCTGTTAATTATGTTTTTGATTGAATCAGAGCTCCAGCATGCAGACTCAAAGCTTCTTCACACGTATTTGTCTGTGCTTTTTTTAAAAGCTTGTTTTCCTTTTGATGCTTCGTTCCCCCTGCCTTCCTCCTCCTCCTCCAGGCAATGATAGCCCCCCACGGACTGCCTGCCCTCCGAGACTAGCTGTCAGAAGGGACGTGGAGAATTTCAAATGGGGTTTTTCTTTTGAGAAACAAATGCAGCACATAAATTCCACACAGTGCTTGGAGGGCTTATTGTCATGTATCGAACTATTTACCAGTGCTGAGTGAATAATCCATGGAGAATAATACTTTTTTTTTCCCTGTAAATGTAGCTTCTTTTGGAACATTTAGTCGTTATTTGAAATTATTTGCCAAATAACGTCTGTGGTAATGCAGACGTGAACTTTATGATGTGTTTGTGGAAGTGAGCCATAATTGAAAACCAGATTTGGTTGATTAGATTTTCCTGGAAACCAGGTGTGACATTTCAAGAATAGGCCTGAGCCTGATGACAAACTAAACTTGGGTTTATGAATGCTACCTGTAATCCAGGAGAGCATCCGTTTTGTACCAGTGGTTTGCACTGCAAGGAAAGAGCACGCGGGCACAGGGGAGGATGTGACAGACCAAGCACAGGCTTTTGAAGGAGCCTTTGATTTTGATGCCCTCCAAAGGGAGGCACGCTGCAATCCACTGCTTCACTGGGTAGCTACTTTTATGATGAATTATCACAAAAAAAGGTGTTGCCACTTGTAAAAACACAGAGACTGTGATTTCTTTTAGTTAGTGAGGGCTCTGCGGGGGGCAGGGTAGAGACCTTTCACTACATCCAGCTGCTTCCCCCTCAAACATCTTGTAAGAATTATCTGAAGGCAAAGCAAAGAGGGTACCCAGGTGCCAGCCTTTCCCAAGGCTTGGTTCCTTCCTTCTGCCAGGATCTACCTCTGCTGACCCACGAACCAAGCCAGGCTGCTTCAGCTCTGCCTGAGGCCACTTTTGTCATCAAGAGCAACGCCGAAACACTGCATCAAACCACCGTCCTCACAGCCCTAATTCAAATGCCGCATCCCTGCTTTTCTCAGCGCAGGCTGCGGATGCTGCGCCAGAGCCCTGGGTCCGGCTGGAGACTGGTCCCTCGTGCAGAGATGCTCCTCCTAGCTCCTGGCAGTAGAGAAGATAGAGGCTTTCTACCCTAACCTGTGAAAGGAAGCCAAAGTGACGACATCTTCTTCCCTCGCAGGAAATGCAGTTTGGTCAAGGTGACACCGTAAAGAAATACAAAGCGTCCAAACTGAGCTTCTCACTAAATATCCAGAGAGAGGCGATGACTNGGTGACCCTGCTCTGGCAGGGGGTTGGACTAGATGGTCTCCAGAGGTACCTTCTAACTCCTATAATTTTGTGATTCTGTCACCACAATTATCATGAAGGCATGGAATGAAGCAGTTAATACTGATTTCCCTTATTTCACATACTGATTTTGGGGGTGGGGTAATCATGTTTTATGAGAACAAAGCAGTTATTACTTGAAAGAAATCATTTTCCTTTTCCCATTGCCCCAAAGCTTTTTGGCAGGGCTAATTTCCTGCTAGCTCTACTTAAACCCCGTGAGCTCAGCTGCCAGGGTCACCCAGCAAGATGGGGACATGCTGTGCCCACGCAGCAGCACCTGCACTTCACCGGGGCCAAAAATTGATCTGAACAGAGCAAAGCTTTCCAAAGATCCTCTCCTCCTACAGGGAAGTGGTGACTGTCTCTTATATGGCTGACTGGTTCTGCTGGGCTGCTGGAAGCTGGTCATTACTCTTACTTTTAATCGGCAGCAGGACAAGGACTGGTGCATTGAGTAGTGGTCAGAAACCAGTATAGGTCTACATTAGGGAAGAGCGCAGAGGCGATGACCACACAGGAGCTTTTGTTTCATGCAGCTACGTCTCACCGTGAAGAGTAAGAAAAGACCCTGCTCAGCACTGTCCCAAGATGCAGAAGGGGACACCAACGCCACCTCTGAAGATATCTTCATATCTTACCCCACTTTGTCCCTGGGTGGTCTCACCTGACTATCCAGACCCAACATCATCAGCATGGAGAAGAAGAGGATTGACCAGAGCGGGGAGAGGGGCAGCTGCGTGACAACCTGCGGGTAGGCGAGGAAAGCCAGTCCAGGGCCTGCGGTAATGAAAAGAGGGACGAGTCCATGTTTATAAAGCATTTGACAGTCAGTCTGAGCTAAGGGCCACAGCTGAACAGAGAGGCAACCATCACAATCAAGAATTGCAGGTATTTAATAGAGGGGCTAGAAACACCTGAGCCTTCGCCCATGACACAGCAGCCCGGTGGGGTGCAGAGTGGTAGGATGGTGAGGCAGGAATGACTGGCAAGGCTTTGCCTTTTCTCCTCCTGCAAGCAAGACAGTCATTCAATTACTGCTACCAAATGGAGCTCCAGCACTTTGCTAGAGAAATAAACTAATATTCAGAGCTGGTTATAACTTTCTTCATGTCATTTTTTTTTTTTCCCCCCCATCACAAAATGCTGTTTCTTGAGATAAAAGCTTTTTCTGTGAAGACAGCAATTTCAAAATATGTCAAAAAGGCACAGTCCCATCTTGGTTAAAAAATTATTCTGAGATTACAATTTCAAAATTTCACATGGAAAAGGGATTCTAAATTTTGAGCACATCTACTGAAAATATAGGCAGTATCTATTCTTCATAGGCAGGCTTCAGAAAGCTGATGCCCTAAATATTTCACTGCGGCAAAAGCATATGAAACTTCAGCATTAAAAGAAGGTAAACATTAAAAGCAGGAGGAGATGCCCCTTGAAGCCAGATTGTGATGAAGACCAGCCACAAGTGTGAGACCCATCTTGGTAGGAGGGTGTGCAAAAAGGGTGGCACACTTGGGTCCTGGTCAGGAAAGGCCTGGATGCATCCCATGATAACTGACAAATTGCTCTCAAAGGTTGCTGGTGCAGCTGACCCTGGGTTTTTTCTTACCTGAGGAGGCCAGCTCTGAGATCGACTTCTTCGTGATGTGCGACATGAAGCCAACAATAGAGAAAATAACAAACCCGGCAAATACGCTTGTGGTGGAGTTTATACAGCAGACAATAATGGAGTCTCTGGAAGAGAGAAAGAAAGAAAAGAAGCCACCTGCACGTCCCTACCAAGAGGCCAGGAGTGAAGGGTGGGGTAAACAAAAGCCCCAGCCCTGCTGAGAGCAGTTCCTGTGCCACGGAGAGGTAGCGTGGGGGTGTCCTGCAGGTGGGGAGCCCTGCTGTGATCGTCACAGAGTCCCCTAGGCAGTGAGGAGATGTTAGATATCAGGCACCCCAGACTCACCGTGACCCCCTCCCTCACCCGTGAGCGCTCCTCGCCACGCAGGAGGCTGGAAAAAACCCAACAGACCTGTAGACATTGTTGTGGAAAGTGTTGTAGCTCCCCAGAGCGATCAGGGATCCCAGCCCCAGGCCGTAAGAGAAGAAGATCTGCGTGGCCGCGTCCATCCAGACCTGTGGAAAAGGAGCCGGGAGAGGAGTGCAGCAGGAGAGGTTCTGCGTTGCCGATGTTTGCCCTGCATCAGCTCAGTGCGGGGCTAGTGAGGGGGCTGGATGGAGGTCCTGAGTCTATGGGCTTGGCCACTCAGCCCACTGGGTGGTAGGACTGGTGGGCACCCTGTCACTAGGGCTGTGGGTGCCCACGATGCTGGCTGCTGACCCAAACTCCAAGGAAATGTTTGAGCCACTGGCTGGAAGTGTCGCAGCAGCCACCTTAAAGCCTGTAGCTGTGTAGCCGTGCTACTGCCCAGCGGGCTGAACACATCTGAAGAACAGACTTTCTCCTGCACCTTTCAGAACACCTCTCTCCAGGGCGAGGTGGGCCTCGGAGATGGCGGAGAGAAGAGAAAGAGAGGTGTTTGGTGCAACCCTGTTTCACCTGTGGGGTGCCTTTGTGTTGCACAGGCATGGCCGGAGCACGCTGCCTCCTGGAGCCACCGCGCGTCCTGTGGCTCTGCGGGGTCACTAAGGACCCTGTGCCTCACCCCATGGGAAGGGGGCTGCCAGGGGACTTTAACACAGGGAACTGAGTCAGGGCATGTGGCATATGCCTCTCCTGCTTGCACTGTCAGGAGGGAGCCTGCTAGAGAGCATTGTCTCCCTGAGGAAGAGGAGGAGGAGAAGGATGAGGAGGAGGAGAAGGAGAGGGAGCAGCAGGGGCTCTGCATCCTTCCTATGTGGCAAGTGCATCGAGTGCAGCCTGACCCAGCACCGGTTATACATCCTCAGCTCCCCAAAACCCATGGCTTGAAGCTGCTTCCAGGATGGAGGAAGCATCATGCATCCCATCTTCTGAACTGTGTCCCTCAGCCCCCGGTGCAGGTCAGAAATGACTCGCACATCATCTGAGTTTATGTGTGTGTGTGTGTGTCCGCTTTCTCACAGCCATCCCCTGAGGAGTGCTGCTCCCCTCGGAGTCCCACATCCCGGGCTCACCCCCTCCATTCCTCTTCACTAGCATGTCTTTGATTTTTCCAATGTGGAGTTTCTTGTGCACACAACTGCAAAAGACAGCTGGCAAAGCTGGTCCCAGTACCTTGAGGGCTTAAAGCCTAGAAGGCAGATGAAAAGGGGACAGACTGTTCTTTTCTTAATTGTATAGTATTTAAAGAACTCTTCTGATTTTGAGACCCCTATTTCCAGTGCAGCTAGCAGTACAGTTTCAGTGAGTTTCCTGAAAGAAGGATCATTGGGACGCCTTGGGAAATTATAGGTGTCCAGTTGCACAAGTGACTGGTGACCTTTGGAGCCACAGGAGCATCGCTGCTACAAAAGGCAGAGTCTGTGTAACCTGGAAAACTTGGCCCCTGCAAGCCTTCGTGCTCCTCCTGGGTCCCTGACCTCCTTCTGCTGACCAAGGCAACGTTACTGGCCACTGCTCCTCATCTAAGCAACTCCAAAAATTGCTGCTGTGTTCACTGCTGTACTTGTGTGGCTTCTGAGCTCCCTAGGACCTCCAGATCAAGATCGAATCACCAGCCCTGGGATAGTCGGTGAAATGAGGCATTCCCAGCCCGGAGGGCAGTTTCCTTCACTGGGGTAGTTTCTCAAACACACCCCCCATGAACAGCACTGCTCAAGTCCAGCAGAGCTGCTGCACGGATTTCCACCCATGAAGGGCCTGCCCTTCATCTTTGTCTCAGGCTGTGAGGGTCATGACTGCTTCAGCGGGGAAATACTCCATTTTATTCTTACAATATTCCAGGAAAGTGCCCAGGGAAGACTAATGTGGAGACAACCAGGAGGTAAGAGCTTTCTGCACTAGGCTACGAACCTCAGAGTCGGAGAGCTTTCTGAAGTCGGGCGTGAGGTAGAAGAGGATCCCCTCCTTGGCTCCCGGCAGTGTGACTCCCCGGAAGAAGAGGATGAAGAGCATGAAATAGGGGTAGGTGGCCGAGAAATACACCACCTACAAAAGACACCATGGGAGAGAAGTCCTCAGCCCACCAGTGGCCAGGAGCTTTCCTGCCCGTGGTGGCATTGGGTCCAATGTGTGTCCCTGCGAGGGAGCACGGACTCCCCATGCACCGACACTTTCATCAGCTTTTCCTTGTGTTTTCTGTCTCCCGTTCCCTCACTAGTAATATTTCTGTCCCTTTGAGGTTTCTCCCTGCCAATGACACGCAAGGACGCACTAATCACAAAAGTAGCAGGCTAAAGTCTGGATGAATTGCCCAAAGACAAGGGAATTGCACAGGGATAAATTTAGTCCGCAAAAGTAATCCCTTTAAGTCATCACATCCTTATTTTGCAGAGCTAAAGCTGGCATTTCTCTAGTCCAATGCATCATGCAACACGAGTCGTCTTGACTCCATCGCTTGCTTTTCAGCATCCTTTCAAGGGACTGGCGGGTTTGTGCCATCCCTCATCATGAGGGCTGTACCAGCCATCACCAGGGCTTTGCTGCGGCTGCATCGCTGAAACCTGTTTGAGAGCCATCAGGAAAGTTAACAGCTTAGGTGACCTATGCCTAGAACTGCTTCTCTCTGATCTCTCCTCCAGATTATTCCTTTCATAATATTATCCCGCTACGCCATGCTGTGCTCTACATAACACATCTCAGTATCTCAGCATCGCTGTTTAACTAAACTAAGCAATTACCTTTCTGCTGTGCTAGCCTGAAATGCCACACAGTGAATAACAACATGCTTCTGATCTGAAGGTCTCCCACCACTACCTAAAGGGCAGCAAGAAAATTTTCAAAGGAGGTGGTGAGGGTTTTTTCCCACCAGCAGCATTGTAAGACACCGTGATTTTCAAAAGGGGGAGCCCAGAAGAGACCTCGTTCTCTCAAAGGGCTGTCCCACAACAGCAAATGTAGGTAATATCCAAAAATCCCTCCCCAAGACCTTCAGAGAGACTGAGTGCTCAGACCCATGACTTTACAGGGAAGAGTTATTCTCTACACTTAAAATGAAAATTACCATAAACACGGTAGCCATTTTTACAACCATGAAAGGTAAATGTCAGGAATTTAACAGCATCTAACACAATTCTGCCTCGAAACACCATAACCTTAGTTATAGGCACTCAAACAAAATTGAGTCCCGAGGACATTCCGACAGCCAAGACCTAAGCATGGCAATGAGAGGCAGCACCGAAACACTTGGTCCTTGTGCCGTACCTTGCCCGTCCACTCCACGCCCTTCCAGATGGAGAAGTAGACCAGCAGCCAGGCCAGGGCCAGCGTGCCGGCCAGGGGCCAGCGGACACTGCCGGGCTCCCCCAGGCCCCCGGACATCTGGTGCATGTTCCTCCTAGGGGTGGGAGAGGTTGCGTTAAGGGGAATTCCAACCCTTGGGGGCAGAGGAACAGGAGATCCTGGAGGTAGCTAGAGGGTGAAGGGCCATGCACAAACAAGCATGAGAGCCCACAGAGCCCTAAAGGGACCTGAGGCTTATCGTGATGGGATAAAAGAAGGAGAAGAGAGGCAGAGAGGCCGTTATTCCCTCTATCCATCTGACCTGCGGCTGCACAGTGCACCCCATGCCCACCCTGGCCGATGGCAGGCTGACCCCCTCCTGCCAAGGCTGTCCAAGGAAAAGTGCCAGCGGGCAGGGCTACAGCCCTGGCAAGTGGGTGTGATGGCCACGGTGAGGGGGAGAAACCTGGTGTAGGCAGGCTGTGGACATACTCCCAGAACTCGGTGACGGCGCTGGTGAGGTTGGTGGTGTCTTCCAGGGAGTAGTTGGAGAAGCAGCGGTCGGTGTTCCAGGCATTCCCACAGCTCTGCCACGGCAGGTCCTGCACCAGCACAAGGACAGCAGGGTTATCATTAATGTGCCCTCTCCAAAGGGCCATGGCAAGAATCAAAATTCATCTTCTTTTAAACTGAACACACACCCCCCTTTTTTTTTGCAAAGAGCATGGGTGGCTCCTCCAGATGGGCAGGAACTTTGCAGCCAAAAGCGTGAAAACATTTTCCAAAATAATGACAAACTGGGACACGGATTTTCCAGGAAACAATATCACGGCGTGATTAGGGCAATGCTGTAGCACTAATAAAATGTTAGCAATTCCCCAGATAGAAAGCCATTTCCAATTAACTGTTGGTAATTAATAGCTACTAATTAAAATAGCTACCGGGGGGATATTGTGTTTATAATCATTATGGCTTTTGGCTAGCTTCATTCAACAAGTGGTTAGAATTTACTGCACAAAGAACAAACACTGATTTGTTTCTTATCTCTCATGAATACTGAGCTGCAATGCTTAAAAAACCTCGTGGCATTGAGGGACAATAGTTCATCTACATGAACAAACTACTGCAACATAAACACAGGAGTAAATTTAAAGCATAGCAGCCATTTCATGCTGTCCCTTGCCCTGATTATAAGCAGGACAAAGGGATTCCAGGGAGATGCTTGCACAGTAGGTAGCAGTGTGACAGCAGCACACCACTACAGATTTCATACAGCCATCTCTGGCACTGCAGGCATTGAAACCGCAGCCTCAGGGGCTGTGCGAGCACACAGGGCAGCTCACCCATGCCCTGCAGTGCCACAGCCAAGGCAGGCCAACAAAAGCAGCTCGGATATGTCTCCACATGCAGCAGTCTCATTTCCCGGGTGCAGTGCATGTTGATAAATGCAGAACGGCTATTCTGGATGATTTCCCTTTGCAGATTAAGACCTCAGTCCCCAGCTCAACAAAGCTTTAAGAAGATGTTTGTATCCACTCCTATTCATCCACGTACACAGACGTATTTAGAAATATTATCTGTGTTTTAAGTGCTTTTTGGCATCAGTGCCTTTAAGTGCTGCCTTCACCCTCCATGGAAATCAGTGCACTCCAGCAGATGAAACCTCCTAATGTGCAGGCTGCCTTGGCAGGAGAAGGGCTATGGAAGGGCAGGCGGGGACACCCCGGTGGCCACTCGAGCTGTTTGCACCCACCCGCTGATTTCACTGGGGACTTGCTAATTGCACTGAAGCAAAGGCAGTGGCTCAAGCAGCTCCACGCAGCAGCCCTTCAACCAAGTGGTTTGCACACCAGAGACGCCGCGCAGCTCCCACAAGGAGGGGCAGGCAGGGGGATGGTTTGTTGCTGCTCCATTTCCTCTGAATTTCAGAGGACAGAAATTGCAGAAGGCGAGCTGGGCTCCTGTTCAGGTTTAAAACACTCCTCCTCAGATTTAGGAGGAACAGGGGCCAGGCATCAGCCTAGCTTTTTGATTTGCACCTTGGCTCCTTTGGGGAATCTGGAAGTGTCTCCAGTGAAAAAAAAAAAAAGGCCAAACACCTGGAGCTGTCTGTGTAAATCCAAGCACAGCCACCGGTCGGGTTTGTGACACCTGACTGTACCAAAGCCTCATCCTAAGATGCATCCTGCCCAGGATGTAATGGGGATGGGTTCCTTTGGGAGCAGACTTTTGTTCCTCTGGGAATCCTCTGAGGGTGCACCTAGTCATCCGCACCCGAAAATTTTATTCTGGACCCAGAAGCTTGCAGTGGATACTGTCAGTAGAAGCACAGCTGGGAATGCCAAACGGAGTATTTTAGCAAAAGTCTTGATAGCTATTTGAAAATTTTGATCAAACAAAAAGTGAAAGTGGATGTACAATGATCGTAACAGTGCTTCAGGGTAATACCTAAATGAAAAAAAATATTCCGTTTAAACTACGGAGTTGATGTCTTTAAAGCTGCAGGTTGCTCAGAAAGATAAGTTAAGGGAGGTTTTCCTGTGCTGAAATAAGTCATTCAGCTAGCAAGAAGTTAATGTAGGGGGTGAGTCTAACCTTGTACAGCAGAAGACCCTGCTATGTGAAAGGAACCCACTATACACCGCAACGCCAAAGTACACGCTAAGATGCAGTCACAAGCAAATGCCTAAATGTTTTCTGAATCATTTTCCCATCAGAAAAAAATCCCTGGGATTTCATTTATCAAGGGAAGTGTAAATGAAGACTAATTAAGGTCAGGACTGAGTCCTGGGTAATAAGAACATGTTGTGACAAAACCAGCTGTGGAAATGTGCAGCTATTAGATTCACAGAGCTCTAGAAATAAGACAGAGACCCAAGGTGGGTTTTAAAGACTAATGTGAGTGGGGAACATTTCTTAGAGAAGGGATGGGAACATCCCCTCCAGAGGACAACCCTCTCCAGAGGACAAGCATCAGTACCCATCAGCACTGCATGGCTGCCTTCAGGGCTGATGGACCTCTTTGGGAAGGATCCAGCAGGGCACTGACGAAGGCTCTTTGCCTAAATGGCAAGCAGTTAGTGCAGGTTCTGTGGCATAAACAACTCCCCCCCACAAAGCAGGGAGTAACGACCCAGAACACAGCCAATGCCACGCTGTAGACACGTCTGAGACTCACCGCGGTGAAAGAGTTGAAGAGATAGTAGAGAGCCCAGGCGATGATGACGATGTAGTAGATGTTCAGCCAGAAGGAGAGAACCACAGCTGCCAGCCCCACTCCTGCGAACAAAGGCAGAGAGAAGCATCAGTCCAGGTCTCTGGTGCCCAGATGCGCTCACAGATGTCCAAAGGCATTTTGTGGCAGAGCCAGAAAAAGCGAACCAGCCCATCAACGCAGCACGTGGTACGGCTACGCCAAACTGGTCAGCGAGGGAAGCTTGTTCCCCCACATCTCTCACCCACCCATTTCCATTGGGTGAGCAGTGCTACCTTTCAGTATCTACAGGTACTTTAGGGAAAGATCTCCAAGAAAACAGGATCTGGTCACTCCCCTGGCAGGATCACTCTTTTCCACAACCAAGGCATTTCTGAATCACCACTGGATTCCAGAATGCTGCTAATCCTGGCATGGTGACAGGTTCACATCCCCCATCTACAGCTCTCCCATGCAATTAAAGTAAGCCCACCACATAGGGAGGCTTGGGGCAGGTCTTCTGCAACCAGAGCCCCTCTGTTGCAGTCCCTGTGGCTCATAAAGTGCATTGTCACCACACAAGACTGCTTGAAGACAGCACAGTGATGTTAGCGACTGCGGACATCGGGGCCAAGGACAGCTTGATAAAGACAA
>VXBO01008295.1:0-29920 GCA_013400135.1 Rhinoptilus africanus | reverse complement strand
TCACCTGCCACCCCATCCCAGTCCCCAGGGATTTGCTGATTTGCTTCCCAAACCAATAAAAGGTTTTCATCTGTCGTTATGTGCCATCGCCTTCACAAACTTACACTACAGTACCTTTAAACATGGGAGCTAATTTCCAGACTCCCAGTCCGCCGACAGAGGTATACTGGCCCAGAGCAGTTTCCAGCAGGAAGAGAGGAATCCCAGCAAATACCAGCGTCAGGAAATAGGGGATGAGGAAGGCCCCTGAAAGAAGCAGCAGTGTTATCAGACGGCTCCCCCTTTTACTAAGAAGTAAATGCCTCCAGCTATGGTTTCTTGCTCCGCAGCACCCATGTGATGGTGAGCAGACTTGCTCGGAGGCAATAGTTTGCAACTGGAGGTGGTGTGAGTCTCCCATTGAAATCACCGCTGCCTTCCCCTTACCTGTTCCTATCACTATGGATATACCTGTATTATATATATGTGTATATATAAGTATGTACTGGCATCACTAGCTGTGTCTCACTTTGTCATTAGATATTTAGGCACTGCTAAGCCCAACCTGACAACAAACCCAAAAGCTTGGACAGGGACATTGGTAACTTGTTCTTGTTGATGTTTTCTGTCTTACCTGCAGCAGCTCCCAGTTCCTCACCCTGAGGGAAAAGGGCACGGGAATGTCTGGCATTGGCCACTGCTTTGTTTATGGCTATTTCAGTCTTTTAAGGAAACTGTGGCTAAGACTGTATTTGCTCTTGTAACAGCCCTATGCACCTCCCCACCCTTGTTCTAGATTTTACCCTTAAAATTCCTGGTGAAAACATTTTTCTTCTCTACAGACCCCATGGATATAATCTCATCAGTAGGAATGAGGTAGTGTAGCCATTCACTAGAGCTATTACTTGCACCCCTGTTATTAGAAAAGCAAATAGAATAGGAGAGCCTCGCTGCGTGGTTTGAAGTCTGTACTAAAATGTTGAGGTCAGCCTGACTTCTAGGACTTGGGACAAAGCTCATTTTCCAGCTTCCTCATTAATGTGCTGGAGCATGTCTTCATTCCTGAGGAGGACAAGCTCTTGCAGAAGGTGCTGGCTGGGGACAGAGAGGGGACACTCAGTTTGCTCAGCAGCAGCTGGCCATGTTGGGGACGGCGCTGGTTTCTGCACTAGCCGGAGGGCTGAGCTGTCAGTCTGAGTCTTCTTCTCCCAGTATTAGCGGGAAAGCCAACAGGGAGCCAGCGAGCAAAGCCACGCTCCGGAGAGCTGCAGCCCGGCTTGCAGCTGGCAAAGCCCGGCTCCAGCAGCTGCTCTCCGAGGGCAGGGAAGCATCAAGGCACAGCCAGGGATGCTGGCTCAGGGGACACCCAGCTGGGGACGCCTGCCTGCCAAGCGGGGAGCTGAGCCCAGCTGGGAGAGGCAGGCGCCAGCAGCCAGGGTGGGAATCCGTGGGAGGCAGCGTGCAAGAGGAGCTGGCGGCGGGTGGCGGAGAGAAAACACGCTCCGGGCCAGCAGCTCGATGACCACAAGCCTGAATCACAAGCTGGCGTGGAAACGCAGGCTCTCGGCTTCACCAGCATCCTGGCGCGGAGGAGGGAACAGCTATGAGCATGGTTGCGGGAGGAGCACTGCCCGCTCAGCATCCTCCTCTCTGCTTTTGCTATGCAAGGTCCAGACCCCTTGGAGCCCTGCAGGAAGCCAGGGTCTGCTCCGAGGACACGGATGACACCTTGTTACCGGTGTGCCTCATTGTAGAGCTTGGAGACTGAGCTTATCAGCAGTCACAGTGCCTCGCTCGCTTCAGTGCAAGCAGCTAATGCAATTTGGCCACAGCTCTGATGATCCCGCATTTTTCACCTAAAGCAGGCCAGGAAGGTTTGTAGGTGAGAGATTTTATTAGACTATTGAGAAAAAAACAGACAAATTTTTGGACCCAGGTCATTTGTCCTGGCTGGATAAAAGTCCTCTAGAATAGGGGAAATTCTACGAACCAGATCAGAGCCTTGAACTGAGGGCTGTTGGCGATGACACCACACTCTGGAGGGTCAGGTCCCCGGGCAGACACGGAGAACATCCCCTGGTGCTGCACAGCCAGGGGGGAAGTCAGATCTGAAACCTGTACCTAAAGGTTGCATGTCTGTGCCTAAATCCTTGCCACAGAGAGAAAGGGGTGATCTTTAATCTCTGGCCCTGGATGGGCTGTTGAAAAGTCTGGTTCAGTTCCTAGGCCTGCTACAAATGACCTTGGAAGAGTCCAAACCTTTCTCCAAAGGGTCAAAAGAGGTGATGGCGCTGATCCTGCCCTGCCTGCTGAGGGCACTGGCCCTTGGAGTCAGGGAAGGACCACACAGCGCCTGGTTCCCCTCCTGTAGCCTGAAATCTGCCTGCTGTCTCCAGCTCCTAATGCCATACAGCAAGGAATAATAATTAATCCTTAAAACGGCGAACCACTGCCCATGGATCAAAAGTTGAGCATTAAAAGCTGTTGCATGCCGTTGCTTGGAGTCTCGACGTGTAAATGAGAAAAGCATGATGCTTATTTAAAGAAATGTTCTTCTTTCAAGTTATTCGAGCTCAGGATCTCACAGACCATTTTTAGCACCTACTGAGCCGCATTTAGAGTCAATTTGGAGCCCGGTAAAATCCTGTTGACATCAGAAGGACTGCGTGAGGTTAGGAATCGGTGTAGAGGCTGGAGCATTAGTCATAGCCGGGCACATGGAAACTGGTTGCAGAGCCAGCAGGGAGCCCAGGCGTCACTTTGGGTAGAGCCTGCCCCCCGCAGCACACGGGCTGCCGTACCCCGGCTGAAGATCCCCTAATTATGTGCCCGCTTACAATGCCGAGCAAATCGGCCGTGAGGTGATGCGATGTGGCAGCGGTAAGTGAGACGACAATATTTCCATTCAGTTCAATTTGCCTGTGCGTAATGGAAGCAGCCCCCGCCGCCACGCTCGGAGCAGCGCACATGCAGGAGGCTAAAATTAGAGTCCCACCCACGGTCTGCTCCGCTCCCCGCCGCTCTGGAGGCGCCTCTGTCGGGGCAGAGCCGAGATGGTGCCCACCCGATTGCCAATCAGATGCCGTGCGACCCTTCCTCCCTGCTCCCCATCGGCTCCCAGTGACGCTTTCGCGCGTCAGTTCTCCTGCCCGGCTCCGGCAAGCGGCAGCCTCCACTTTTGCTGCGGGAACAGTTGTTCCTGCCAACAGCGGGACCCGGTAGGGGTGAGAGAAACGGGTGACAGAGGGGGCCACGAACAGCACGAAGGGTCAAGCAAGGCAGGGTGTTTGAGAGGGGGCAGGCACTGATTCCCACGTTTCATCTGTCCGGTGTTTTTTGCCCGCAGGCGGCTGATCCCTCTTCATCTCTGCAGCTGCTGGGCAGAGATCACCCTCTGCGCCCTTGCTGATGCTAATAATAGCCCTCCGCACCTCCACAGCACCCAGAATCTTGGCTGACTTTATAAACAGGGTCGATTTTAGCTTCAAAACACCCCTCATCTAATTATAGATAGTGTCATCCCCACCTTTCCGTGTGAGGAGACAGAGCCACAGGCAGCACGCATCTGGTGTGTTTGAGATGGCGCAGAAATCACAGGCAGAGACTGGGCTAAGAACCAGGGCTGGGACTTAGCCGCGGGGCTAATGTTGTATGAGGAGGGCTAGTGCAGTCAGGCGCCGGAGGGTGGCTGGGTAAAAGTGGCAGGCCCACACCACGGCTCTGGAAAGGGTGGCATGGGCTCCTGTAGGTGGACCTGGCTGATTGCCATCACCCTCACCCGGCTCAGCCGCAGAGTTGCACCTCTGCACAAAATGACACACTGAAATAGAAATCTTCTTGTCCATATGGAGAGCTGCCTCGTCTCCCACTTGGACTTGCCTCAAGTGCTTCACAGAAAGGGCCAAGATTCTCCTAAATGCTGTGAAGCTACATGGACAGACCGCTGCAGGGAGCTAGTCTTCCCTCCTCTCTCCCAGGGTGGGAGGAGAAGAGCATCCTACACAAGGATGGCATGGACAGCAGAAGCGGGCTGGTGATATGAGGAGAAGTCATGAGAGCCAAAGACAAATAGGGGTTTGAAAAGGGAATTCAAGGCAAAAGGAAAAGAAAAAAGATGTGGAGAAAAAGCATGAGAAGAGACACTCAAAGCAGCATGAATGAAGGTGGCACTGGGGACAGGGACTCTGAGCATTGAAGGGATAAAAGGGAAGCAAAGAAGAACATGGGAAGACTAGCCCGCAATACTAAAATCATATATACAGCCTTAAAGGTGAGGCAAAGGGGTTTCGACTTGTGTGGGAAGCCTGAGAAATGGTTCAAGGAGGTGAGCAGCACTGCAGGGGGACAGAAGGTTATTTTAGTGATTGACAGGCACAATGGCAGGGCTGGGCATGGTGGGGGAGAAGAAAGAGCCTCTGCTCTGCTGACACCAAAGCAGCTCACACAGCCCTCCACAAAAGCATCTCCCTGCCAAGGCTGAAGAAATAGCACCATTTTAGAAAGGAGCTGAGGCACAAGAGTGTATTTTCTGACTTGATCCAAGACGTGCAGAAAGCCTGTCCCTGGGAAGGGAGGTGATCTCCCAGATCTCTTGATTTCTAGCCCAGCACTCTTTCCCCATCTGCCTGCCTTTCTCTAGCCTTGGAATGGTTTGGCACAGTCTCAGCTGAGGACTGGTAAGGGAAGGATGTACTGGGGCAATAACAGAAAGAATAAAAAAGGCTGGTGTTACCTGTCCACAGAGGAGGGCACTTCTACCATCTGTATCACTTGCTATAAGTCCTTTGCCAGCTGCTGCCCTCTCTCATGGCCCCTGTTTTCCAAACACCAGGACGGAGATGATAACTATGACCCTACTCACAGCACTGTAGTAAGTCAAAGCTCGTTTTCTTCCATAGATGATGACATTTACATGTGCTTGTGTACATGTACATACGTGTGCGTGCTCCTATGTGTGTCTCCACAGCCCTGCTATGGCCATGCAAAGCTTCTAATGAAAATTCCTCAGACATGTGACCCAAACTCAGACGCAAAACTGTTACCCCTTGAGAATACACTAGTCTGAAGAGAAACCCATCATTAGCGGATATGAACTGATTTCCCTGGGAATGCCCCAGCATGCAGCTGGGTGCCTATGTGCATAGGACTCCTTGTAAATAAATGAGGTCCCCAGACACTCTTTATTTTAGCCCTGCAAATTTGGACTGCAGAAGCTTGGCAAAACTCAAGCTTCTTACTGTATTTCTTCGGGCTGCTTCTTCCCATCCTGCACTTGCTAGTAAAGCCCTCAGACTGTGGGAACAAGTCTCCCGACAGCTTAATAACTCCCATCGTCAGGGAACGCTCTCAGCCAGGGACCAGCCGCTTGCCCGGACCCACACCAAACCGAAGCCCGTTCAGGGGACAGGGCTGCTCGGGGATGAGCGTAGGTGCTGTGCATTTCTCTCACCTCCTCCATTCTTGCCACAGAGATACGGGAAGCGCCAGACGTTGCCCAGCCCGATGGCATAGCCCACACAGGACAGCAAGAAGTCAAATCTCCCCTTCCAGGAGCCTCTGTCTGGGATCTCCTTCTTCTTCTTGGCGACCATGGCCTCGGGGGTGATGGGCTCTGACTCTTCCAGGGCTGCCTGCTTCACCTCAGTGGGAGAGCTCAGCTCCACGGAGGTGTTGTCCATCTTGCCCATCGTGACTCAGATGTACGGCTGCTCTTGCTCAAGCGCTGGAAGAGCAGGAAGGGCAACCTCCACCCTGGCTGAGCACGGATGAAATGGGAAGGGCTGGGCAAAGCTCCTGATGAGAAAGTAGAGAAAGAACATGTCCTGTGTTAGTGTGGCAGGCTTAGGGGAGGGTCCTGCTGGGTCTAAGGTGGACTCATTAGATAGACTGGTGCACACCAGGGCAGTCTATCCATGCCTCCCTGCTTTCCCCAGGGAGAAAAAGGAGGGTAATTTTGCCTTGCTCCACAACCACACTGCTGAGGAGCCATGGTCACGTAGGCTGCCAACAACAGGCTCAGATCTAGTTGTTACCAGCACATAGCAAACCCCTCAGCTCTCATCTTATCTCCTCTTCATCCCAACATCTGCCCTGCAAGAAAAGCTCCAGGACCAGTATGCATGCAGGGAAGTCACAGCCTGGGGGTGACCCGCCATGGGGCAGTCCAGGTAGAGAAATACATCTAGCATGTCTGAGCGACGATGGAAAAGGGCATGAGGGAGGTGCCACATCCCCCGCTCTGGGGCCCAAAACCGAGGGCACCGGCCATGGAGCTGTATGAGAGATTGCGTGGCCCTGGCAGCTATACACGGCTGTGACAGCGTAGCTTTGCAATGGCACCACCCCCACGGACATGCCCCACATCGCAATCCCGTGCCCTAATCTCCTGTCACGGCAGCCACACCGCCGTGATCACAGCTGTGCCCTTGCAATGCCTGGCAAGGAAATCAGGGGTCTGCTCAGCACCTCCTGGTACACTGTGTCGCGTGTGATACTGTAATTGCCAGGGATATTGAGATGATGCTTGCTAGTGACTATAGCCAGCCTGTGAACCACCAAAATCTCACCAAGTCAGGTATCCAAAGTCCTCAGGGCTAATTGGACAAGTCTGACTGAAAATGTAATGAATATTTCCATTGATTTTAGGCCCTAAGATGTGTATAACCAGCACACCAAAACAATTCAGAAAGAAAGCGAGAATAGGCTATGTTACTACACTGGTGTCGAAAACAATATTGCACTCACAGCTTGAAAACTAAATGCACTTCTCCCTTCACCTTACAGAAGCTACTGCTTCTGGAGGAGAGACAAAAGGACGCTTAAAATTGTGGAACATCTTCTGTGTGAGGAAAGGCTAAATGAACTAGAATCCATCATCCTGTGGAAGAGATAACTGACAGGGGCCTATGAACATATCAGTGTCACAGAATATGAGTATTCAACGTTTCTGACACAAGAACTATGGAGGATTAAATCAAGACAGCAAGTGGTAGGTTCAAAAAGAGCAAAAGATGATACTCCACAAAATGCACAGCTATGGAGCGAGACTGCCCACCCCAGAACATGCTGGATGCTAAGAGTTTACATTACTTCAAAAAGGAAATTAAGAGGAGAAATAATGTAAGGAAATTCACTGTGAGCTACCACTGTGGTTCAGGAAATCCCTGAGCTGCAATTTGTTGGAGGTTGAGAGACTCTTCCAAGGACATATCACTCCCTGTTTTCCTGGTTTTACCCTCTCCACTCAGCATCTGCCCTCAGCCAGTGCAAAAGACAGGGTCTGGGACTGGCGTGGAGTTGGCTCTCACCCAGTTCTCAGCCCATTTAACACAGAGCCGAATTTAAGCCTCCATCAGGGGCTGCAAGGGTGACCGGTGCTACAGTATCCCCGGGAAGTCTGTTGACAAAAAACATTCCCAGATGTACACATAAAAAGAAAAAGAAAAAAAAACCGGCCAAAACAAATGAGTGGGTGTGTCAGGAAACAAAGCAATGCTATGAAGACGGGGTGTGCTCTGGCAGTTAAAGATGGTCTTGCTTGAGCTGCTTACTCTTGGCAGTCTTGTCTAAAAAAAAACCAGCACCCATTTGCCGCATGGGATGCTTGGGAGACTCGTTAAGTGGCATTTCTAAAGAGTCGGACCAGAGATGGTGTCCCAAGCCCAGGCTCAACAGCAGTATCGGCTCCTGCTTGCTGCAGTTGACACGCCGTGATTACAGCAGAGACCATTTCACATAGCCCAGGAGGCAGACGGCAGAAGAAAGCATTGCTGGACACCCGAAGCAAAGGCTTTGATTAACAGATCCCCTTTCTGTCCTACACCTTCTGCTAGCGCTGCCACACCGGCTCCTGGCTCCTCAGCAAGGCAGGGAGCAAAAAGATTACACAGAACGTGTAGGAGGAAAGTAAAATAAAGACAATTTATAAATCAAAACAGAAGAAATAGCACCAAAACCCCTGGGAAGAATTCAGAGCTGGGCTAAGTCAGGATAATTAGCTATGCCTGGAGACATAACAAATTAGGCTCAGCAGAAGCCGTTTTGACTCACTTTTTTTTCTGAGACAAAAACCAGTAGGTGAGCTGCTATTTTAAAAAAGTATGTATATATCCTGCTCTCCCTGTGCTTTTTCTCTTGTGCTTCCTGCCACAATTCTGGAGCGGTACCAGAGCTAGATGATCACACCTCATATTTCATATACTTGGGGTAGAACGATAGAGGAGCAGCAGACCATACTGGCAGGTTCTTCTTACTTGAGAAGTGAGGTCCTTCATCTCGAGCTCATAAAGAATAAACTAGATTTACAGAGGTTTCTCCACAGTCAAGAAACAAAAAAAAACACAGTCAAGAGGACCCACTGAAGGTTCATCCCACCTACTATCCTGTCTTCTACAGTGATGGATAATTAGGGCAGAAGGACTCATGCGTGTCCTGCTTGCGTGTCCCGCTGCACCTTGTCCTTCCCTGGCTAGGAAAAATACAGACATCAGCTACTCCAGGCTAAGCCATCTAAGTTTAGCCATCAGCTCACACACTGGACAAGCGGTCCTACTGGGACAAAAGGCACCAGCCACTCCACTTACCCGCATGGGTCTCCTCCGGCGCGAGTGCAGGGCTCTGCCCTGTGCTGACAGCCTAGAGAGAGCAGAGTCAGTTCGGCGGCTCTCTGTCATGTCACATTATTCGTTCCGAGAAGCACACAGTGCTTTGGGCACAGCAAAACGCCCCAAGGATTCAAAATGGTAATCAATAAGACCAGAGATACTAGCTGGAGGTGGGCTCTGCTTCCCAAGGACTTGAAAACAAGGTCAAAGAGTTTAAACATGACGCTATAGCAGGTTTCTCATTCAGCTTCTTCTAAATACTTCTAAATATTCTGAAGACAAGACTATCAAAACTATCACTGAAAGCTAGGGTCATAAATCTCTGGCAGTAAAGTAGTGACCCGAGTTTCACCGAGTCGTGCAGAAGGCCTTGTCTTCTGCTGCTCAGGTCAATAAAAACAATTGCGTGATCCCCAGCGGCTGCAGAGCCAGGCTGAAACGCATTCTGGAAAACAGTCCTTCCCCTCCTTTCTTTTTTTTGGAGGAATTTCACTTCAAATAAGAAAATAGCCCTGAAAAAGTATTACCTCCACTTGAAACGCTGCCTCCTGAAAGTGCTAACAACAGTGACCTTTTTGCTTTCCTCTGCTTTAGTGTGAAATATTAACAGTCTCCTCAAATTTGACAGAAACCAAAAATTTCAAGGGCATAAAATTGCCTGAAATGAAACAGCAAAATTATCCGTGGAAACGCATGTAAGAAATACTTTCACACCTCTCCACCTCTTATTTGTCAGTGCTTTAACAGCCACGCAAATCACTTCTGACCCATGCAGGTAGAGCCACAATTAGTTTAATTACACGGCGCAGGCTGTTGTTCAGTCAATTAGACTTCTCCTTCCATCCACACCATTTTAGTGACAGACAAGTAGCCCCAAGGCTCTCGCATCTTGTTTAGAGCCGTGACCGGCTGATCAGGGCACAGCAGACTCTCAGCCGATTTTCTGCTCGCTGCATATGCTTGAGCATCCCGCATCGGTGGAAGCTGGAGGGGCTGGAGAAAACACCCCCGCTGTGGGAGCTGGAGGATGCTGGTGTGGTGCTGGCTCCACATGGAACCTGCTCTGGGATGGAGCATCCCTGTCCTGCCCGGCTGGGTCAGGAAGCCAGAGGGGCTTATGTTTCACAGCCCTCTCCATGTGCTGCCCAAGAAGCAGCCACCGCAGCCACCCAACCTTTCATCTCCCTTCCCCTGAAGAGAGGTGATTGCTCGCTTAGAGGAGAAACCAGCACTCGCAGAGGACATGAGAAGAAAATAAATCATCTCTCCTGGGTGTTGGAGCTGCCGTGTGGCCTCCAACCCCACTTTACCACCCTCCTGCATGAGATTTGGGTTGGTGATATCTGAGTCTGACCTGTGGCTGTTGCCCAAGATCCATCTTCCACCAGCAGCCCTGGGCATCCCGTGTCGCTCCCAATAATACGGCAGATGAAGCTGGCACCACACTACAACCCTATCCAGATGAGCAGAGGGGGCAAGGTGGGCATGGGCCATGTTTAGTAAACCATTAAATGAACAGGATGTCCACATGAGGCCAGAACACCTCTTGCAGTCCCCGGCCACGATCCTGGGAGGGCTGTGGCAGTCCCTTGTGGCCCTGAAAAGAGCAGGGGAAGAACTGCAGTGCTGCTGGTGCTGGCTACAGCCTGACGCATGGTGGCATGGTCACTTTGCCAAGCAGCATGTTGATTTTTGCGTTACGCAAACAAGAGGATTTGGGTCAGCTATCGCAATGCCCTCCCTGGCTCCACTTGAATCTCCTCTGGCTCCTCATCCCACAGCGGAAAGCAGGATCAGATCCTGCTCCTGAACGCAGACTGTGCTTCACCCGCTGCCGCTGCTCTCACCTCGGTGGCCGGGGCCACCTCACATCGCCTCTATGGAGTTTTGTGCCTTTCTTGAATTACACAAAAGATGCAGCCTCCGAGCTGTTTTAACGCTCTCATTTAAAGCTCAGCTTGGCACCTGAGAAGCTTCCCCAGGGAGCAGGACTGGTCCTTGGCTCCCACCCACCATCCAGACCCAGCCTGAACGGCCGCAGCAGCGTGAGGACCGAGGCTGGACCACGTCCCGCTCCCCTCGTGGCAACCCCCGAGCAGACTGCAGGCAGCTCCCTGAGCCCCCCGCCTGCTCCGAGATTGGGAAAGACAGACAAGTGGCTCAAAGGCATCCCTGTTTCCATCCTCCCCGGAGAAACCACCGCATTAAAAAGATTAAAGGCCTGTTTCTGCCTGTTTTAAATGTGCTGATTAAATTAAGACGCATTTTCCTTTTCTTATATAGTGCAAGCTGGCACACTGGGATGCCAGTTTCATGGTTCTGGTAGTTTATACAGTTTTGCTCTGTTTTTCTTTTGCCCTGCCTGAAGCAAAGTGGACATTTTTAGCCCAGACTCATCCATCTATTCCCAATCCCAGTTTCTTTTTGAGCTCGCTGGTGAGTTTCACCCACCCTTGAAAAAGGAGCACAGCCCTAAAAGACATCCAGTTCCTTGAGAAGTAGGGAATGGAGAGAGGGAGACAGGCAGGAGTGCTGAGGATGGGCTGATGTGGGGGGCTAGAGAGACAGTAAACACCGCCATAAGGGACCTGTCATGAGAGGTGCAGGAACAAAGGACATTATGAAGAGAAAACCAGGTATCATCAGTCCCGCTGAGCAAAAAAACCCAACTCACTATTCCTCCTCTAGGACAGAAGCTGCTCTTTTGCTTATATTTCTCCATTTTTTTGTATGCACATTCATTGGTCTCCTCTGCCTGCCTTGTTCCTTGCTAAAAGGCAATCCCTCTCCAGGGAGGCTAATGGAAAAAAACTTCCAGTGACTACAGCGAGAACATTGCCAGGACAGAAGCGCCTAAAAATGAACACCGAGGGTATTTCCATCTGAAATTTCTCACTTGCCTTATACCTCCCAGCCCCTTTCATTTACAGCCCAGCACGGTGTCCAGGCACTGCCATCCCGGTGTGGGCAGGCATTCCCGAAGGACCCTTCACTCTTTCCCCCAGAGAGGCTGTAGTGTCACAGCTCGGCTGATGCAGTGCGAGATACGGCTCCCCTCAGACACTACCTTACCAAAACTGTGCCTCTGAGTGAAGATTTCAGCTAAAACCCTGAGCTGCAGCAACATCCTCGCTGGGACCATGGGCCTTCACTGGGGTAAATTTCCCCGTCTCGATGGGAGTCACAAGTACTGTGCAAAAGGCACGGCTGTGCTGTGCACAAGGTGAGGAAATAGTAATTTCATACATGTAGAGATGTATTTTCTGCATATCCAGAGACACTGTAAGTAATGTTAGTGGTTATTTGCTGTATTGGGCTCGATATGTTTTGAGGTGGTTTTTAGGTTTTTTTTCTTATTTTTTTTAAAGTCATTGAACAAAACAAACTAAGGAAATTGGTCTAGCGATAGAAAGTGATGACCTTCACCTAAGAAAGTCGCCTTGGACTTTGTTGTCACAATTTTATAATGAAAAACTGAATAAAGGGGAAAAAAAATAACAAAGCAAGAGCAGAATCAAGCATGAGAATGATCCAGAGACTGCCCGGAAATGTCCAGCAAGGCAGAGGAGAGATCCCTCCTCAACTTGCATAGTGGAGGAGGAAAGGGCTGGCCACTGTGTGTCCCCTGTGTCTGGGAAGCTTGCAGCTGGGGACAGGACCCATCCACAGGGCACAGATGAGTCCAGCCCACTCCACACTGGCCAGTACCTGCTGCTCTTGGAGAAAGATGAGCGGGTAAAATCCCTGCACTGCCTCAAAAACCTGTGCTACTGCATTCCCCTGAAAGCACAAAGGGGAAGATAGATGGGAGAAGGAGGAGACAAAACGCAGACCTTCTCCCTGCTCCTTCCGGACAAGGTCACGGCAGCGACCGAGCGCTGCATCAAGTCACCAAGACCTCATCCAAAACATGGCACCTGTGAAACTGCCTGGCACCACTCCAGCACACGTAATTCAGATCCCATAAAGACCAGAGCCTCACCACGCTGAGGACAACATCATTTTCCTGCTGCAGCACAGCCAAGCCAGAGAGGAAATCTGTGTCCCACTTTCAGATGCCAAACTCTTTGTTCTCCTTCTCTATGAAAACAGAGGGATAATCATGCCCCAGAGCTCCGAGGCTGCTGCGTCACTTGTTCATACACTTTTCTGGGGTGGAAAATAGAGGAAGGCAGATCCAGCTCCCTCCACAGGAACCACGCACGAGCATTGTTAGCCAGCAGCCCCTTGGCTGAGGTTTTCCTTGAAACAGCCCATAAAATGTGCTCATTACCCGGTAAGGGCAGCATCCCCCGCTGCCTAGGATCAGCCTGCAACTAGCTGGGATTATAATCTCTACTACTTTTAACACTCAGAGCTTCTTTCTCCTCTCCCTACTTCTTGTGCTAAGCGCTGTAGAGTGGTGCAGAATGAGCAGCTCTTCCCCTCACCCCCGCCCGGGGCTCGTGATTATCAGGAGATAAGGCAGGTGAAGGAAAGGCAGTTGTCCCCATGCCTTGGCTGGAGACCCAAGCCACAGCTCACACAGACGGGCCATATCGGGGTGCAGATCCTGACCCTCCAGGGCCAGGCACAGCTTTTACTGCATGAGCATCTCCACAGGGGTCAGACACAGCTCTCACTTGCTGTATTCCCAGCAAACATGACCCAATGCCATGGGGAGGTCCACCCCCAGCAAGGACATTAGTTGTTCCTTGTGCCCATTAAGTTTTTCCAGAAGAAAACACATTTGCAGCTGCGTGTCTTCATCCCGATTTTTGTTCTCAGCACAAAATCCCAAAGTGTGGCAGAGCTTCCCTTGAAGGGAGGAGAACCACAATTAAATGTGTCATGGGTCTCCACCAGATGCTGGGAGAACCACAGCAAGGCCACCAGCAAACTGGGAAGCCTTTGATAGCCAGGCTGCAGTTGTCTCTTCCTCCAAGCGGGACTCATGGGCTTGGGAGCAGGGAGAAGGTAGGAGAGGAGGGAGGGAAGGGGTGGAAGAGTTTGGCCCATTCTCCAGTGCCATGGAGAGTGGGGAGGGCTTCACCTAGGGCGTGAGGCACCTCCTTCAGGGTCAGAGTCTCTTGCAGATAGATACAAAGGAAGGGCACGTACACATTCCCCCTGAAAGACCCCGGCAGCTGTACAGGCAGAGAAGCTCAACTCCACTGTCAGAGAATGCCAGTTTGCAGGACCTGGCACCCCAAAAGTGGTGCCAACAGCCTGAAATGCTATGTTTCGGGCAGATCCTTGGGACTGCAGCAGACAAGGCTGGGAAGGGCAGCCCCAGCTCCAGGCAGAAGCAGCTGTACCTACTGGTCTCCTGCGGATGTCACCTAGCCTGTTCCCAGAGTCCTCCTCACTGGAGACCCCTGCCCGGGGGAAAACAGCCATCTAAGTCCTGTTACAATATCTTTACTGAGCCATCATTTAAGCTCACTACGTATCCCTCCAGCCCAAAGGCACAGTGACAAGCTTTCCAGCTTTTCCAACCACCATTTCCGGGTGCTGCTCCAGGATCACCACCCTTCCCCTCACCCTGCCTGGCAGCACCGGTTCCCCAGATGGAAGTGGGGGGCTCATGCCCTGCTTCTCCACTGCAGTAGAAACACCCTCCCCAGCCTGGGCTTTTGCTTGGGGTGAGGGGGTTTTGAAGTGGAGGCTGGCTGCTGCAGCTGGCCATTAACACCAAGGGGAATCCAGTTGGCTCTATGTGCCGGTGACAGCTGGGAAGGACACTGCCTTCCCAGAAACTGGCATCTTCCTTGACCAAGGGGACATTCCAGTGGCAATGGCAACTGAAGAAATTTAGCCATAGCAGTGGTGCAGGTGACAGTAAAGCATAAACAACACCCGCTCCCGCTTTGGGCAGCATGCCCACTCCATGCTGCCCCAGTTGAGCACCAGGCAGACAGGTCTGCCCCCATTTGCTCACCTCTACAGCCCCTTTTGGGAGGCAGAAACCATCCTTCACCCCACCTTGTCCTCAGGGTGCTGAGCCCCTCAGCCCCACCTCCAACCCGCTGTGGATGGAGGAGAGCTCAGCATCTGCAGCAGCCCTTCCCCAGGATGCTCATGAGGGCAGGTGGCTCTTCCCCACCACCACTGCAGTGGTCCCTCCTCCAACCCCAACACTCACCTCCCCAAGACCAGGCACTGCTGTCCCAATGAATGCACCTACCTGACAGTGACGGCCGGTGGCGGATCCTTGGAGCGCACAGAGCTGCTCACGGAGACACCAGCCAGGGGAGGCACATACTGACCTGCTCCCACACGGAGAGGGGAGCTATGAGCCCCTCCTGCTGTGGGCCCCCTCTCCCCCTGCCTCACCCCACGCAGCTCCTCATTGCCTGTATTGACGAGCCCTTAATGAGCTTTGAGTTCATGTCCAGTCAAATCAACACCCTGCATGTCGCGGGTGTGGGGCGGGGGGGTACCCAGAGCCACTGGAAAAACACACGTCGCTGGGAGAGAAAAGGCTCCAAGGGCATGGGCTGGAGGCAGGGCAGGAGCATGGACAAATGGCCTGGGGCCAAAATATGGAGGAGGGCAACAGGCGAGTGGGTTGCATGGGGTTGGTTGCACTCATGTTCCTGCAGCAGTTCCTGCAAGGGTGGCTGCAGCCGTTCCTAAGAGCCATGCTAAAGGCACTGTGCACATCCCTTGCCCTCCCGGTTTGTGGCCTGACAGTGATCTCCATCTGCTCTGTGAGCAGGGCTGGATGCAGAGGTTGCAGAGGTCCGGCAGGCTGTGCGCGGCGGGGAGGTTGAGTCTCGGTCCATGAGCTTCTCCTGCTTTCGCACAGCCCTGGCCCAAGAGGGCCAGGCTTGCGACAGCGCAGCCCCACGAAGGGGGAGCAGGGCAGGCAGGCCTCGGAAAGAATCATCCCAAAGGACACCATGGTGTCACTGATCGGGTGCACAAGTGGGTGTGGGTCAGGCTTTTGGAGTGGAGGGGGAAGGGGGAGGAAAAGGGATACTTCTCGTTTGAAGGATCGTGTACCAGCCACGGAAAGGATCCACATACCAACGACCAGTTGCCTAGAGCATAAATCCTGTAATTTTCTCTAAAGAGGTTGCGCGGAGTCTTTATTTCCCTTTTCTTTTTCTTTCTGGGGCCCAGGACAATTTGCAGCCACTGGGAGTGTGGAGAAGTCTCTCTCAAAGGCAGCGCGCGGGAGCTGCCGGCTCTGCCAGCATTGCCTCATTAGCAGCAGCATTTTCAGAGGCGCAGGGGAAGGAGCCCAAGTGAATTAAAGTATAATTCTGCCCAGAGATCGCCAGCCAAAATGACACCTTCTCACTTACCAGCTCCTCTCTTTGTGTTAAAGCAGAGGTAGGTATGCTTAAATTAGTGACAAAAGAATACTTAGCAGCTTTCACTGCTGTGGAGACCATGTGGCTGGTGCCCTGGATTCCCCCCATAATCCCCAACCCATACCCAGGGGCTTGGTCCACCCCAGGCATGACCCCACACCAGCTCCCCAGGTGCTCAGGTAGGCTGAGGGTACCCGAATAACCCCACACGTTTTGTTCCTCATTAGCAAAACTCACCTTCTTTAAAGGTCCCTGGTGTCTCCTTAGAGCAGGCAATCACACCCATAACCCATCACAGCTAAACCCAACGCAGCTCATCTGCCAAAGAGCTTAACCCATACGGATGGGAGGGAAAACATCCTGCCTTACATCTTTGCTGAGGTTGCTGCCTGTGGTCCCATCTAACCTGTGCTAATATCTTGCCAACAGGCTATATTTAAAGATCACGTTTCAGGATAAGCAGGCACTAGAGGAGCACAGAGGAGGCAGTAAGACGCCCACCAGGTTATTTTGGCCATTAAAAGAGAAAGAGGTAGTGCCAGGAGGGCTGGCAAGGGGGAAAATGGAGAAAGAAAATTATTTTTGCTGAGTAAATCCAGGAGGGGTTTGAGAGCTGAGTGAGAGGATTGAATACAGGCTGAAGGCATCCTGAGAAAAAGGCATCCTCTGTGAGCTGAAGCAAAGGCTGTGAGTGGGAATTCCTTCTGAGAGTGAGCTGTGGATCTGACAGCGTGCCTTGGTTCATCTCTTCTGCCTGCATTCCCCATGCTGCTCTGTGAGCTTGAGTACTTCTTATTTAACAGCTAATAAAATTAAAAGAAAAGTAAATACATATATATGCCTCAGGAATCTTTCCTTTAGACTCTTGTCTGGGATATAAAACAGCCAGTGAAAACGTTGTGCTGCCCGCACTCCCTAGAAAACACATTCTGAATTTATGCAAGCGAGCACAGCCTCGCACTGGCCAGACCTGCAAGGACAGGGAGCGTGTAGTGCGGAGCAGGAAAGTCATTATCATCCGTCACACCATGGAACTCTGCGGGAATTGCTGCCAGCAGAGTCACAGAGTCATAGAATAGAAAGGTTCGGGTTGGAAGGGACCTTAAAGATCATCTCATTCCAACCCCCCTGCCCTGGGCAGGGACACCTCCCACTAGACCAGGCTGCTCAAAGCCCCATCCAGCCTGGCCTTGAACACTTCCAGGGATGGGGCATCCACAACCTCCCTGGGCAACCTATTCCCAGAGTCCCACAGGAGCAAGACCCTGTCCCTGCCCAGTGAGCCACGGATCACGGTGTTTCGGGGAGCTCCTTCACAGCTCCTGGTGAAAGCGGAACCAGCAGAGGTGGGCTTCCCCTGTCCCGTGGGGAATGCACAGGCACAGCCCTGGATGTGCTGGATGATGTAGGAGGCTCAGCTCTCCCTCACCTGCCAGGCTTGCTTTGGAAAGGAAAGGCCAGGAAAGGGCTTTTTGAATGTAATGCCGTGTTACCAGGTCAGATTTGCTTCAGCCAAACAAACCAAATTAAAGCAGGTACCTGCAGAGGGTAGTTTCAGTGAGGAGCCAGCAGCAGAGCCCCTGGCCTCCTTTTGTCAAAAGAAATTAAACTTCATCTACCGAGATATCATAACTCACCCGTTCCTGAACACGCCGTGCCTGGCATTAGCCTGTCCATCACTCTTCCCTCTTGTTCTTCAATCTCCCCTCAAGGCCCACTGCTGATGTGACACCTCTTAATGTAAAAAGGCAGAGACGGTAGCAGCTTGCTTGCAGAGCAGGTGCAGATCTCAGGCCGGAGGGAACCAGCCTCTTATATCCATTTTCACAGCTCCCCACGGAGTCCTGGCTGAGGAACACCTGAGAACCGCAGCAGGTTGACTGGAAACACTAGGTGCTGCGGGCAAAGACGGTCACTCTTTTCACTGGAAGCACCGCAAATCATCTCCCCACCTCACACACTGCTGGCCTGGAGAGAAAACAGGCCAGAAAGCAGCCATGGCCACTGATTTTGAAAGCAACAAGTGTTTACGTCATTTTTTGCGCAAGCAGGCAGCGAGTATGGAAGGCACTGGGAAGTTAGGATTTCTCTCAGCATCCGTCTGAGCAACCCCTTCCTTTCCCAGAAGAAAAGAAAGTGGGACCAAGAAAAGAATAGAGGATATGGATATTTCATACTTGGCTGGAACTAGACACAGACTGGTAAACCCAAATGAATTTGGGACCATGCCTTAGGAGAGAAACTGAATTTGTTTGGAAGGGTGGGATTTGGAGCTGCTCCCTTGGTTGTTGTCCATAAACATTCATGAGACTAAATTTTGATTCACCAGTGTGTTCCCAGAAAATGGGAGCTTGGCACATACTCAGACAAATACTCGCTGGCTTGAGTATTTGCATTTGAAGCATTTGGGCTGCCACCTCCAAAGCTTTTGGTGGCTTGGGAAGTATCCAGCGAAAGAGCCCAACCCCACCATATAATCTGGGTGAGTAAACACAAGTGCAAAGAGTGTTTTCTGAATAACAGCTATTGGATGCAATGATAGCAGTAAAAGCAGCCAAGTAATCAGGCTAGCCATCTCTTGGTTTAAAATTCATTTGCAAAAATCATTAGCACAATCATTGTAAAATAAGCAGAGGTATAATCACTCGAGGATAATTTGCAAAGAGGAAGAGGGCTGCACTCACTGAAAAGAGCTGCTACTAGCTGTGAGGGGGCCTGGCTCCGACTCAGCCCACCAAGTCCACCACCTCCATGGGGAAGTCTGGCAGGTTATCGCTTTTCTGAGCCCAGTCTGAGGCATGGCCTTCTCCTCTGCAACCCCAGCGATCCTGTCCACCTTCTGTGGAGACTCTGAGGGCTTGCCTCCTTCCTCCCTGAGCAGGCTCGGAGCTCAGGTCTGCTCTGAGCCCTGCTACCCAAGCCATCCTCCCCAAAACGGTGGTCAGTAGGGTATAGACAGGGAAAAAGTGGGAGACCTGGGTAGGTAAGGCAGGACAATTCCTGTGCTCTATCCTTCCAGCTTCCACCCACAGGTGCTATACGGGACTCCCAACCCAGATGGCCTGTTGAAAACTCCCCCGGTGGGGTTTAGGGCTGTTTCATCAGCAGTGGCTGAGCTGTTAATACCCAGTAATGTAATTGCCTCCCAGTCTTGCTGGCCTCTTCTCCACAGGAAAGCTGCCAGAACCTGGGCTCCTCCTGATCTTGGTCACCTTGTGCAATCTCTCCCAGTTAAGGTGGGATGAGACAGTCCAACAGCATAGGGAGAGGTCTTGCCCCACACTTTTATAGTTCTCCACAGGCTGCCAGCCATGGTCCTGGGGCACACAGCCTCTCTGAAATATCCTTCCCCCAGAAACCTGTACAATACTTTCCACAGCTAGCACTTTTATTTACAGTTGCCTTCACCCAGTGGTCTTAAATCTACATTTATGCCACTTGCCCCTGCAGCTGCTAGGAGCCCTTGGGAGCAATTTCATCTGGAGATCACTTGTTTCGAAGGCTGGGCATTTTTAAATCACTTCCACTGCCAGCAGCGCAAACAAAGCAGAACATGGTGGAAGAGCAAAAACTGTAAAAGAAATATAGTAAGAACAAAACTGAAAATAACTATGAGAAAAGAAAAGGAATTTCCACCCTAGAGGAGATTAAAGGTGACCTGCAAAAGAAAAGTAGATTGGGTGGAGCACTTTTGTTCAGGGTTTGCCTGTTCAATTTTTTCCCCTGGAATACTCTGGAGACAGGGAGAACTAGTGAGATAATGTCACTGGAAATACTGGCAGTAAGACTTCATCATCTGCGAAACAGACAAGTTCTGCTAAGCTCAGTGTTTTTTCTGCTTTTTGTCCTGTACACTTCACCTTAACTCATGGGGTTGAGAAAGACCTGGGAGAAAAGCTTCCTCTGCTAAAGATTTATCAGTACTGAGCTTTTGGTCAGCAAGTGAGACCTGAAGGACCAAGAGTCCTCCAGCACAAAATGAAGAAGATCAATCTGACAAGTCCTGAGATGTCTTATGGTAGGACAGGGGGTATTGGGTAGAAGAGAAGGAAAAGGCCACGAAAAAAAATCCATGCATTCAAAGAGGTCATAGTGGCTTTTCCCTACTTTTTCTTTCAGTGAAGAGCCTTCACCTCCACTTTGTTTGGGTAGAGTACCTCTGGGGGTATAACTCATGTTTCCACTTGATTGAAGTAAATAGGCCTGTCTATATGGAAGTTTCTGAGAGGAGAGAAACACACTGCTTCACACGGCATAGCATGCCTACAGCTTTTGGTAACAGCTAAAGCACAGTGAAAGCTCAGGCCTCTGCACCTTCACAACATCTCCTTCCCTGCCCGCACCAGAGCTGGTGGTGGTGCTTGAGGATGGATCGTACCTGCGGGTAGCCCAGCCCATTCACCTGATCATGCTGATAACTACAGATTCAATTTCCTCCTGGAAAAATCCAGACCGCAGTTGCCCTTCCAAAGTGCGAGGTTTAGTTACCAGCACCTGCCTCCCAGGAGCTGCCAGAAAGCTCTTGAGCTGATTCCTGGTCAGCCTCTAAGCACTGGCAAGGGTAAAACACCTGCCTGTGGAATTTCAGCTTTCTCCAGAGATTTTTTTGAAGGACAGAGTCCCCAGAGTGTGAGCATCCCTGGGATCCAGGTGGCACAGGGACACTGGTGTCCCCGGGGGGGGCCCAGAGGGCACAGGAGGCCACGTACCACTGCTGTCCACAGTAGGATTTAGGAACAGATTCTGAGCACAGCAGAGACTCCCCTTGCGCCCATCTTCCCGGCTACCTCCCCTGCCACAGGGGTGTCTGAGTGAAAATGGGTGTCCAGTATCCCTGTGGTGTGCGCCTCCTGCCCAGCACACCAACAAGGGGCATGAGACCCCGGGAACCAGAAGCGAGAGCTATCACGGACCCCAGCCATGGGATTTCTGCAGGAGAAGGATTTCTGTCAGGTCTTGTGTAACAGCAGGGCTACAGTACCTACCCACTGCAGGGACCTCCCTTAGGTCTTACATGTAAGAAATCAGTGTCGCCCATCTAAATCAAAACCAGTTAGGCTAAATTAAACCAGAGCAGCCCACTTTGAAAGCATCATTATTCCATTTTAAAGACCATTTGGGTGATAGGTGGACACAGTCATGTTGATGAAAGCGTGCCTGCGTCTGCAGGTTGTTTTGATAAATGTAGTTAAAAAAACAGAGCATCTTTCGATCGGTGAAACTGCTCTCTGAGGGACGGTGATGATTTAGCTCTATTGCTTTTAATCCGTCCAAAGCAGTGTGAAAGGTAACACTGTGTCCAACTTAGCTCAAACTTGATCCTGATGGACTTAATATAAATTAAAATCAGTGTGAATGGAACATAAATAGAAGTGTCCTCACATACTTTGGAAGATTTAACTCAAATCACATACTGTGTTAAACCAACCTAACTTTAAAGTAAATGTGCCCTTAGGTCTAGTTACATCGTTGGTATAACTCTGACAGGAAAGCGCATGAATTTTTTTTCCCTCTTTATTAAGAGGCCTATGCTGATAAAAGCTCTGAGGTAGATGCTTTAAATCAGCATAAGTACAGTTATACTGATAGAGCTTATGCTACTCCCCAGTACAGCTGTACGGCAACGGTCTCCTACAGGGAGAAGCAGCCTTATTGCACAGCTGTGTTTGACCCCAAAATCACAGGGGTGTGGGGAAAACTGTGATACAGGTGGAGGAAAAAGGGGACAGATATTGGCATGAGATGCAAGCCAGGGCAAGTTAACAACAGAGGCAGTACAACCACTGCCCACCACAGGGCAGTACGTGGGCCCTGGGGACAAGAGGAGGAGGAAGAGCAAAGTCCCGGCTCCTCTGTGAGGTGCCACACAGCTGCAATCTCAGTTATCGGGACGTAGGAAGGGACGGTGCCCGCAGCGAGAGGGAAAACTTCTCCAGCCTGCAGCCTTGCTGCTGTTTGCCCCTGTGATGCACACAACCCAAACGAGCCCTTGTTTGCAGCAGTCGTGTTTCACCCTCCCCAGGGGATTTGTTTCTATCGATAGAATCGGACGGTGGGAAATTGCTTTGCTGTCGTTCGATGTGCCGTACGTCAGCCCGCCCGAGGGGCTTTGGCCAGAACACCCTGAAGATGCTGCTGACACCTCTGCCCAGGGTCAGTAAAGCACCCTTCCCTTCCTTCCAGAGAGGGAAGACATTCTGGAAAGTTTTACCAAGATTACAAATTACGTCTAGTTATAGTCAAGGTCCAGAGGCTCACAAACTTGAAATGATGTCAGACGTGTTTACTCACGAGTCTCTGTCACACGGACATCAGCAGTGTGATTAAGACACAAAAAATACCGAAGTGCAGTTCTTCCCCAGATGCCCTGATACACACGCACCCATGTAGAGATGCGCAGCATCTCAGACCAGTATCTCTAACTTTCTGAAAGGGTCTGGCTCCCTTTTGCCTTCTTCCTCTTCACAGGAAGCCTCGGGGGAGCCTGAGGACCAAACAGCAAAGGTTTTGCTGCTGCCTCCCCTGACCGCAGGCTGATCGAGAGACCCCTCGGAAGTAAGCCCCTAGCCCTAATAAAGCCCAGCTCCAACTCTCTGGAGACCAGGGAAGCAAGAAAGTGGGACTGAGCTCAACCACCCCCAAATGCAAGGGAAAGGCTGCCCCTGTCTTGAACTGCAAAAGAGCTGTGGTGGGTCTCATATTGAAAATTACGTTATGTAAAATCTTAAGCACCAAATAACTTTTACAATTTGGATCTTTTAAGTGGCTGGGGCAGGTAACTCAAAAAACGGAAATTAATTCCTGTAATTTTTCCAACTTGTCACTGTAAAATCAATATGTTCTGAAAGCGTTCAAGTATCCTCCACCCACAGGCTCTGAAAAAAACTAGCTGTGCCTGACTGCACCATTCACCCACGTGGAGACACACACTCCTGTGCTTGGGCTCCTGGACAAGGAGGTTTACGGGACAGGACAACTGGAGGCTGCCCCCAGGCTCCAGTTTTACTTAGCTGGTAACTTACACTTTGACTGAGCAGGAGGTGTAAAGCTGAGCCCTACAAAAGCAGCCGGGAATGGGAGAGCCCAGTGCTGGTGGCAGGACAGACACCCATGGGACAGGACCGCATGGGGCATGGGAGAGAGGACCCCACTGCTGCCTCCCTGTTACGTGACTGACATACACATCACACCAGTGGATGGGAGCCACGGTTCCCCAGCCTGTCTGGGGAATTTGTACCTCATCCAAAAGCGTAACACAGAAAACTAACACTGCCTGGATATGTTTTCCCCATAGTTATGAGATTGCAGCATCCCACCACAAAGCCCTCTGCTCCTAGACAGCCTGGTCATGAAACACTGGGCTCCAGCTCTCAGGTCATCCCCACTTCAAAGCTAGTGTGTGGGGAGGGAGGCTCGCATTGCACGAGGTGGCAATGGCCCTTCTCCAGAATGTGGGAAGGTGACCGGTTGCTTTTTTTATTTGGGAGTGGGTTTATTCCTCCACGAGAAAAATAAGCTCGTTCCATCTCCTATTGAAATATGAGGTCAAGAAATGCACCTGACTGCCAGCAATCACTCATCCTTCTCCAGAGACCACTATCTACACCATGGCACAACAAAAGCCTCACCCTCGATAAAGCACAATTTGGAAAAGTCTAGTGGCCACTGTCAAATAGCAAATGAGCATGAGCATGCCTCCGGTCCAGAGCAGCCATCCTACACAGCTAGTGGGGTAAAGCTCCCCATGCTGGCTGTAACCCAGGCTGGGAAGGAAACTATTCTACAGCCTGTAAAAAAATTAAAAAAGGATTAAAAAAAAAATCAATCATTTCACAGCATGGTCTTGGCATGTTACCAAAACCAAGACAGGACAGAGTTGCCCACAACTGGCTTTGCACAGCCATTGAAAGCATTTCTCCCTGGGAATCCCTTTCCTTTCCAAATAGCTTTCCAAGCACAGGCTTGACAAACCAGAACAGACAGCTCCAAAAATACATGTCCTCCTTTGCAGAGAGAGTCATGGGTCAGGGATTCAAAGTACAGCCAGAATCATGCTCCAAGAGCAGTTGAAGGGGCAGAGCTTATTCTGGGTTTCAACACAAACCAGCATTGTTAAACACATTTCTCCTCCTCCCTTGGCCCCAGTGAGAGATCCAGGAATAAAGTCTTTGACTTTGATGCCCCAGTCCCTCCCTTCAGCCTCACAGGAGGAACTGTATGGTAGTGGATGCATATGTCCTCATCCCCTCAGGTCTTACATTTTAATTCTTACTTTTTGAAAGCTTATATTATTTTATCTTCTCCTTTGATGAACATTACTCCCCTCTTACCCTGTTCAAACCCAACGTAGCTAATTAGTAAGAGGTTACTGTACATAAGCACATGCAACCTAATAAAGCACAGCAAGATGACCTGGCACTCTCTATACCCTCATGACCCTCTTTCCTGGCCCTTGTTGGCTGTGCACCCAAGTCACTTTGCTTCCGTCTCTTATTTCTACCTGGGCAAGGCTCACCTCCTTTCAAGACCAGTAAAGCACCTCACCAAACCCCTCCTGCCACACACCAGGGAAGAAGAAGCTCAGAAAAATCCCCAGATGCAAGCACAAACCGCACAGCCACTGCAGAGTCATGAAAACTGAAGATATCCTGATGATGAGAAGAAATACATATTACTTCATGCTGGACAATGGTAGAAGTGCAAGAATTCCTATAAGAGTCCTCCAGGGCCTGGATACATCCTCCAGGGCCAGGTTGGAAAGGGTTGCCCAGCCATCGGCAGCCCAAGGCCGTGCTAGGGACACCATGGTGTCTCCCTACCTGATCAAGAGCAGAGGAGAGCAGTCCAGCCAAACCAGGAATCACGTTCATCCAGATGCAGATCTCAGGGCAGAGGCTCAAGAACAATGCATTTCTCTTTGGGTAAAAGAAACTTGTCAGAATGGCATGGGAAGGCATTTGTTTAGTGCACACAGGGATGGACACAAGCTCTCTAGCTGGGAGGGTGGATGGGCGGTGGGGGGAGTGTGGCAAGCAAATAATTCTTAACAACTTGTTTGGCTTGTTTGTCATTTGTTTTATCTTTCTTTTTTTCAAATTCTGTCTGGTACAAGTTTTGAATNTAGAGAATGAAGAAAGGAGAATGAAAATACAAGGCCTTTTGGCTTGATTTCTTTTTTTAACAAACTATTTTCCTGTGTTTCCTTTCTGGAGATAGGGGTGAAAATAGTCTTTTAATGAAAAAAAAAAAAAAACAACCTGAAAACCCAGAAATGGTAATTAGGAGGTTGACAGATGTCTGTTCTTTCTTCTATATACAGTGTTTTTCCTCCAACCAGGAGGAGCAGCACAGCATGGCTACCTCATAACTTCCCTTGGACTTCAGCTTCAAATGCATCTTGTCTTGGTATGTTATCAACAATTACAGGGGATAAAAATCTCTCCCTCCGTACCATCACTTTAATAGCTTATTTACACCCTGGTGGTGCGCAAAGAGGGAGCAGTTTCCTTTCAGACTTGGAGATCTACAGAAGTGCCCACTTCCAGGAGCTGATGGAGACCTCTCAGATGTGTTGTAGACACGCAACAAAGCCTGAGATGTTCATATCAGTGTAACAAACCATTACTTGGTCCCTCACCACGCCTGCATGCTGGGGGGCTCAGAGCAAATGACAGCCATTGGTGCCATTTTCCCTTGTTCCCCCCTGCTGGGTGTACCTGGGTCACTGAGCTTTCCCTTAAGCTTCCTGACACTCTGTCAATCCCATCTGGAATTTCAGAGTTGGAAGGGACATCTAGCGATCATCCAGTCCAACTCCTCTGCTAAAGCAGGATTGCCCAGAGCACATTACTCAGGGCTGCATCCAGACAGGGATTGAAAGTCTCCAGAGAAGGGGACTCCACACCCTCCCTGGGCAGCCTGTCCCAGAGCTCTGTCACCATAAAGAAGTTTTTTCTCATATTCGATTGGAACCTCCTGTGTTCCAGCGTGTGCCCGTTACCCCTCGTCCTGTTACTGGGAACCACTGAAAAGAGCCTGGCTCCATCCTCCTTCAACCCACCCTTTAGATACTTGTAAACATTAACGAGGTCTCCCCTCAGCCTTCTCTTTTCCAGGCTAAAGAGTCCCAGCTCTCTCAGCCTTCCCTCATAAGGGAGATGCTCCAATACCCCAGTCATCTTTGTTGCTCTACGCCACACTCTCTCCAGTAATTCCCTGTCTGAAGGGAAGGGATCCGAAGCATCTGGATTAATTTCCTGATCCTGGGAATTCTGTTATTGCTTTCAATGAGGACAGCAATGCCCCCTCTGACTTTATTAAAACATGCTGCTTCCTGGCAGAGGTGGGATGCGACTATCAGATTATACATCGGCAACAGAGGAACCAGTTCATGAGTATTTATTTTCAATAACAGCCCCACGTTTGTGCTCAGAACTGGAAAGTGATTTATTTCTCTCTAGGATTTTTGCAGTGTTACCCGGCTACTCAGAAAAAGGCGTGAACACATCTCCACGATTTCTCTGGCAGTGCAACACCACCTTGCATCTCCAGGACGTGGCAGCAGGAGCAAAGGGGTTAAATGTCCCACCAAGGGTCGTACAAGAAACACGCACTAATGCCTCAAAGTGAATCTGGATGGGAAGCCCCACTCCTTTAACTTTCCTTCCTGTTGCTTGAAGACGAGAAGGCAGGTTTCCTTCTCAAAACACATACCACCTTTTCGACTACGGGTGCTGCCAAGGCAGCCGCAGCCCGTGCCTGAAACCAAACCTCTCCTGCACGATCCTGTGGCAGCTCTGAGAGTGAGGAGGCAGCCGCAAAGCAAGCACTCACCGGACACCCCAGCACCCCCCCAGGGCTGGTGCTTTCTCCAGCTGATGGGGCTGTGCCAACTGGCTCCGAGGTGGCAGCCACTGGGTCCATGCAGAGACCCGCCGCGGGGAGCTGCTCCCCCCACCAAATCGTGAGCAACACAGCTGGGAAGGAGAGGAAAAAAACCCAACAAAATGCTTACCCATGAAGCCTGGCTGCAAGCCTCTGGATGTTAAGCTCTTCCCTTGACTGTGGCTGCAATGTGACATTTAGCGCCTTAAAAAATAAACTAAAAAAAATGGTGCTTCATGTGATACTGCAGTCCTTTGCAGGCAACGAGAATGAGGTTTGCCAGCTCTCTCTGCCTTTTATAGTAAATCATTTCCAATCAAACAATAATATCTCAGAGAGGTACAAATTTTGATACTTGACTTCCAGCGTTCATTCCGCCAACAATTTTTAGGTTTTAGTTTTTAAAGGAAAGGAAATTAAATGGAGAAAAGATCACCCTATGCTAATTCACCAGTTAAACTCACAGGAAACTGCAGAAGATAAGGTTCCCATAGCAATTGGAATAGGTACTGCATTGCACAGATGAGGCCTGATTTTCCCGCTTACTTTCAGCGCCGGTGGTTTATCTCCACACAGCACAGGGGAAAGCAATTACTTGGAACGAGGAACAAGGGAAAGGAGCCTGTGGCATCTCTGATTCTTTTTAATGGCCATTCTCCAGCGTGGTTTGATGCCCCACAATTGCAACACAGCCATGCACCCTCCGCCACAGCAAAGCTCCTGCGTGGGGATCCCGACACTATCTTTTCCTGTGGCTTTCTTGACCGTGAAATTCTGATAGGCATTCGAGTAGGTTTTGGCAGGGAGTTTTACAGCCCCAGCCTCCACAGGACAGAGCTGTGTGGCTCCGCACCAAACGCCGCTTCCAAGCGCAATCCCTCCCCAGCCATCGCCTCACATTCATGACTACCCTGGCAACAAGAGACCTTTAATTCGACACAATCTGCTTCCAATGAACCCATCTTAACTATTAATTATCGCTTTGTCTTGCCTGAGCTTATGGTTATTGCACCCGATTATGTCTTCCTCATCCCCTGAGCAGTCATCTGCAGCACAGCCGAGGGAGCGCAATCCTTCTCCCACTCTCTCCCCAAAGCTACTCTGCAGCACAGAATCAGGCCCATCAACTCCTTCATTAATTCCTCTACAAAATGCCCCAGCAGTGCAGTTAAATTTGTGGGCGTGCAGTCCCTGGGGTCTCATTTCTCCCTGCTGTGCTGCAGCTCTTTTTTTTTTTTTTTTTTTTTTTTTTTTTTAACCAACTGCTTGGGGACTTTTCCTGCACTCCCTGAATTTTGTGAAAGAATTGCCAAATATTCAGCTGTTTCACTCTTGGATGCGTTTTCACTGAGCCATGTAGTTTTGACTGAGAGTGAGCCCCTACACAGTTTTTCCTCACCCCCTTTCCAGCCCAGGGCTGCCTTGAGAGCCATCATCAATAACTGTGATTGCATCGAGCACCCTGTCACTCTCTTCCCTTTCGGTGACAACCGAAGCCATAACTACTAACACTGCAGCCTCTTTTTATCACTGCCTATGATATGTTCCTGGCTCACTCTCCCTCGTACGTAGGTGACCTAGCAATGCACTTTCCTTTGTCGTCCTCCCGCTTCTTATGTACTTCTGAACCAACTTACTCCCTGCACTAATGCCCCGTCGTTCTGTGCCTTTGCATCCCTAACTTTGCTCCTGCACATCTTTATTCTCTGCTCTCTCTCTCACCACTGTGGTTTCCTTTCCTCCTCCAAACACGACCGCTTTTTTTTTTTCCCTTTTTTGTTTTTTTTGTTAATATGTTGTTTTTCTCTTCCCCACTAGTGTCAGTCATGGAGGACACTTCTGAAAAAAAGCGTGTTGCTCTCTCCCCGGCTGCTGACAGGGAGAGTTGTCCCCAGTGAGTCAAAAGAAATGCTGTCCCTGGTGGGTACATCCAGCTGGCTGGAAGGAGAGGGTGTCCCAGATGCTTCTGTCTCAGGCTTGAAGGAGAGAAGGGAAGACCTCAGGAGAGAAAAGAAACCACTTCGGGAAGGATAGAGCGAATCAGCCCGGCATATGGAGGTGCCTCAGAAATGGGTTTCTCTCTCTGTGATGCTGAGGACCTCCTGGACCGGAGGGGACCATCCCTTGCGCTTCAGTTCGGACAGACCCGCTACGCGCTTCTTCGGCTGCGGCAGATCCTCCGCTGGGGAAATCAGCTGTGTCAGCCGCTGCGGAGAGGAATTCTCTGTTAATTAAGCTGATAAACAAACTGACACCCAATAGTGATCCACAACCATTGCTGGGGGCAAAGGCATCTAGAGAGCTAACGCTCCCAGCTCCGCTCCGGCTGAACGGCTGCGAAAAGGAGAGGAAGGAGAGCAGGTTTGCTTTAACTGCTCCCAGTGACAATTATACCACCTGTGGGCTCAAACCTTGGCCATGGATTGACAACCCGACATACAGGGCTCCATACAGGTCTCCCCCAGTGCCACCAGTGCTGCAGGCTGTTCCACACACAGGGATGCCAGTGTTGTCTCAGCTTTGGGGCAATTTATCCTTAAAAAAAATGCCAAGAACTCGGAGCTCTTTGGGCAAAAGGTGCTGGCCCACAGAGACAGCTGCTGTGAATTTATGTGTTTTCTCGTCCCATTTTCGAAGCCCCTCTGTTGCCACACTGTCCCAATTTAAAGTAAAACAGAACCAATTTTCTGGTTTGTAATTTTACTTTTCAGCTGGGCCTCTTCTAACCAGCTAAACTCTGAAATTAACAGCATATTGCTCAGAAACTGTTCACTCTCAGAGTGGTAAGACCTGATTACACCAAGGAATGGTACGCTCAGAGGCTCTTGCTTATACTTATTGCTATAACAACCAAGGTCAGCTAACTTCCCTATTTGCCCTGTTAGAGGGTCAGAACCAGAAAAGTATAGAGGGCTCACACCTATAGGGAGGAGCAGACAGGACAGGTGACCCAAAAGTGACCAACAGGGTATTCCATCCCATCTGCATCACACTCAGTAGAAAAGCTAAGGGATCCAAGGGGCAAGTCTCTTCAATGGCCATTGTCTGAGGCGGACCCTATCTGTTTGTCTGCCTTTGATCCCAATCCGAGCATTCCTGACTCTGGATCTGGAATGCAGCTCCTTTTGGGCGCTGACTCCAGTATGGGACTTT
>VXBO01008293.1:478383-555380 GCA_013400135.1 Rhinoptilus africanus | reverse complement strand
TAAAACCCAACCTGACTGCTGTCTTAGTAAAGCCTTAAATTACAGGTCAGAGTGGGCACTGTACTTTCTCTGTCAATCCCAACAACATTGTTTCTTCCAGCAGCAATCTCTTTAGGAGTGACTATTCTGATTAGCGTTTCGAGTTACCTTGCCCAAAAGTCTGCCCACTGCAATGTATCACCCTCCTTTACTTCACCTCTGACTTCCTTGCATGCTTTGGACATCCCTTTTTCTAAGGTGGCCCAGTTTAAGAGCATATATTTATGGCACATCAAAGACAGAGCTTCTCATCAGGCCCTGTCTGCAACAGGACATGAACCCTAGCCCTCTTGACACACCAAGAGGCAAGGCTGTGGAAGAGCAGTTGTGGTGCAATCAAAGCAATCGGGATGTCTTTGGAAATGCTTTAAGAAAAATAGAAGCCTATAGGAGAATCCCAGAAGAAATGGGAAGCAGTGATATTCAGCAAGAATGATGAGTCTTCCACCAAAAGACATAGGAAGAGAATAGATCTACAGCTGGTTTTCTAAAATGAGCTGCATTCTTTCTATTTTCATGCTGTGTTTCTCATTGTGGAATGGTTGATTGAACCGGAAGAGATAATCCGTCAGTGCAGAGCGAGGAAGAGGCACAAAGGGATCTCCGGAGATCGGCTAAGAAAAACATCTCCAGCCCTTCCTTTCACTGAATGTAAGAAGTTATTTGGAATTCAGCAGGACTGGAGCTAGCCTCCAAGGAGCCAAAATAGGTTCAGAGAGACAGATAAGTGTTTTCTCATGGAAAAAAATGCTACATGATAATTGCATGTATTATTTTTAGGTTAGCTGTCCTTCAGTCTTTATAATAGCCAGAAATTGGTGAAATAATCTCCTAAAGCAGCCAGAGGGCAACACTACAGTGAAGAAGGCAAGCTTCCATTTCCATCCGCCTACTCCGGCACTTCTGCTGAGGCAGTGAGGAGAAGAGCTTTTTTTTTTTTTTTTGTCTCAAAGTGCTCAGCTATGAAGACAATTGTGACTGCTTGCTGAAATATTTTGCTGGTGTTACTTAGCCTGAATAGCCATTATCCCATGGTGACAATCTCAATGTTGACTTTGCTTCTTTCATTGTATTTTCTCCATGTAACCATCATGATTGTAACTTTATGAAAGTATCAAAGCAAATTCTCAAAAAAGAGCAAGTTATTCAAAGTATTTATAGACATAAAACAGTTTGGAAATTTTTCAAAGGTATATATTTTACTACCACTGTAAACCTAATCATTCTGTGTTTCAGTTTGTGTATTTATTTTGGGGGTCTTTTGAAGGTACAGCCTCAATGCTGCTGGAAAAAATAAACTCAGATTAAGAAAAGAACAAAGGTCAAAAGTGGGGAGGTGTTTCCTGAGCTCTTCCACCTCTCAGAGACTATGAGGAATAAAGGTAGGAGCTGGAGGGGGAGGCAGGATTCCGGACAGTGGAAACAAAGGAGGCTGGTGGAGAATGGGAAGGTGAGCCATAATATGCCATCCCTTAGGCCCCCAAAACCTGATGTTGTACGTAGTGTGAAATAAATGCCCCCCATTTGGCTCCTCAGCAGCCTCTGAAATGAAGTTCCACACTGTCAGACATACTTCAGGGAAAATTACAGGCAGCCCTTATGGCACTACTCCGCTCCTCCCAAGCCATGCTGAAAGCAAGGAAAACTTTCAGAACATGCATATGAGAATTGTTGTCCACGCAGAAGGCTTATGCTGGTCTTGATGATACCACAAGGGTTTTGAAGATAAAGTGCATATGAACTATGCTGTTTATTTTATCAGGTTTTCTCCAGAAGACTTCATTTATTTCTTTCTGCATTATTTCCACAAAACAAGAGTGTGTAGGATTCAAAATGGCTTCGCTGGAAAATGGTAGACCACTCTACTATTTTCAGTTCCTTCCCATAGGATATCTGGGAGATTTTTACCAGTTTCTGAAACTAGAATGCAAGTTGCACACAGATTGCGAAAACAAGTAATATCTGTCAAGGATTAATGCTAAGGTAACATTTTAAGCCTTACAGGGCTCTCCTGGAGTCACCATAGTTCCTGGACTTTTGTAAACTATACAGTGTGCAATCTGGGGAACAAACAGCACACATTATGCCACAATTGCTGTGGGAGTATTTATTTTCATCAAGAACAAAACTAGCCATGTGCATGGCTTGTAACTCTTCAAATGATCAAAAGCCTGTTGAGAAGATGTTCCACCTAAACAAAGGGCAGTGCTCTCCTCCTTTTAGCCTACTTATCCAGGGTAAGATGTGATGACTCAGGGAAGGTAAAGGTGGGCTGTGCTCCCCGGAATTACTCTTCGTGCTTTGATATGATGTGTGTGACTGTTCTGGTTCAGGAAGAGGGAGCTACTCATCCCCTTTTTCAGAGAGCATTTCTTTCACTCATTTGTCCCACAACTAAAGGGGTGGCTGAATCAATCAGGATGGCCCTTTGCAGGGTAATCTTTGGCAAGTCAGCTGTTGATTAAACTTTCCTTCCAGTGGTGAGCTAGGCAGGAAAAAATATTCTTTTATCAAAAATGAACTTCAAACTCTGAAAAGATGACCCTCGCCTAATGTTCTTCAAGTGCACCAAATTGCAAATTAAATAAACAGATGTCACAGGTGTTGCTTTAATGTTTGGGACATTTCCTTTAAAGCACAGTATGTCAAAGCCTTGTCTTTGTACTTTTAATCTGAGCATAGCAAGGGCACAGAGAAAGAACATTTCTTTGTGTGTTCACTTGTGGTCTATGGCTGAGTGCAGAAAGGAGTCTCCTACCCTTCAGAGGGTTTGCTCCCATTTCTCTGTGGTTTCCCTGAACAGCCCTGTCCCCTGTCCCAGGGGACTGTAATACTTAACATTTCTGTGACTCTGTTTGCATGTAAAGGGTTCTACCATTATTAATTTATTTAATCACACTTCATACTGAATGGTTTGGACTAAAACATAAAAGGGAAGTTTAATACTTATTTCCAGAGCAGTTTCAGAATTAGAAATAGGATTGCACACTTTGGTGAAGTCAAGCTTTTTGGTAACTGAAGGAGATTTTAAGCCTTGCAGTTTCTTAGACTAGTTTCAATCTTATGGGAGCAGTGTTCATGGTGTGTTGGCATGGTATACAAGGAGGGCATAGAGTGATCACTATCTAAAGCAAACTCTAATTATTTAGGTATTTTCAGGTGATCAAGTACCAGCCTTGTAACAAACTTAATCAAAGACGGTCACACTCCATCAACAATCAAGATATAGGCTTTACAATGGAAAAAAAAAACCAAAACAACACACCAAAACAAAGCAAACCCAAACATTTCGGAAGAGTTAGAGAAATAATTATGAATTGATCAGAGAAGATAGCAATAGTTGGCCAAAGGTAACTAGGAAAATGTATAGGAAAATGGAGTCACAGTGATGTATTGTTTGGTAGGCAATAGTAAGAACCCAGAAAGTATCATGCAAGATATTTGCTTTTTTTCCAAGGACAAGACTCTTGACATTGCTGTTGTTGTTATTGTTGTTGTTGTGAAGAATTGTGAAATGCAGAAAATGAGAAGGCTGCAGCAGAAGCAACAAAGGCATACCATACTATTATCCATAGTCATTCAAATAGATCACCCAACTGTGACATCCAATTAAATGGTATTTTCCAGGATTAACCCACAGCTAAAATGATACATCACGGTAGAAGAAAAGCTTCATGTATTGCTAACAACATGTTAGCTTCTCTTTTGAGTGAGAAAACAAGGGAAGACTTGGTTGAAAAGCATATATTTTTCTCTGTGACTACAGAGGCCTCAAAACATGGCACTTCAAGGTGTTCCCAATCATTAATCATTTCTACACAGCTGAAGGGCAAATAATTCACTGCTGGCTTGATTATTTTCAGGCACTAATGAAACCACATTAGGAATATTTGAAAATGTAAAAAATATGCTAAAATCAAGTAGTTGGAACCCTGGCTATATACAGTTATTTGCAGCTAATACTGTTGTTAACTCTGCATTTTGTCCCCCTGTCCAGAAATCAATAGAAAGTAAGAAAGAAAAATCGTCTCTAGCTTGTTGCTCTGTACCTAACCACAAAACAGAAAAATAACATCTAATTAAATCATCATTTCATTTGGAAAAAAAAAAATCAGTCAATTTTCCTCATCTCATTCAGTCATTTTTCTCAGTGAAAGTTTCAAATTTAAAGGAGAAATTACTCCTTTGAATGGGAAGAATGCATATTTCTGGGAAGAAGTATCCATGAGACAATTACTTGCATAGTGCGCAAGTAAATGGACCATAAATTTGTTTTCTTTGTTCTACAAGTTACTTTGGAAGTTAAGTAAGCATTGTCAAGTGCCAATTTTTAAATCCCATTTTCAAAGATAAACTTCCTGGAGGTGATAGAGCGGCTTTCAGTGACAGAAAGTTACTTATTATTTTCAGACTGAATGTTTCTTACTAAGACTTGCAATTAAAACAAACTGACGTTTTGCATGACAAAGTGCACAACACATTCATTTAAGGGTAAGTTGCGAAAAAGAACTGATGATAAATTCTTTGGTCATAAGCTAGTCATCATGGGGGAAAGAAATTATCTTACTGTACATAACCTTGGCATCACTTCATGGAGAACATAATTTCACCTTTCTGCCTCCGGGGATAAACCTTATTGAATATTTTGCTCGTCTTTATTTCTTCCTGTGTTCATTATAGTAATCAATGGTTTCTGACAAAAAAAAAAAAAAAAAACCAGGAAAAGAAAGAATGAGAAGGATATCAGGGAGTGTAATGATAGGACAAGGGGTAATGGTTTTAAACTGAAAGAGGGTATACTTAGATTGGATATGAGGCAGAAATTCTTTACTGTGAGGCTGGTGAGGCACTGGAACAGGTTGCCCAGAAAAGCTGTGGATGCCCCATCCCTGGAGGTGTTCAAGGCCAGGCTGGATGGGGCTTTGAGCAGCCTGGTCTAGCGGGAGGTGTCCCTGCCCAGGGCAGGGGGTTGGAACTAGATGATCCCTTCCAACCTAAACAATTCTGTGATTCTATGGTTCTATGATTTCTGGTGCAGTGATAGAACAGAACATAAAGAATAGTATTAGAGTTGTAGATGCTTCATCTGAGGCATTATTTTGCTGAAACCTGATCTCCTGCCTGAACTCTCTAAGTGTAACCATTACATTTCATAAAGGCCTTTGAACATAGGCATTCATCTTAATGGCTGGTAGCAAATAAAAAGCATTCATTTCCTATATTACTATATTGTGTCGACCTGTATACAAGACCAACATAGAAACCTTTCTTCAGGCAGTTTCTTGTTGGGTTCTGTGTGTTGGAGGTCACTGTACCAGCTTTGTATATAGAAGCAGTATATGGAAAATGTTGACTTCACTGGGAAGGACTATCTGTTGCCAGTGAAGATAAAGGTAATTTTCCTGAAGTGTGCATAGGCATAGCTCCATTAGAAGTGAAGAACTGAGTACCAGTTTCAAAAGTGACCTCTGTCCCTTCCTAGTAGAGTGAATACATGCATATCATACTCCATTATCTGCTTGGTTGAAGACTGAAGCAATTACAAAGATTAATGTAAAGGATGTCCTAATGTAACATTCACTTCTAAAAAGGATTAACAGAGAGAATAAAAAGGATGAAATTGCAATTCAGATATTAAATAGAAATGTGCATTTTTTTTCTGAGAAAAATTTATTTTGTAGTTTGTACATTCTGACTGAACATTGTAAATACTTTGAATATCAAAAAATAGCGATAAATCATTGAAAAGTCAATGCAGCTAATTTTCAACACCTTTGACTGACTTTTAAAAATGCTGCTTAGCGTTTTGTGACCTAAGTTTACAAAGAGAAAAATGCATTTTTTAAAGAACTAAATAACTGAGAAGATAATGTGAACAACTTGGTTTGAGTTGAAATGTTTTTAATAAGGTGAATGGAGCTGGAGTGGCCCATTGCAGAGATATTTTGAATGATCAGCATTGCTGGCATGTTGTAGGCACAGTAATAAGTAAATGAGATGCAAAATGGGAGTTGGAAAATGATGTTTGCATGGCCCTGCTTCTAGGCTAACATAACCTGTTTCTCAGCCAGAGTAGTTTGCCGGGGTGGAAAACACAATGATACATCTATGCTGTTTCTGGTGCCCACTTTGCTCAGATCTAGCTGCAACACTTTCTCAGGACACTGTATTATGGAGCTCAAGGGCTTTCTTTCCTTTGGTGGGGTAGAAATCCTAAATATCCTAAATCCTAAAATCCTAAATATAATTAAATACATACAGTCAGCTAGAAAGGAATTATGGCTGCTCCTAAATTTAGCCAAAATAAAGCATTCATATAAAATAACCTCAAATATGAATATCATGCAAAAATTTGTCCTGTAAAAAGACAGCACTGTCATTAGCCAGCTGCATACAAATGGTCTTTGATTCTATAAATACTGATTCTCACATATGAGCTAAAAAAAAGCGACTCTACTGACTCAGCATTTGGAGAAACCTATAGACATGTCTGGCATAGTCTTCTCTATAGAAGCTGAATGTGCCAAATTCTTGTCACTGAACTCTCAAGGACTAAAATGATAAAAGAGTTGAGTGTAAAGAAACAAGATCATCACTCGTCCATCTTAAACCTGGTGAGTGAAGGTGAATATTTAGAGCTAGGTAGCAATAAGGGTATGCTGTGTACATTACATTGGATCCTTCAAGTGTGTGGAGATGTGCAACTTTGTGCTTATCAAGATGAAAGAAAAGTCTTTTCAGATTCAAATCTGTCAGCTTCCCTGAAAACATAAAGCTAATAATGCAATGCAAAATGGTAGTGAGATGAAGGAAATGGTCCATAATACCTTTGGTGGCTAGGCTTTAATTCCTCAGGTGATCTATTACCTGGGATTTGGATACATGCTAGCACCACTTATGCCCCTGTTGATCACTTGTCATCTAGAGATGAGAGGCCCAGAGTGTGTTTTGGACTACATTTGCAGCGTCAGTGAAGTAGGTTTCCCAGTGTTATAACATCAGCTTTGGAAGGATGACCTGCGAAAAATGTAATAGCGCAGCAGAAACAGGTGGCTCTTAGCAAAAACGCTATGTTCAGTTCAGAATACAAGCTCTTCTAACTACCTATAAATAAAAAATATATCATACTGATTGTGTAATAGCATTTCTTTTCACACCTTCCCTTTAAAAATTTAGAAATAGAGAAACAAAAATGCAATAAAAGCAAGTTCAAAGTGGTCAAATGCAAAGACATACCAGATTTTCCACACAGACTTGATTCTTCTTTGGTCAGATATACCAAGAGTGCATCTACCAGGGGGCTGAAGGAGATGGTTTCCTCTGGATCATCCCCAGCCCCTGCATTAGTCTGCTTTGTAGAGCATACACTTTGTGTCACATCAGCAAATACTGTCGCTGTCATGGATGTGGCAGCCCTGTGATGCTGAGAGGGTCTTTCATGACATGGTCAGATGGAGATTTCCACAGGGTTCATATGTAAAGCAGTCTGGAAAGAGGGAGAAAAACATAAGCAAATGCAAACATGACATTTCCAAGACTCCAGTGGCTGGAATTCACAATTCAGATACTGGGTTTTGCAGTTTCTTCATGGGGTATTAAATGCATAAATCAGCGTGTTTGTACGTTCACCTATATCATTTTGTCTGTTTGTCCATATTTCTGCTGTTATACCTACTATGACTTATTATCTATGGAAATACAGCAGTAAACATGGAGTGAAAGAAAGGATGAGATGTGTATAAATTACGATATTAGCCTATTCAGGGCAATAAGCTAGTGACCGCTCAGCTCTTAGCATTTGGGGTACATGAAGTGTCTGTAAAGAAGGACGAGCGTGCTTTTTCAATTCTGCTGTAGTGTGACCTGAAAACGAGTGGCTGAACAACTGGTAACAAGCAGAGCCATCATTTATTGAATTTACACCCCTCCCTGCCCTAAAAAGGCATTGCCTTAATCAGAGGAATTAACCATTCTCCAGCTTACCTGTGTTTCTCCTGTTCATCTTTCACACCTCTTTTATCAGTCTGCCCTGCAACAAAGAAGTCTCTGCAAATTGTATCTTGTAGTGTCACTCTTCAGAGTGGAAAAATGGAAAATATGCTAGGGCAGAAATTGTTATGGCACAGGACTGAGGCAAGTGAGATGTTTCACCTGCTTTCTAAAGTAGCTAGAGGAAAAGAAAAAGGAAAAAAAAATACAAAAGGGAAAAAAAATATTTCCTCAGGCAGTAAAAAAAGGAAAGATTTTGCATTGACCTGAACATATCCTGCTGCTCTACAGCTGGTTAGACCTCATCATGGATCAAATACAGTGGAAAGTGTGGAACTGATTTCAATTTGTGTATCATGCTTTCATTGCAGGAATATCAAATTGATATATTTTTTGCCCAGACGTGGACAGATAGCCGTCTTCGCTTCAACAGCACCATGAAGATACTGACTCTGAACAGCAACATGGTGGGCTTAATCTGGATCCCGGACACTATATTTCGTAACTCGAAGACAGCGGAGGCTCACTGGATCACCACCCCCAACCAGCTCCTCCGTATATGGAACGATGGCAAGATCTTGTACACCCTCAGGTGAGCACTCAGCATGTGGGGCTGAAAGCTTCTCCTGCCTCTAGCATACTAGTAGTAAATTTCAGTGGTATCTTTGTTCTTCTCTGCTGTTTTCTTCCTGATGCTTACCTGACCGTGCTTGACAAATACTGAAATATTCAGGCATAAGTACTGCAGAGTTCAAAAAAACAAAGTCTTGTTGTTGTAAAAAAGAAACCGTGAGAACTGGAATTAGGTCTGTCTAAATTGTAGAAGTTGGGCTTTTTAGAGCTTGTAATAAAATCAGGAGCACGTAGTCCCATAAAACCTGTCAGAAACCTTTCTGATCAGAGTTAGTTGCAGGGCTGTACAAATTATTTCTAGATTCATCCTAATGCCAATACTTGATTCTGCAAATAATTCACTCTGAAAGATAGTCTGTCACATCTCATCACAAGGGTGAATTGCTGGAGGAAATGCTTTTAGAGTTTTTCTAATCTTTGTGATACCATCAACTGTATGGTATTAGAAATACCATATATATTTGCATAAAGAAAAGCCTGTGGAAATCAAAATATGTGTTTACTTATGGAAGAGATGAATTGCTCAGAAGGGAGTTCTGCCATAAGCAATATTCCACATGGCAAATGTTTTCAGAAACGTCCCTTTCACGCTACATTTTCTTCTGTGATTGTGTTCAGCACGTTCTGATCATACTTGCAATTGCAGCTGGGCTCCAATAGCAAGTCTTTGTCAAACAATAAGAAGGGAATTAAACAGCTGGAAATGCTTCTGACATTTTTAGTGCCCTTCCCTTCTGCTGCTTGCTGTACTGTGACAGAACTCTTGCCTTTTTCAGTAGCCTGTAGCTAAAGACTTTGGTGATTGGGATGTCAACTCCGATACCCTCTTGGTTAGGTTGTTGGGGTTTTTTAAATGTTTTTCTTCTATTAAGTAATGTTTCTGTATTTCAGGGCAAGTGAAGTATCTACCCAATAGTAGTTAAACTTCACTAAAGAAGCTATTTGTTGAATGGACTGCAAAATTTGTCTAAGATGGCTAAAAAAGGGGTAATACTTGACCCCGTGGATTGTTTAAATTAGAATTTTTAGTTTGTGAAAGATGTTTAGAGTCCTCTTCGCCCCTTCAGGTCAGCCTCCTTTTTAAATAGGAGGACCTGTTAGAATGATCATTGTTCACTGATAACACTGTGTAATTCAAAAACGATTTATCTGACTTAAGTGAACACACAGAATTGGTACGGCAGGGAAGCAGTAATTACTGTATGTCCTGATGTTGTTGGGTGTTGGTGAGTGTTCTGTACGCAGGAGAAAGTGTACGAGCTTCGATTACGCTCCATGCCTTTCTGTCCTCCTCCCTGCCTGCTTTTGGGTATGAATGCACTCCTGCTGTAATCCTCTTCTAGTGCCAGTGCAAAAATGCTGTTAAGTTCCTCGCAGATGACCTTCTCCAAGACAGAGGTTTTGCTCTGTGCCCTCCTAAATTTGAGACAAACCTTTCCCAATCCAGTTTGTTAGCTTTTGAATTAGTTTAAAATACAAAAGAAAAAAAAAGAAGCCAACACAAAAAACTCATGCCTCATACTTGCTGCATAAATTCAGGCATGCAGTTAAGGTAGCGTGTGTTTCCTGAAAAAGACTGGATAAGAAAATAACAATTAATGCAATCTACCTGGGTAAATAGATCTACTTTGTAAGATATCAGGTTGAAGATTATCAATTTTTAATAGTCATTTAAAAATCGGCTCCATTCATAGTGTCCTTTGTGTTAGGGTTATCATGTAAAACAAGCCTTCAAGTGGGGCTGAAGACATTTCTGCTGATGTTTGTAACAGCTGCACAACTGAGAATGGCATACAGAGAATTACTAAGTTTATGAGAGATAGTCCAAAATGATTGAAAGTACTTTAATTTACTCTATAAGTAAATGTAGAGAATGTTCCTTGTAAGATTCTTGTGGAACTACATACCACCACATCAGCCATATTTTGTGTTATTTTTGTAAAGAATAGTGTTTTCCATCCCATGTCTTTCAATGATGAGTTGTCTAGAGAAAAAAATATATGCAGGTTTCTTAGGATCAAGAAACTCTTAATGATGCTTCTGAAATTATTTGTGTTTTAGATAATTATTATTGGTTTTGGATCAGGCCTAAATAGCCAATGAGAAATCTGCAAATGTAGTCCTTTCCTTTCGGGCCTTACTGAGGGATGTCAAAGCACTCTTGCATGGTACCTAAGGTATCCCTGCCTCCTCCTCTGACTGTTCGTTGTGCTGCCGTGTAGTAAAAGATGCTTGGTTTCTTCGCAGGCTTACCATCAATGCCGAGTGCCAGCTACAGCTGCACAATTTCCCAATGGATGAACACTCGTGTCCTCTGATATTCTCTAGCTGTAAGTACTGCTTTGAGGCCTTACTGTTGTATATGACTGGTATGCAGAGGCACAAGTTTAATTCTGATTTCTGTCACCTTATTCAACCATTCCACAACAGGTATAGGAAGTTTAGGTTTGCTTAAATATTCAGAGGGTATTTGTTTTCCTCTCTAGCATTCCTGGTCGATGGATTTATGTCATCTACTTTCCTGTAGGTTCACTCTGTTTTGTTTTGTGGGGGTTTTTTTTGGTTTTTTTTTTTTTTTTCCAGAACTCACCTTTTTAGTTGATACTATAGTCACACTTTCAGCAGGAACAGATATTCACACCAGTCTGTGGTATGCTAATCTATAAAATCATGTGACATGCGAATGAGAATAGAAATTGCAGTTTTCTTGTGGAGGTGCATATCTTGGGGACAAGCCTAGAAATCTCTGAACATCTGAGTTTATAGCAAGTTGTATGGTAATGCATCTCTGTTCCATAATAAAAGTAGATGGTGTAACTACTGTAAATCTCATTTTCCTGTTATTGCTCAGCTTTTCCAGTAGTCCCAATGCTCTATTTATTTACTGTTGTTGGTATGTTTAAAACCTACCTAACAGGCAAAACAAATACATCAGTGAAATGGCTGGAAAACAAATGTCAGGTGAGTTAATCTTGAGGTCCAGTATTACTGTGAGGAAAAGTTATCTTCATGCTGATTTATTTGAAAAAACTTAAGAGCTGTCTGCTCTTGGGTACAACTGCACAGTTTTTTAATCCAAAGTCACACAATTGCAAACGTTTTACAAACATGTTTAAAAGGGTCTCCACTAAGGAGTTTTCTTTTGATAAACTCCAAGATTCAGGAACTGTGTTCTCTAGAAGTGAATGGGAAATTTGTAGTTTTATCTTTCTTTTTAGAAAATAGCATTTTCTCCATCATCTCTTAAAAAGTGACAGAAGAATAACACTATTTAATGTCTTCATAATAGATATGCTGTTGTGATAGTAGAGTATTGATTTCCATTTATGAATAGTATACAAACAGTGATTCTCAATCAGAAACCAGATTTGAATTTCATGTGATCCAGAGTGTATTCTTCTTTCCCCAGGAAAATGTTTTAAAAATATCTGTCAGTGTAAACATATCCCTTTCTCCCAAAACCCTGTCACTACATTGCCATTTTTTTATGACCTATGTATATAAGTGAGCCTGGGCAAAAATACACAGTAGTGTATTTAATTCAGATGTGTGGAATATATCCATAGTCAACTGAACAGGTGGCAGAGAGCTCCTGACTGAGCTTTCCTGCTAATGAACGCTTGTCACTGAACTATACGTACCTCAGCTATCTGTAGTTACTGCATGAAGCTACTCTTACCTGTGACAATCTACTGATGAATTGTTGTGCTATGGGGAAAGGAGTGTGTGATCTTAAAAATTAAATCTCAGTCCAGAGACACTAATTAAACCTACCACGTAAATTTGATAGGTCCTGTGCCAGTAATATCCAAAGAAGGTGAACTCTAATAGATGGGGAGGTTCCTTCGAACCTTGCATCCCCTAATAGCTAGACGGTTGCTGAATGCAAGTAAGCTATGCTCTGGGTTTTTTATTTAAAGAGAGAGGATATCACTGCCAACTTCAGAAGACTCTGCTCTGTGGCAGAGTTTCGAATACATCTTGATTTGCAGAGATTTCTCCTAATTTATATCTATTAGCTTGGAGCCCTTCTGCCCTTGAAAACATACATGTATTACCATCATACATGTACTACCATCTATGGGGATGGAGATTACATAGGATCACACAGAAGCTGAATGTGTCACAGTTTCTGTGTGCGTTCTTTATAGTTTCTTGACAGATGGAAAAAATTATGGAGGAATAGTACTGTTTTATAGTTTTGTCAACCTTTTTGGTCATGTTGATAACAAAAGGTTATTTTTTTAGGTTCACACTGAATTGCAGTCTTTTCTTTGAACACTTTTAGCACTGCTATTATCATAATAGTAGGACATCTCCTGTGTGATTTGCTTGTTTCATAACTTGGTTGTATTTTCTGTGTTGCGTACATTCATAGCAATCTCAAGATACATGACAGTCAGTGGGACTTATGAAGTGAATGACTGTGTGAATGCCTGAATGATTTATTATTGCCTGTTATGACAAGTTTCTGGGGGGCAAGCTGATTACAAATTCCAAGATGTACATCATTGAATAAAATAAAAATAGTTGTAGAATTCACAGCACAGCTCTGCTTCCTGCTGCATCCCTTTCGTTTGCTCCCTGGCACACAGACAAATTATTGCAGTTTCCACTGTAGGCAAGCGCAAAAAAAGCAGAAGTTTTGGATAATATTCCCTACATCTCTACACACACATGAACAAGGTTAATATTTGAAATTCCTTACCTTTTGTATAAATTTCCCTTGATATTTCAGAAATGTGAAACTAATCTCAAATCATTTCTAGTCTTTTCCTCTAGTGCCAACTAATTCCCACCTTATCTCTGTTGTTGCTCTAAGGACAGCTGATATTCCTTAGGTGGGAATACTGAGCTCTACTTGGTCTGGTTGCCAGGATGAATAAGCAGAAAACAGCAGCTTATAAACAAGAGACAGTCTCAGTGTGTTAACAGTGGTTACCAAAACCTACCTACCCCTTCTTGTGGGAAGTCTTGTTTGAGAATGGTTCCTGGAGCTCTCTAGTTCTCTTTTATAAGTATTAGAAGTACTGAAATAATGTGAAAACTCTTTACTCTGTGTGTAAGTTTTGCATGTGCTTCAGGTGACGTGATGAGATGAATCATACGGCAAATTAGGGCACGCGGTAGGTGTGTGTCTGTTGTCGCAGTCCTTACACAGATGGGCGCTTATCACACTACTTAACTGACAAGTTGAGCCCAATGGCATAATGAAGGGCCGCTATGCAACGCGACAGCTCTTTCCCACTCCATGTGCCTGGTTGGTCTTTAAAACAGAGATGCTACAACATCGGCATCAATGCTAATGCATGGTATGAATGTGTGTTTCCCTGTGAATGTGAAGAAAGAATCAGTGCTGTGACTTGATCTTGATATGGCAACCTTTGATAGATTTTGCTCTATATGATCACATGTTCTTCATAGGGTTTTATAGTACTTTATACTACTGCATAAAAGTATTCTGTCAGTGTTCTTTATTTGCATTAATTTATCCTCCTGAGCCAAGGGAGGCTGCTGTGCTACTTTTGGTACTCAAGTAGCTTATTATACTGTCTTGGTTATCTGTATTCATCACTGATTTGAGCATTGCGAAAATAACTTAATTTCAGGATTTTGCCATAAAACATAGTTTATTGAGGTAGTTAGGATTCACATAAACATCAGTAAGGAAGAAGAGATACTCTGTCTGAAGGATGATGTCAGCACAAGAATAAAAAAATAAGACACAGGCAGCAAAACGCAGGCTGGAAATGAGAAGTTAAGCACAATTAATTGTGAAACTCCTACTGTAGGATTCTGTGGGTATAAAATTTTATAAGGATTCAAAAGCATCTGGACAAATAATTGCAAGAAAATGCATAAGTAGCTATTAAGTATAACAAGATCACTCTGTACTAATGGCTACTATTTTTTTTTTCGTTCTGAGGGAATGAGAGTATTTTGGATGAAAAGTGAGGCACAAGAAAAACTAAGATGACTGTGAAGAGCACCACTGTCTATTTCTTTAGCAGCTCCTGGTTCCTTATAGCCTCCAGTGGCTGTACGGCTCAGCTACTTGAAAGAACTCTTTCCTATTAGAGTTCCCATGTGGCTGGTTTCCAGCTGGCCTGCATGGTTTTGATTTTCCTTTGTTAGCTGTTGGTGTGACTGTTGAATGTTCTGGACTCAATTTGGGAGGAATAGGCACAGGGCAGAGAAACGTGAACATGTTTGCACCTACACCTGCGCAACAGTTAATTGTTCAAGGTGTCCATTTTTCAGCACAGCACAAACCTTCTCCATCCATGTACTCAAGATTAACTTAAATGCATGACACTCCTTCAGGCAACAGCATATGACAGCTATACCAAAATGAAGCTGATAAACCCATTAGACCTCGTTTAGAGCATCTGGTCAACTAACTTATTAATTATGTATGAGGAGCTTTATGGTGGGAATCTGTGCTAGCTACTTACCTGAGGTCTGAAACAATCTGTAAGGCCATGCTTCAGGCTCTACCAGATGCAGTAATATTGATCTGCAGTGCAAGATGTGAGAGTGAAAATAATAAGACCGAAATGATTAATGGGTTTTCATTGCTTTGTTTGTTTTCTGGCTGCTGTTCAGATCAAACTGCAGAAACTGTTGTTCATTTTAAAAAGCACCTTAGATTTAGGCAGTGGAAGTAATGGCACTTTTGTAGCCAATTAGAGATCTTTTTCTAAGTGAGAAGGTCTACAGTGTCCCACGTTGCCCATTGCTGGAGCATTGCTGCAAGGCAGGAAAAGGTCGTCATGCCGGGAATGCCATTTCTACTGCAGACACTAAAATACACACACAAAGGTTCACGAACAATTCAAGTGTTTTCAATTTAGTTGAAAATAGGGGAAAGCAAAATTTCCAGCTATTGATTGTCCACATTGCTCAGTTGGGTCTTGAATCATGTACTTTTAGCCTTCTAAAAGTCTGAGTATTTTTTGAAGTGGTGTACAAAAGCATGCGAAGTATTGCAGAATAAAAGGAAGGAAATGTGAAATGTATTTAAAAAAACCCATCCAAATCTAACACAGTGCTTGAAAGAAACAGATCCCATCTTTCTAAATATAAACTCAGTTCAATCAAATGCTACCCCTTTGAACATGAAACCTCTTATGGATATGCAATCAGTACTTTGAGTCTCATATCATTAATTTTCTAACAGAAGTAGCTGTCATCACCGATTTTAATATGTCTCTTTATTATTCGTCCTAGCCTAGAAAAGCAAATGCCGGTTTTGTGGAATGAGCTCTGCTTTGTTTCATCTCATGTATCATCAGCAGAATCATTAATAAAGTCTGAGGGCAGAATTTTACTCCTGACAAAGAAGAGGCCAGAAGGAACACAGCTTACTGTTCACATCTCAAGAGGAGTTTCATTACAGATGCTAGGAAGGCAGAAAGAGCTTTAATTCACATCTGAACTTCCCATCTGTGCTCTCTGTAATGGGCTGAACCAGATCATGGGGCATCAATGGAATACTTGATTCAGGTTTTGTGATGAGCATATTTTAGCTATTGTAGCTCTTTCCTCTTCTAGGAAGGTAGAAATTAAGGTACTGTATGCATCCATCCTTCCCTTCAGAAGGTTGTCTTTTTCAGAGAAGAGTCAATATAAAGAGGTCCTATAGAGAGGAAAAAAGATATGTATTTATGGAAAACTGGATGATTGAAAGATTCCTCCCAAACCCTGTATTTAGCATATGACTTGGGTCATATATGACAATTCATGAATACAATATGTGAAGCATATCTGTGATAAAACCCTCCTCCTGTTCATCTGCTAATCCCTTTAATGCACAGACATTTCCATATCTTCTTGTTTCTGATGCACTCTTTTAGACTTTCCTGTTTTCATTATAAAGCTTTTTCAAATACCTTGTATGGTGTGCAAGGCAGTATTGAAAGACACTTTGACTATTCCAGAGATTTATGATGGGTACATGATTCTGTGGGGATCTTCTTTGCTTTTGTTAAACTTTAAGCATTAATGTTTGTAAGCATTTTTTTCCTGAGGTACCCACAATGACACATGGATATAGTGAATTTGAAATATATTATAATCTTATGTAGTTTCATTTCTTCCTTCCAATAGCCATTCTGAGTGTAATTTGCTACTATATTGCTCAGTTGTTAACTCTCCTTAGGTTTCCCTAAAATCCCCCATGGGTGTTTCTTTTTTATCTAATATAAATAATGTATTGTTTCTTAGAGAATCAAGTATTTATCTAATTTAATTCCTTGACTACTCACTACTGGATAATTCACTATTACTTTTCTCTGTGTGACTCAATACATTTCTCAATACATAAGAGACACTGTGTTAACTGTCTTTTAGATTTTTATGACCCTATTTTATAGACAAGCCAATACTCATAGAAATTTTACAAGTTAGTTTGCATTGGAAGTTCTGCTAATTTTTATCTAATTGCTCCAACAGGATGCAATATATATATATGAAATTAGTTAAAGTCATCTATGGTATAAGTACACCCACTGTAAATTTACACTTTCTAAACCTAATTTATGGCAGATTCGTGCCAAAGTAGTGCATATGGTAAGTATCAGTGTGGCACTACTCTTTCTATTAGTCTTCTGTCTCATTGGTCGAGGTATATAATTTCTAAACATTTACAGCTATATGGTTTAATGCTAGTTCCAAATTTATACAGTATTTTGTGATACAATAGTAATAGACTTAAAACAATCTGATACTAGATCTGATTGATAGCCACCAATATAAAAACGATGACTGTTTCATAGAAAAAGCAGCAAAACTTCCTTGAGGTTGAGGGCTGTTGATTGCCTCCCTGGTGATCAGGGGGAGTTGATGGCAGTGGTTAATTCATGTATTATCCCTTGCTCTTCTGTTCCTCACAGAGAGCTAAGGTTTTGGCCTAGTAGCCGACCAAATGTCTCTCCTTTTAGAGCAAATCTTGAGATTTTCCTCCATGAGATTGAAGGCTCCTCTTGAGAGGCAGCAGCTGCCGTTAATTCCAGCAAAATGAGACCCTGGAGTAAAATTACAGCAAGTGCTAATTGGTGAAGCCTAAAATGCTTAACTTGTAGGTCCAGGAAACACTTCATGAGACTCTCTAGATTGATGGTAGGCTATTCCAGGAACCTGGCATCTACCCTAATTTTGCAACAGTCTTCCAAGGATCCTTGGTGTCTTCCACTTACCCTGCACGGTTGCCTGAGGATTGTGGAAGGTCCATGTCATGGCACAAACTCTTTAGGCAATCTGCCATAAAGCCAAAATAGAAGTACTTTTCCCAGGATCTGAAGATTAGGATAGGCGACTATTTCAGGGATAGGACTCCCCAACTCTGACTTATGTTTAAAAAAGGAGACTGTAAGTCTCAAAAATCCCAAGTGCAGTCTAGCTTCTCAAAGCAACCAGCGTTATGTTTCTACATTTTCTATTAGTAAGACTTTAAAAAAAAAAAAAACAGTACCAAAAACAATTTCAGAAAAGACAAAACCTGCCTGTGAGCCATTTTTTTTGGCAAGAATGTATGTATCTGACTAAGTTGTGCTTATGGTGTCAGGAGAAAATAAGAGAAAATGCTGAAGCAAGGCAGGTGGCTGACTGCATGTCTGACAGCTGAATGTGTCAGCAAAAGGCTCTAGTGTGTCTGCCATGTGACAATCACTGTTAATTCCCATGATTTCATCACAGATCTCATGATATTAGGTGTTTACATGAAGCCAAAATGCCTTTAAGCATGTTACCATGTGCCAATATGAGTTTACTTTTTTTTGTTTTTAACAAACATTTGACAGTGGGACACAAATACACCACAGGCAGGAAGAAAATAGCTTTCTCCCTCAAATGTAGTATAAGGACAATTATATACTACTTATTTATATTATTGTTATTTGCTTATTTAAGTGTGTGATAATTGGTTTGGAAATGAATCTGATCTTTATAGAGAGTCTGGTCCATAACTTGTAAACTGCTGTCAACCCTGAGTTAGTATCTACTGATAAGCTCATCTTTTTATATGCAGAGCATCCAGAGACAGTCATAGTCCTTTGCATCATACTTTTTTGTGTGATAAGAAATGATTAGTTTTAGCAGTGTGTAGCAATTGCATCACAGGACAACGTGGGGACGCTCTGGAATAGAGAACTTTCCTCTCTCTGGGTTAGGGAGTCATAGCAATCCATTGTATAAATAAAGAATTGTCCGTAAGTAAGATAAAAGTACCTTTTTATGGGTCTATTAATTCAACATGAGAAAGCAGACTGAATGCCTTGCATGGTGTTGCTCTTAGAGGCAATAGTCAGAGGTGGATCAATAGTCAGCAGAGCCTAAACTCTTAACAGTGCTGTGCTGTTTACTCCTCTTTAGGTTATGGGCAGATTTTGATCTTTGGTGGTTACTTACTCCTTGAAGAAACTGCCTAAGGCACTTTCCGAGATGCATGCTCCATTGCGGTGGTACAGGTGTTGCATCATACGCTTATTTGAGGTTCCTTTCTTTTGGAGTGTTACATTTTTACAGATGTTGCTATAACTCCATGTGTTTATTCCTTGTAGCCTCCCTTGATGTAACGGAAATGTACATCACAAAATGAAACATAAAACTTGAAAGTACAAGTAAAGGTAACCCGCTGCCCGGGAATTTAAAAGCTGCAGCCGTTCCCTTCTCCTACCCTTATTTGCACATTTCCAAAGGCAGGAGATGAGGTTGCTAGAACCCAGAAGGTTCAAGCTATTTTGGGTCCCTAGTAGAAAATGTGGCATATTTTTAAAGAAACATAGAGCATACAGTTTTCTAGTTACTTTAGTTGTTATAATGAGTAGATTAAAAAAAAAATTAAAAAATTGCTTGTATTATTGTCTTCCACAGCCGCCTCAATGCCCACTCTAAAACTTACACTAATGCATCTCCGAACTGTGAGAACTGTGTGCTTGAACTCACTGTTGTCTTACGAGAAACGAAGAATTGCTGCAGAATTGCTTCCAAGTATAGAGAAACAATTTGGCACTTTGACAACTAAGAAGTACTGAACAGGTGTCAGAACCAGAACAAATACTAAGTAAAACTGTGGAGGAGGAGAGAAAAGGAGAATGAGCAGAGACAGAATTGCCAAGGTCAGGCAGGTAACCTGCAGTACGCCACAGAAGTTTAACAAAAGCAGTGACTAGTGACTCTCAGTGATTAGACGCATCTTGGCTAAAGCCCAGTCAATGCTTGTTCCTTTTGTTAGGCTTGACTGGCCAATGATAACGAGGTTAGCAGAAGCCATCAAAGGTTTGCTTGTAACAGACTCAAAAAACCAGGATGAAAACATCAAATCCTCAACTTATTAGCCTTGCCTTGTCAATTTTATTTACCTTTAACACAGCCTGGAAAAACAAGACAGCCCTGAAACACAAAATCTTATGTGAGTAAAGGCCCCTCCCTATTCTCGCTTCTGCTTCTCAAAATTAACAGAATAACAAAACCATACCCCTCATGCCCACGGAGCTAAGAAAGGGAAGAGAGGAAGGCAATTGTGCAGCTTTGAATGTGACTTTGTTAACAGTGATAGAGGGTAATCAGCAAGTGCTGTGTGTGCCTCCTCCCATTAGAGGGATGTTGCCGAGGTCTGCCTGGCTGGATCCCTTGCTATGAAGGGCAGGTCTGTCTCCTTAAAAGGTGATTAACTTTGTGTAACGGACATGCTATATGATAGATAATAAAACTCTAATCCTTTTTCATAGTTGGGTAACATATATGTCTGTCAAAACAAAATATGCTGGGATTATGTCTCTTACTGTCAGATAACTCCTCAGACAGACAAATAAATGAGTGATAAGATTTAGGCAGGGGAAAGCAGAAACACAAATTGAGACATCAGATTTAATTTTAACTTAATTTTTAAGTAAGTTTTTTAAATAACTATTTTCATATTCTCCCATATGTACATTTTTCAATTGATTCTTGTTTAAGAAATACTACAGTTTTGTATATTTATATACAGAGATTATTTCTGTGGAATGGAAATGAAGTTATGATGTAATGTTTGGGCTAGCCTTGCGTATTATAAAGAAACTTTTCCCTAATTTTTTTTTTTTCATAATGTGACAGACGATAATCTGTTAAAGCTCAGAAACAGCTGACTTTTCCACAAAACCTTTCCATCAGTCATAAGGAAGAAAACATGGGAGATATGTAAATTGAACAAAAGGTACATGCTATTCTGGGGCAATTGTCAAAATCAGAGAGCTTGTGCAGAAGACACTGAGGCGCCTTTTTAGCTCCTTCTACCTGAGTTTCTTTCCCAGGGAAACCAAGGCAGTATGGGGAGGGCTGCTGTGTGACTTTATTATGTGCTGATGGGGGTTAGGAGCATTTAGGAGCTCAGTAGTTCTCCCAGCTCCACCAGCTGTGATTTAACTTTAATCAGACTTCTTGTTTCATATTGTCTGTTGCTTTTGCTGCAACTTGCATAGATGTCTTTTCATAAGCACTGGTGAGTAAGGTCAGCTGCACCCGTCTCTGCTTGGTCAGCCCTCAGCGTATCAGGTCAGGGAACATCCTGGCTAATGTCAGTTTATTCATCCTGGCAGCCTGATTTGATATCTGTGTTTCTTCCCTTTGGAAAACCACCACCAGTGAAAAACCAAGAGCCTCATTAAAACAAATTTGATTATCAGGAAGTGGAATGAATTGCAGCTCACAGTATTTATGTCCTTCAACAATATCTTTCTGTTTTCATCCTTAGCAACACAGGTTACTGGAAAACCACATCAGAGCTGTTCCACGCTTGGCAGGGGCCTCTTGTACAATTAAAAGATGAACAGAGTTCATGGTCTGGGTCCCTAAGATCAAGGTATTCCATACCGTGCCCCAGGATATATTAAAGCCATCAAAATTCCTAATCGAAACCATTGCTTGATTAGAACAGAAGATAATCATATGTGTGAAAGGTCGATATGAAGTTAGTCCTTCATTTGTAGATGAACATCTTAGAAAAGAACATCCATCCAGATCTCACCATCTTCTGCCCCAGTTTTGTCCTCAGTAAAAACACAAGCAACATAACAACACCACACCTACCAAAATCTCTGTTCTTCTGTCTCTCTCACGGGCATGCATCCTTCTGCACACATCCACTCACTTACAGGCACACCTAGAAGAATGAGAAAGAAAATGTATTCATTACTAGCAGGTGCTCAGATATTAAGGCAACAAGCAATATGCAAGAAACTGCATAGAATTAGAGAGGATGAAGCAAAAAGATGAACAAATACTACTGTAAATCCTCTGAAATGGACAAACTGCCAATAGACTTAACTTTTCTTAATGGAATATATGTCAAATACTTAGTTATGGCCTTGAGGCACTCTGATGCTGCCACGCTTATGAGTCGTCCCTCTATCTATATTAACCGATTTGACATTTGAATGCACGTTTCTTATAATTGTGCTTTTTTTTAAAAAAAATCTTAATATTATAGTCTTCACGGGTTGCAATGGCAACTTGCAATTGCAAGTATCTCACACCATTTCACAGAATCACCTAGGTTGGAAAGGACCTTTCAGATCATCTAGTCCAACCATCAACCTAACTCTGACAAATGCCACCACTAAACCATATCTCTAAGCGCTATGTCTACCCATCCAGGGTGAGGGCTGAATGTCAGAGCCGATGAAAAATTTTCAAGGAAAGCTTTTTTTTTCCTTTTTAAAGGGATTATTTCTGTGAAATATAAGCTTTTCTTTTTGAGAAATATACATTCTAACATTGTGAAAGATTTTAGGAAATTTAGTTCCTCACCAGAAAGAAGTATCCACCCTATAACATCCTAAGGGACCCAAATCTTGAATATGTGATGCTTAGTTTCAAATCTTGTCTTGAACGGGTAATGGAGAGATTCTCAATATACTTTTTCATTTTGCCTGTAAGTGGCCTGATGGCACACTGGCTGTTTTACAGTTTTTTGAATCATTTCTGACTCTCCAATTTTTTTACTGCAGAAGGTGAAGTCAATATGCTTATTGTATTTCAAAATATAGCACCCAGGGGAAAAATAGTAGCTATTTTGCACTTAGAGTGCTTCCTATGCATTTATCTGAAATGGATCAAAAATACCACCTCATTTAGGAAAAAAAAAAAAAATAAAAATGGTAACCATTTAGAGCAGTCAATGTTGTCCACGTTTTAATTCTGGAAGGTCAGTTGCTCTTTTCAAGTTAAAAGGAAGAAAAAGTAGCAAGAGGTGCATGTTTGTACCTTGCAGTTATTTTCTTCCTGTATTGATTGACTTCAAATGAAGCTACTACATCAAACGAGCATGGAGAAGTTTGTCTGAAGTGATGACTTTCAATAGAGGGGAACTCTGAGGTGTGAACGGTGCATTTGTTCACAGCAGTTGTCTGAAAACCAACATTTCAATAAGACAACATTGCTTGCCTCTGGCAGACAGAGAAGGCAACCACAAAGTCTTGGATAAACGTCTCATGATTAAAAGGAAACTGAGATATCCAAGTGTTTCATAACATAGTATTTCCTTTCTTAATTTTTGTCCCCAACACCTTTCCCCAAAGTCCATACTTGAAATCTTTAAAGCTTTTCTTGTCCAACCAATACAAGACTGCAGAGAGGAAGATAAAAGGCTGTTCCCAGCACCTTGTAAACCTCAAAGTTGTTTGTGAGATTTGTACTGTAGCTTTCTATTGATCTATGTGCAAAATATATCAGCATTTCTTATGTCAAGGCTTTGCAGAATTGGCAGGCAAAAATCCTGGTCTGTGGTAGTATCGGATTTCAAAAGCTAAGCAAGCTGGGAGCAATCACTGCTTGTATGGGAGTTTCCTCAGGAAAACTGAGGTGTTTCTGTGTGATTCCAGAATGACAGTTGCACTTTTATTTATAATGGCATTCACTGTGATTCATTACAGCCACCAAAGGGTGCCTTCCTGCCAGTGTCATACATAACTGTATGTACCAAAGCAACACAGATTAATGGCCAATGCATGGTAGTAGTCTTTAATGTTTAGATACTATACTGAAAGGCACGGGGGAGTAATGTGAGAATGGTCATTACCTGAAACAGGGGAGGTTCTGACTTGATAGAAGGAAAAGAAAAATCACCAGGGGCAGGGAAGCATTGGAGCAGGTTGTCAAGGGACATTGTAAAGTCTCTGTCCTTGGAGTTTTTCAAGACACACCTGGATAAAGCCCTGAGACACCTGGCCTGAATTCAGTATCATCCCTACTTTGAGCAGGAGGTTGAACCAGAGACATCCTGAAGTCCTTTCCAACCTAACTGACATAACATCTTTTTCACATTCAAAACAAGATTTATGTTAAAATATTCAATCTTCCTGATAGAGCAATTTGTTCATATTCAGAGATAAAAATCCATGTTTTAAAAACCATCTTTTCCTGACAGCTTTTTAAGAGATTCAGTTTTCGGTGTTGGCTTTCTTATGGAACACCCAAAAAGGGGGAAAGAGGGGAAAGAACTGAAAATTGTTGCAGCTTCCTCTTCACAGTTTATCTTTCTGAATGACTGAGTATATGTTCTATTAGAAATGGTGATTTTTTTTCTGTATATTTTCACTGTACAATCATTGTTACCACCAGCAATCCCTGGTATATTATTTGCAAACAAGATAAACTTTTATTGGTCAAGATCTGGGTATTCTTCCAAAGACTACAGGCAATATGTTCAAAACTCAAGCAAGATATAGATTTTATCCTTTTATTTCCCTAGAGCTCTCTCCACTCTGTGCAGATTCCAGGAATTGATTTTCAGGTCCCTGGCATACTGCTGTGAGAGGTCATTTTTCCCCCCGTTGGCTGTCAGCATTCACACCACAACAGTGAGCAAGGACGCCACCAGCTCCTTCCCCACTATCAACTTAGACACTAGTTCTAGTGCTTATCACAGGTCAGACATGAGATCTGTCTTTCCTCCTCTCTGCCACCTAGTCAGTCCCCACAGAACCACCTTCTGCTTTTCATAACTTTCTTCAGAAACCTCCTAGGTGTCTCTGTCATCTACAAACGTTTCCTTTTCTCCTTTTTTTTTTTTAACTTTTCCCCATTTTCCTTCTTTTCTCCTCCCCATCCTTTATTTTCTTTTCATTACCCCCTTTTCCCTTTTTTGCCCTTTATCCTATTTTCTTTCACCCAAGACTATCATGACTATTTCCCTCCTCCACCTAGCCGATCTTTCTTTGCCTTACTGTATGGACTGGCTGTGTCCAGAATTCCCTTCCTCAGGTCTGCCAAGGGAAAATGTTCCTTCCAGCTTCTTCTTTCTTTGGCAAAGAACAGAAAGGAGTTGAAGAGACTGAGCACCACCTGTGAAACCATAAGGGTAACACCTAAAGAGTCTCACCTGCTTGGAAGGCCAGGGTGGCCTCTGCATAGGAGAAGCAAGTGTCAAGTGACATTCATCTGGACAGTCATATACAATAAGGGAGGGAGAATTAAAGAGCTGAGGGAATGAGCCCGGGAGCAAGAATAAGAAGATTTAAGGACTGGAGAATCTTCTTGTGATGCAGATGTTGACAAAGGGGAAAACCATAATGTTTGTGTATGAAATGACAGTTCCAAAAAATCAGTGATCTAAGGTAAAACCCGCAGAGGAACAGAAAACCCATGAACTATGACTTCATTTCAGGATAAGAAATTCACATTGACAAGAAGCGTGGAATTAGAAAGTAGAGAGAACGTAGAAAGCTGGTACAGAAAGTAGACCAAGATTTTAAAAAAACAGTGAAAGAAAACGTGCAATTATTTTACTCTTCAGGACTGAAGCATAAAAAGAAACAAAACAGTGCCATATGCATACCTATTACACAATTCATACAGTTGCTGTGAATTTGTTTTTCCAAATTCTGTTTTATAAGAATCAGTTGAAATAATTAGCTGATCTGAAATTTTTGTCCTTTACTCAGACAAACTGACCTGCTTTTGCAGTTCACTAAGAAACCTTGAAACCTTGATATTTACCTTTTCAGTAATTTTCTTGTCATGTACTTCTGATTTTTTTTTCATTTTAATCAGAACTTGAGCAGAAGTGCTGGGATAGTGTAAAAAATATTCTCATAGTATTCCTCCAATAAAGAAGGGCAGGGCATAGCAGAAATTTCTCACTGGAGGTTTTACCTCTGTAGAATTTCTGGACAATTGTGATAACTGAATGTGAGACTGAAATGTTGTTCAGACAGACATACACACTTCTCAGTGATGGTCAGAACAAAACCTTCTGAAGTTGTGGAAAGAACTCAGCATATGAATAGTATTGTGAATGACTGACTGCAATTCCAAATCTGCTTCATCATTTTCATCTTAACTTCAATTTAAAACCATCCATGGCAGGTTTGAAACTTATGTACTTATGTACTGCTTTAGAGTGTCAGTATTTTCGAGCTCTTTTTCTCCAGCCATTTTGTCTATAGAACATGACTTTTCAACCTTGGAGGCTTTTAAGATACTCAGCATCAAACTTACAGAAACTTTATACGTAGCTTATTAAAATTGCAAGGATTAAATTATACTATACCAGTATTAGTGTGTGCATAGAATATACCACAATCCCATTTATAGAATAGTAACATATGAATTGAATCTTGCAGATTTATCTCAATCAAGAGAGGAACAATGGAAGTTCTTTTAAACAATTCCTTATCTTTAATTTTTAACCAATAAAACCATTTAAAGAGTTTCTGGTTTTGTTTTGGTTTTGGGTTTGTTTTTTTTTTTTAACGTAAAGCCAGATATTGAACAGTGGGAGCAACTTTCCTTATATAATTGATAAACTTTTCAGGTGATAACTGATGTGTAGTAGGTTTTGACCGAGACCCTTTTGTGGTCTTTTTTTCTACTTTCTTATATGTTGCCTGTTCTTTTGTTCATATACCAATGTGAATGGCATGTGATCTTATAAAGTAAAAGTCCAACAAACCTACTAAAAAAAACTGAGCAGAAATCTAGAAAAATGCATATGAACAAATAGAATTTTTGTAGATGATATTACTTACATATTTATTTTTAGTAGGATAACTTGTATTTCCTACATTTTATTTTTGAATATTGTTCTCATGAAAACAATACTTGAGCATTAAGCTCAGATACATTTAGCTTTATCCCAGGCTTAATATGGTCAGGGTTTGTACAAAAGTATATATATCTCTAATGTCTCTGTGTTTATAAGATGACAGTGTGTTCGTTTGGATATCTGTGTTACACTAATAGTGTAAGACATCTACAAGTGTCTGTAATGCTAATAGTTTGATGCCAGAAAGACTTCAGGTTATTAGGCTGGATGAGGTGGCATGGTATGTTGCAAACTAACCCAAAACTCACCTGCTGTGATGGCATACAGACAGAAAATTCACATGCTGTGAGGACATAAAGGTGACTCTTAAGTTTAGTGCTGTGGATATCTACTTGGCTGCATGGAAGCACTCATGGAGGACTTGCAGCACTCTGATATCTGCTGTAAGGGCAGTATGATTAGATATTAGCAACCCAAGAGATTTCTAGAGTGTGCTGATGACAGCTTCTTAACACAGGTGATTGAAAAACCAGGATCCCAGTGCTGGGGGTCTCCAGGAAGGAATTCCTGGGGGGAAGAGGGGTGTAGGAGTGGGAAACGGGGCGGCCACACCATCCCCAGAGCAAGATGTGCCCGTGTTCAGCACAGCTGCCTGCCCCGCTGGGTGGCTGTGGGCAGCAGGATCCCCATCAGCGTAGCCACGGCACCTGGGACAAACTGCTGGAAAAGCAACAGAAAACGGATATGGACCTGCTGGAGCGGGGCCAGAGGAGACCACGGAGACAGTCAGGGGGCCACGGAGATGGTCACCTCTCCTATGAAAACACGCTGAAAGAGTTGGGGCTGTTCAGCCTGGAGAAGAGAAGGCTCCAGGGAGACCTTACAGTGGCCTTCCAGTACCTAAAGGGGGCCTACAGGAAAGGTGGAGAGGGTCTCTTTATCAGGGAGTGTAACGATAGGAGAAGGAGTAACAGTTTTAAACTGAAAGAGGGTAGATTTAGACTAGATATTTGGAAGAAATTTTTTACTCTGAGAGGCGATGAGACACTGGAACAGGTTGCCCAGGGAAACTGTGGATGCCCCATCCCTGGAGTAGTTCAAGATCACATTGGATGGAGCTTTGAGCAGCCTGGTCTAGTGGGAGGTGTCCCTGCCCATGGCAGGGGATTGGAACTAGATGATCTTTAAGGTCCCTTCCAACCTAAACCATTCTTGTGTCGTGCAGACTAGGATGTCAGTTTCTGGTGTACTTACTACACACAAATAAGGAAGAACTGTATGGGGATGGGGGAATCAAAGATGGCCTTAGCTGAAGCTACCATGAGGTGACACAGTTAAAATACTATGAGAAGTGACCAAGACAAATAGTAGAATCACAGCTCTGAAGTTTAGGAAAGCAGACTTAAGGTTGCTCAGAGACCTGCCTGGCAGAGCCCGATAAGAGACTGCCCTGAAGGGCAAAGGGGCTGAGGAGGACTCAGTGGCCTTCAAGGACAGTTTCTTCAGGTGCAGGTGTGACTGATCAACAAAACTCTACGGTGGAAGAAGACTTAGAGGGGATGGGCAAAAGTGATGAACTCAGGGAAAGATGTGAGGAATGAACACCAATTATCATCAAGAAAGCAGAATTTATCTTGACACAAAGGGCAGTGAAGGGTGACCTTTATTTTAGATATACAGCTGTACCAGTGGGTCATTGGGTTGTGGTTGTGTAATCAGCCTTCCCTGAGATAATTAGCAGAGAGTAATGTTTTCCTGAGCTAGCTAGACCAGCATGGAGGGTGGAGAATTGCATATGTGACTCAGCCCAACATAAAGTGTAAAAATTGAACAACTAACAAAATATACTTTGAAGAAAGCAAAAGGCTTGATCTGGCTTTAATGCACATATTCCTTCCCAGTGATTGGGGAATGCCAGCATCATGATGGTGGAGCATATGGAGACTAGGAACAGAAATCATGTTTTAATTGTGAATCAACTGCATATTGCAATTGCTGTATTGTGCTTGTGTTGTCATTTCAGTACATTTCTACTGGAGCACTTTGTTAAAGCAAAACCCTGTGTAATATCAAATACCTACAAATAAGTAAGTCTTATATTAAGCATTAAGCCATCCTTCTGTGGAGTATCTTGAACAACCTAGTCAGACACTAATGGGCCCTGGCATCAGGGCAAAAGAAGAGTCTGCTCCAGCGTGTATGAAGACAACCAAAAGATAACCATGGATGAATGGGAAACCCTTAACAGAGCTCAAATGCAAAAGGAAAATACAGAGAATGTTGAACTAGGAAGAAGCTACTTGGGAGTAGAAAAGAGACATTATGAAAGCATGTAGAAATAGTTATGAAAGCCAAAGAGCAGCTAGAGTTGAAACTAGCAAGTGATGCAATACCAACAGGAAGAGTTGCTACAAGTGCATTGGCAGCAAAAGGAAAGCTAAGGCAAATGCGGGCCTGCTGCTCAATAGCTCGGCATTCCTAGTGGCAAAGGACATTGAAAAAACTGAGGTACTTGATGCCTTTTTTCCTTATTTTTTTTTACTGCTAAGGACTGTTCCTAAACCTTTGAGGGTGGCAGAGCACTGGAACAGGCTGCCCAGGGAGGTGGTGGAGTCTCCATCTCTGGAGACATTCAAAACCCGCCTGGACGCGTTCCTGTGTAACCTGCTCTAAGGTGGCCCTGCTCTGGCAGGGGGGTTGGACTAGATGATCTATCAAGGTCCCTTCCAACCCTATGATTCTGTGATTCTGTGATACATCCCCAAGCCTGTTGGCAGGGTCTGTGGGGTAAACTGTGAAAGGCAGAACTAGGAATCACTTACACCAGTTGAATATACACAGATCAATGGGACCAGGTGGAGTGTGTCCAATGGTCAGCGTCATTGCAAATACATGTTCTATAAGCTTTGAAAGATAATGGTAATTGAGGCAGATGGCTGTAAAAATGCAACATCACACCTGTCTTCAAGAAGGAAGATACAGGTAACTACAGGCTACTCAGCATAACCTCAGTCCCTCAGAAGGTTATGAAGTAAATCCTCCTTGAAGACATTTCCAAGCAGTGGAGGGACAAAAATGTGACTGGCAGCATCTAGCATGGATTTATCATGGGCATCATGCCTGACCAAACACCGCCCTCTGTGATGAAACGATTGGCTTTGTGGATAAGGGAAGAATAGTGGATGTTGTATGGACCTTTGACATTGTCTCCCATAGTATCCTTGTAGCCAGATTACTCAGATATGGATTGGATAAATGGATTGTAAATTGTGTGAAAAATTATCTGTGCTGTTGACTCAAAAGATCTGTGTTACAAAATCTACCTGTGGCCAGTTACTAGTGGTGTCCCTCAGGGATCAATACTGTTTAATACCATTATTAATGATCTTGCTGATGAGACAGCGTGACCTCTCAGTAAGCTTGAGGATGATACCAAATTTAAGGAGGGGGGAGGTACTACACTAGAGGCCAAAGCTGATACTCAAAGGGACCTTATACAAGCTGGAGAAATGGGATGATGGGAACCTTAAATGAAGTTTAATACGGAGAAATGCAAATTCCTGTATCTGTGATGGAAAAACCCAGTGTAACAGTGGGCTACTGGCTGGGGATTGACTGGCTAGAAAGCAGTTTGCAAAAAAGGACCTGGGTGTCCTGGGGTACTTTCTATAGTTGAACCCTCAGTAAAAGACATTATGTGTCATTGGGAACACAGAGATGAAATAATTTGAAAAAATATTGCAGAGTGGAACAAAAGCTATAAATGTCATAATTTCTTAAGAAAGCATTTATTAGCAAACTAAAATCAAGCAAAGTTATTTTGAGTGCCAGCATATGAATGAAATACTTGACAAGTAATACCAGTGAAACAGAAAGGGGTGGGCAATGTAATAATTTTTTTTTTGAAAGTGGAAAAAGAAAGTGTAATCTTGGTATCTAGATTTAAGTTCATTTTCAAATCAAATACTCCCCATGAAGGCACACAGTATTCAAAAGAGGATTTGAAAACTGGAAATTGCTTTTTCATTTCTTTTGGGCTAGCTTGAATAATGTACATCAAAAGCTTACATCACCTATTATTTTTATCGTCTGTATTGAAATTAGATTCCCTATATCTATTCAACAAATTCATTCAACTATTCAGTCTTCATCAGTTGTGTTATCCTCCACCTCATTAACCAAACAAGAGAGTAAAGGAGGGAATCAGGAAAGAAAATCTTTAAAATTTATTCTGTTCTTTCTGTAGCAAAAAATATTCTTCAGTTTTTCATAATTTCAAGAATGATAGTATTGAAAGAGAAATTGAGAAAAATACCTGATGGTTAGCAAATACAATAGAGGATGTCAAGATTCATAGAAGCCTTTGCTTCAAGTTTAAAGGGGATTCTGCATAATATGTTTTTTCCTCTTTACTGAGAAGGACATTTCTATAATGGTGTGAAACCCAGGTAACTGTCAAAAAGGTAAAGTTGACAGGAGTCTTGGGAAACGAAATCCAAGACAAACGTGAAAAATTTGATGCCCAGGAAAAAGTCTGGTGGAAGTTTTTCACCAGTTCTGTCCCTGGGGAATGTAGACTGTCCCTCAAGATCCCATTATTGTATTCACATTAGGATCACAGCAACATCTATTTTTTGCTCTTTCTCATTTTCCACGGATCCTGTATCATGCATTTACTGCCCTCTCTCCCTGTTTGTTTATTTGCCTTCTTTGCATCCGCTTCCTCTTTGTTTTCTCAATTACCTTGTGGTCAGTTTGATATTACCTTCAGACAGCTGCCTGGATGTTTCTGGCTGTGCCACCTCTCCTCTTTTTCCCTATGGACTCGATGCTTGTCACAGATGAAGCATTCTGCATACAAAATCAAAATTAGCATAGTAAGCAAATTTGAGAGCATGGGACTATCGGTCTCCATAGTAATTGCCACCTGTTACCATGGAGGAAGCACCGTCTGCCTTCCCTTTCTGAGTGTGGCGCTTTTCCATGATGAGGTGTGCATCAGAGAATTGGTGCTGCCTATGTGTGCTCTTCATATAGGCTTAGAGTGCTCTACAGCTGCTTATCTTCCCTATAATGGAGTTCTTGGATATCTTGCATAGGTTTCACTCTAGGGTGTAGTAATTTTTTCAGTCTGTTTCGTTGTTGTTTGATTGTTGGGGTTTTTTTCTGGAGCATTTTCCATAGCAGTCTGTGTGCCTGAGTTAATTTTAGAAAAACAGCTCACAAACTACTAATGTACTGTTCATGGTTCTGTCAGGGTTTCTGATTTTCCAGATGTCAAATAACAGCGAAGGTTATTTCATCTTCTCAAGTCAAAAGTCAACATATCAAGAAGCATCTGGCCAGGTAGCCCTAGTCACTCAAACACCATATTGCCATCTGTAATCCTTGTACTTCTGGCATATATCAGTACTCAGTATCACTTTCTGTTTGCCATCTCCTGTATTTAGTGGCAGAAAAAAAAAAATTATGTAATCAATATATTTTCTGTATCTCAGATTTAACCAAGAACCATGAGTACGAACTGATAAGCAATAATTCTTCTTGACAGATATGTATTTCCATTTGTGTAACAGTCTTCTGAATAGCAAGTAGAGGCAAATTTCTTTTCAAAATACATACAAGAGGACAAAAATCAGAACAAAAATTGTGTATGCAAGTATGTTCAGGGAGAAAAGACTCTCTCCTGTCCCTAAGTCAGAGGAGGTACTGTCTGGCATCTATCGCTTCACCTAACTTTTTCTCATTGTATTCCATCTTGAGGAGGCCTTCAGCTGTGGGATCCATAAAGTCAGAGATTCTTCAACCATATTCATCACTGTTGCCTGGCTACTACCTTTCTCTTTCTGCCTTGAAGAGGCCTTAATGGCTTAAGCTGAAAGTTGTTTAGGGGCAAGACATTAACTTACTTAACACACACCTAGAATTCCATTTGTCCTGTATTTATCCTAAAAGAATTGCTCCCTTAATTTTTTCCATTAATCTCTTCCATACATTCCATTATTTAAACCTAAATATGAAATTAATGCATAGCAAGATGAGAGTAAGTCTGTCAGTTCCTTTGACTGTTACAAGGAAGTATAACCTAGACAAATGGCATTGACCTAATCTTGAATATCAGTGTTTCAACTATCCTTCAACTCTGTGGGTCAGCACAACCCATGATAAAACCAATGGCTGCTCTGAAAGGTGCTTGCTAAAATAGTCCTTGGGATCGATCAGCCAGTTGATGAACTAAACACATTGGCCTGATCTATAAAAGGACCCAGTGTGGCTACACAGTCTTAATGCAGAAACTTTTGAATTTTGCAGTGTTTTCATCCCATAGATATCTATGCATTCTGAACTAGTTTATACTCACAGGAAAATCACAATTCATTTCATTTCGGCGGCGGGGAGGGCGTGTAGAATAAAAATTACACTTTGATCACAGAGTTACAGAGTCACAGAATCATAAGATCACAGAATGGTTGAGGTCAGAAGGGACCTCTGGAGGTCATCTGGTCCAACCCCCCTGCTCAAGCAGGTCAATCTAGAGGTCACTCTACCTCATGTATCAGTTTGCAATTTTCACAGTCATTGCCTATTCAAAATGTAAAAGTCCTATTCTATACTCAGTGCGTTTTAGTATCAGTTGAACGATTTTCATGAAGTTAAACTTATCCTTAACTAATAAGCATATGTGAGATGACCCTGACCACTTCCTTGCTGTCCTTCCTTTCCTTGAGAGAAAAAACTATGTGCAGAAACCTACATTTTCTCCTTCTAAAAGCAGCTGGTCAGCCACATAGGTGATTGGTAACATAGAAATCTGTGCTTTCCATTCTTCTTCATTAACTTAACTTGCTTAAAAAGGAACTTAAATTGCTTAAAGATAAATATATATTATTGCTATATGTTATATATTTGGTTAAAATATGCACTGATTTTTTAATTTTTATTCTTTTTATGAATCTTAAGTTCTTAAGGTTGTTAAGACAGGGAAAGAATACATATATGTTCTTCACAATAATAGCGTTATTTTTCCTCTCTTTGCATTTCTGTGACTTTGGACAATGAAGACAGCTTTCTCAATATTCAGTTCTGTTTACATTCACTTCTTTTCATCTTTCATGAACTGTTGTACCATTGCAATGGTACTAAGCTTTGTGAATAGAGAATTATACAGTAATTCTCTCCTAAAATGACTGACCATTGGAGCTTACACAGAAATTCTCAAGTTTTTGGAAGTACTGTGGTTTTGGTTTTGTTTTTTTTGGGGGGGGTCAAGTCTTTTTTTAGTAAACTCAACTCTTTTATCCAATTTTTCCTTTTTTTTTTTTTTTTTTTGTGGCTCATAACTGGCATTTTATTTAGTTTAATGGGGTGCAGTAATTGAAACACTTGAGTAGTAGTTCTCTCTGCACATTGTTTTGTGTCAACCATATGCTGTGGCTTAATCTAGCCTTAAAGAATACTATGTCCTGATCTGATGTAGAGGAGTTGCTTTTAGAAGAGCATCTTCACCCCCCTTTCCCAGAGCAGCAAGCATAAAAGTAGCAGTGGTTCTTCAGGAAGCCGTGAGAAGGAGTGAAAAATAATGCTTGTTGGTCTACATCTAGCTGTGATCTGGTGATAACCACCTGTGACTAACAGGGACAGCTGAGCCCAAGTCTTATAAACCTTGCTCTACGGTAGTTTGTGGATGAAGAAATTAAAATAAAGCAGCCTTTGACACATCTATATGAATGTCAGGAAACTGGCTGTGCATTGGGTTCCCTAATAGAAAATACTTTCCCTGTAATTAAGGTTTTTTTCTTAAAAAAGCTTTGTGTGGGTTCCATTAGAGGTGTTTGAACAGTATTCATCCGTGTATTAATTAAACTTTCTCAAAAGACTTCTGTCTTTTCTCTGTTAAAATTAGTCAAGGATTCCAATTACATTTTTCTTAGGCATTAGCTAACTAATCACAGCCCTAAATTGCACTGTCTGGAAGGGCAGTAAGGACAGGATGACTGTGTAAACCTAGGTGAAATGTAATCTAAACTAGTCAGTTTAAACTAGCTGTTTCCAGAGGGTAGCTCATCTAAAAAGTAGGACAAATGTTTTAGGGCTGAACTGAAGTATTTTGTATTCATTTAAAAAAAATCTGCGCATGGAAAATGTATTTTTTAAATATTCTGGTGGGCGGGGGACCTTCTCAAACTATATAATGTCATTTTACTCAGCACTAATCTATTCAGATTTCAAGATGGGTGGGAATCAGCAAACCTTTCGTCTGACTGTTCTAATTCAGAGAGGATTCATCGGGTAGTGAACGTGATTCTAATCAATGTAAAGAAAATGATATACTGGTATGAAAAATCATTCACAGAGCCATAAGAGGTCTTTGCTCATTCTTTGAACACTACCTTTTACAGATTTAGTAACTTAAATAATAAGGGGTTTTAAGATTATTTTTAACCTGCTCTTGGTCTCTCACTGCAATATGCTCCCTTGCCATCAGAGAGATATCAGATTTTCTATATTCTGCATTCACAGAGGGACTGGAGAAATTCTGACCTTCATCAGCGACAGGAAGAAACCCCAGGAGCGAGTACGGCTGTTAAACCTTTGTTCGTTCTGCTCACTTTGACAGTTGAATTTTCTGGAATGAACCTGGATTTTTTTTTTTTTCCACATCTAACCTGTACCTGCATGCTTCAGACTGGGAATTTGACTTTTTCCCTGGGCCAGCTGCATACTTTTTCGCGTGTGCTGGTATGCTAAACAACCCTGTCTGTGTTCAGTATGGAGACCAGGCAGATTTACAGAATGGTAAAAGAATAGCAAGGAATCTGAAGCTCTGTTCTGTCCCACTTCTGTGTCAATGGACATTTTGTGTCACGCTGCTGAAACAGTTGAAGGTCAAATTTTGCCAGGCACAAGGCTACCTTCTTCTTTAAAAGGTTATTTCATTACATCAGCATGTGGATTTTAATAACCTATTAGACAGGGGAAGAGCAGTCCTACTACAAATCAAAACACTGTCAGCTTGTTCCCATTTAGCCATTTATCAGAGGGGTTTTTGTCTGTGGCTCTCAGTTTGATACCATGTCTGGACAGCACAGTGTTAAATGACTTTTTTATTCATAAAGCGTATGAATTGGAGGATTGACATCTGTGTGATTTAGGACTTCACAGTAAAATTCCAAATTTAGAGACAAGTAAAAATGGTATCATCTACATCTTGAGCAAATTTTTATCATCTGAATCTTATAATTATTTTTTTCATTTTTTTGATGTTTCATTTTCATATTATCCTGATTTAACTACTTGTCATTTCAGATTAGGAGTAGAAAAATCCCATTGAAGTATTTGTGAATGGATTTAACAATTTGGAAAAAAAAAAAAAAGTGTGTGTGTGAAAGAAACCTTTTGTGAGCTCTCATTCGGATAACATCTATTTTACAAACTCTGTCAGATAGATAGTAACATTTTAACACTTTTCCCCAATATATACCTGTTCATATCTTCTAAAAGCTTCTCTTCTAGGGCTGCTTCCTACTTTCAGTTTCATTTTAAAAAACCACTCAAGATGGTTGCAAGTGATGTTATTGTTATCTGCAAATCGTGTATTTTCTAATGATGCTGTCCTCCTAACTCCATTTTGCTCAGTTTATGGCCCGTATATAAAAATAGTGATGTCTTATTGTTCTTAAATCAGGCACCATCCATGGCAGGTATGACAGTGACGATGATTCCTCAAATGACCCACGTAGTTCAAAAAGTTTCCTAACAACATACCAACAAAATAATGAGATTATCTCCTTTTATGTTGTTCTGACCATGGGTACTCATGGCACCGTGCTGCGCCTTAACTGTATGTAAGTGCATGAATCTCTTTTGATGATTTCAGTATTGATAGCAATATGTCTATGTTTTGAGTAGAAAGAGACTTTTTCCAAACCCAACTTACATCTAGAATTTTTAGATAAAAAGCAAGTGATTATTTAAAATGTGTTATCAGGATATTTCCAGGCTGGCCTATGGAAAGATATTTTTTTTGAGAGAGAGGAAACCAAAGGTATGATTTCTGTAAAGTTTATGAGCGTGGTCATAAAACTGAAAAAAAGAACAAATTTTCTTCAGGAGCTGCTCAACAGAACATTTTAACACACAAACCTACCAGTACTAAAGGCAGTATTTATTGTAACTCTCAGGTGCTTGGGATTGAATCAGTTTGTGGAAGTGCCACTGCTATGTAAAGTGAGTTTATGTGAAGTTGCTTACTTGATCGCCTGTGTTGGAGGTACTCCACAAACTGGAGAATGAACTCCAGAGCAGCTTCAGCTAGCCTGGCACACAGGCAAGGCATCCGAGTTAGGAAAATTACCTGTAGTTTCATGCTCACAAAAATTGAGAGGTCAAGAATCCCCTTCCACTTTTTCCTGACTCCTGGGTTAGCACAGGAGTGTTCCATTCTACTTTGGATGCACCTTCCAAACTCCTCTTTACTTCCCAGCACAAAGCTTAGTTACATAGCCAGTGTGCAGTATCTGCTGTACTACTTGCATAAATGAAGACTTCACCTGGAAACAAGGAGCAAAGATTAATATTGTTTCCATTTAGCGTGGATGGAAAGAGCCATTAAAGGTTATTTTTTAGCCTAATTTTAATTCTGAAACTTTCAAATAACAACGTCTAAGTTCTTCACAATGATCACTTTCTTTTTACAACAGCCTCTATACTTATTATTAAACCAGTCACAGTAATATAAGTACCCCTAACTATTTCTTTTTTTTTTAAGCCCAGCCACAGGGAGATAAATGGTGGATAGACTGATTGTTTCAAAACACAAGTGTGAGGGAAAAATTATGTCTGTTAAAAAGCTGTAACAATCCTTTAATTAAATTATAGTTTTCCTTCCTGTGCTTCAGTGCTTAATATTGAGTGTTTAATACTGTATCTAACCATTGGGTGATATCTTGAGAGAAATGAGAGAGTGAAAGTAGGTATGCTCACAGGCTTCCTGAATTAAAGGTGGTTTGGTTAGTTTAAGGCACAATGACATTTTCACTATAAATTGAATGCATGGCAAGTCAGAAATAGTTTATTTCTAAGTTAAAAAATAAATGAGTAGAGAATACTTTTCACTGTTTTGGAGGAATGAATTGGAGAATGTAATTTGAAGTAGAATGAAGAAAATCCCACTGCACAGGTCAGTGTGTGTGGTGCAATGAAAACACAGGCTGTATGTACCTGAGAAACACAAAGCACATTCAGTGGTACCTCAAGCATCATGTTGTGAGTATTGCTGTGAGTAGCAACAGAAAATCATCTACTCTGAACGTAAAGAAACCCTTCCTTTTCTCGTATCTGTAATAAGACTACCTTTCTCATTTATTTACTTTCATCCCAGCATCCACTAATGGTAATTGTCAGTAGGGCATTTTATGACCCTGGTTAGGCTGTACGGTGATGATGGACAGGAGGAATCACAGCATGGTTGAGTCTGGAAGGCACCTCTGGGGATCATTCAGTCTCAGTGCCTGCTCATAGCAGGGTCAGAAGCAGCAGTTGCTCAGAGCTGTGTCCAGTGATGTCTTGAATATCTCCACAGATGGAGACTTCACAGTGTCTTTGGAAAACTTGTTCCACTGTTTGACCACGGCAACAGTGAAAAAAATGTTTTCTTTTGTTAAAGTAGAATTTGCTGCATTTCATTTTGTGCCTGTTGCCTCTCATTTGTTCATTGGGCTCCATGAATAAGAGTCTGTCTCTGGTTTCTTTACCTCCCCCATCAGGTATTTATACACTGAGCCCCCCAAGCCTTCTTTTCTGCAGTCCAAACAGTCTCAACTTTCTCAGTCTCTCTTCGTATGTTAGAAAGCTGGGGGCTTGTCTGGGTGGAGCTGAATCAAACAGGCTAGAAACTGTATGTTGCAGTGGCTTGTAGGTAAATGCATTGCAATGCAGAGACAGACACTCAAACACCAAGTGTGAGGCTCCTGAAATTTAATTTGTCCTCACATTTTGCCTCTGCTGGGACTGGCCTTTTTTACTTTCTTAGGGCAAAACTATGACAGATCCCACCTGTCTGATGCATTTGGTAAATAATTTATTTCACCTAATCAGCATTTGTGTCTTGAGCGTAACATGTCAGAGCAAAAGATGGGCTATGCTGGTGTACAACAAGCAGAGTCCTCTGGCAGGATTGTGTGTGACAGTTGCTGTAGCCCCCACCTGTTCCATTGTCTGATATACTGATGTCTCAATGACTGAGGCAGAGGAAACAGAGGGATTTCTGTGTTGCCTTTGGACCAAATGATGTTGCCAACAGTGCTAGAGAGACCCCTCTGTACTTTTGGATACCTGACATGACAATGGCATCCAATGAATGAATGCAGGAGAGTCCAGGAGGACATCTCTGAACCCGCAATTTAACCCTAGAGTGCTTTTGTTATAAAGAGGCCCTCTATTCGTGCTTGGAACTAACATGCTTGTGTAGCTTCGCAAGTAATGAAAAAGTAATTATTGCCATTCAGCATCTCACCAATGCATTAAGAAAATGAGGAGAAGGGGGCATGCTGCAGCAAATCATTCTCCCAGGTCATGTACTTTATGGTATCTTATGGAATGCAGATGACTCAGACCACCACTCTTCCCTGTCACACGTGCTTAGCTCATTGCTCCTATCAGGATTCATTTGGAAAAAAGACAGAGGAGAAGCAGAAGTTAACCGTTCAGTCAAATTATTTCCTTCCCTCATTAATCACCTCCTCTGAGTTGCAGGTTAACAAGACTACATGTTTCAAAATATTCCTTTTTCATTTCTCAAATTAGAGAATAAGGATGTACTACCTGGTTAGAACAAGTCTGCAGGAACCACATCAGTATCTGTGAAGGTATGCTTTGCACAGTACAGAGCAACTAATTCCATTAAGGAGTACTAGAGGCCCTAACAGAGGAAGCAGGGTCGCTTCTATAACTCATCAAGTATCTGGAAAAAAAATAAAGTTAGTGTTCTGAAGGCTATGGCAAACTCTCTTTGGCAGCAGTAAAGTTAAAAAAAAAAATGCTTGGTCTTTCCTGAAGTCCTCTGACATTCATTGAGTTTGGAGAGTGAAAAAGAATTGTCACTTTGGCTTTGTTCATTACTGGGGTAGCATAAAATGTCAATCATATGCAAGTTGCATTCAGATTTGCAGGCTATAGTCTATTGGTCCGAAAGCATTCCACATTGTAGTATTACCTGAAGAAAAGATGCTTTGCGGATTCAGTCTGAATTCAAATATGTATATTACAGGTCAATCACAGCCTTTGGTAGAGCTGTGCAAGTGCCAAGATTTTTCCTTTAAGGAAAATTCATGACTGATTTTTCAGTATGTGTTGCTGTGGAAATCCATGTGTTCCTGTGGGAAAGTTTGGTTCACTGACACTGTCTTTTCTGACAGAAGAATGTTCAGGTAGAAAATTTTCAATGAGTTCAAGTATTACCACATACAGAGAGTATCTTTAAGAGCGAGTTCCAAGTCTTATTTTAGCCTGAATCAATGTTTTACCTGTGCCTAGGTTTCAGGGTAAGTGCCTTCCGTGATGGCATCCCACCTAGGGTACTTAATTTGCTTTATTCTCTGTGTACCCAGGCACTTTGCTTCCTTCCGATGGGCACAGGCAGAGGTAGGTGTCATCACCATGGCTGGGCTGCACATCAGGATGAGGGAAGGTGGCTCCCCAGTTTACTTTTTATACCTGCAAATATCTGAATTATCTTACTGCATTTCAACCTCTCCAGGGATAACCATGCAGTTTGACAGGTGGTGCCCCTGTCTTTTTTACCTCTACTTACTAAGGTAAGAAAGTGGTGTTCACCAGAACTAGAAGCATCGCACATGACAATGTATGAATTATGGTTTACATTTGAAATGATTTAAAGTATAACAGAGGTCTAACAAACCTTTTCCAACTGGATATTTTCAATATCATTCACTGATAGGCTTGAAATTCTGAAGTTTCCTGGGGAAACTGATGTTTAAAAGCAGTGGCGTTGAGCATGTGAAGACATCAGCAGCTTGAATTCTTTGGGAAACCAGCAATAAGGTTAGGTCCCTTCAGATTTACAAAGTGAATTCTTTACTAAGATTGATTATAAAGATGAGAATTATTAGAAGGGATTATTTGACGGTCACAAGTGCTGTCATCTTTTGAAATGTTTTAAAGGCTACGTTCTGATTGGCAGGACTCTGAAGAAAAGAGCTTTTTCAAATGTTAGGCACTGAAATGGGAGAACAAAAGCAATATAAAAGTGCATGCTCTCAAATTAATTTGAGATTAATACTTTCTTTTGTAGGAGCTTTTGGAAAAGGTAATTTTCTAATTCTACAAAATTGCTCATCTAATTTAGGTACATTTATTTCTTTAAGAAGGTGCTTTTAAGACTGTTCTGCATACCCCGGTATTATAGCTCTCACCCTTCTGGTGTTCAGTTCTTTGCCCTAGTCTTTCATACGCAGGAGTAAAAAAAGAACAAATGGAGAATGCATCTTTTTCCCTTAAGTATTCTGCTTAAAATACCATCCTTCTTCATTCCACATCTCTCAGAGTTCTGGGTGAGTCAATTTTTTTTACTTAGCTTCCCTTCAGTTGTTAAACTATATTATGTCTTTTATTAGTAACGACAATGTAGATGAAGCAGTAAACGTTGAAAATGTCCTGTGGGCTCTACACAGCATTAGTCTGCTGTTCTTCCATTACTGCATCCTCTCTGAAAGTTCTTAGGTATGAGCTATATGTATACATGTGTGTGTGGGAGAGATGGAGGAGGAGAATGGAGGTATTTGCATAATCTGGATGAAACACCAAACATCTGAGCCAAGACTCTCAAGGCAGTCAATGGAGAGAGTCTGGCTCTTCAACAGGGTGATTCAGACCACCTGAACTGTACAGGCTGCTTAGAGAGAGACTACAAATCAGACATTTTAAGTCAGATGGTATAAATAATCACTCCTCCACCCCCATGTGTAAAATCTGCCATATGGTCAAATGTAGATTCATGTCTGGATAGTTGTAAACTGAACTTCTATCATAGTAATGTATGTCAACTGATTAAGTATTGTTGAGATAGCAACTCAAGTAGTTGTTAGTCATCTGTTAACCTCCACCAATATATATTTATCTATTTATCCGTTTGTTTCACAGAGTGCAAACAGAAAGAAGTATTGCTAAAATCAAAATAAATTTTAATGAAATTTGTATCAACTTACCTAAAGAGTGGCATATTCCCCTGGGATATTATAGAACTGAACTGATCCCCCTTGAACACCGTGGAAAGTACTGCTCTGCCAAATCCTATGGTCACATCATGCCCTTAGTTGCACTTCTCCAGTGTTTTCCATGTGTGATTCTCAACAGAATTTGGTCTTGATCATTTTGGTGGTAGTTATCTCTATCGCCTTTTTACTGCAATTATGCACATACTGTAATGGACAAACAATCGGCTGGAAATGGAGAAAATTTCTCTGCTGAGGTTCATTTTCTGGGCATCGTGAAGTATGTAGGCTCTCACTGACGAAGCAAAAAGAACTAACACTACCTTCATCAGGGCTTTGACTTCATTTTCAAAAGGAAGTGTATGGGCCACTATAATACTCTGAGTCAAATATATGACTTTTGTTTCCTTACAACTTCACCCTAAATATTTGGGGGTTTTGGCTCAGGATTCATGTTGCTCTTGTTAACACAATATACTCATGGATCTGGACAGCAGTCTCAAATAACTGAAGAGTAACTAAGAATTAAGCATAGGCTGCTGTAAAGTTAGATAGCTTTACTATGAAATTCTCTCTATTCAAAGCATTCAATAAGCTGTCTAGCAAGAAGCATTGGACTTCTTGTTAAATCGTTTTCAGTAGAAAGCCATGTTAAATGAATTCAAAGACTGTCACTATCATATCATAATTTCATATAGACTAATGCAATGGAACATAATAAATAAGATAATGTTGTGTTTGATGGAAAGAAGTCTAATACAGGTGTATGGAAGGCTTTAGCAAAAGAACATAATTGAGGAAAATAATTATAAAGGTTCAAGTACTGCTTGGATGACCTTACAAGCTTAGCTAACTTGAACACCTAACAACAGCGAGAGGTCACACAACATTGCTACTAATTTTCAGTGTATATTGGAGTCTGGATTTTCTATTTTTTCTGCATGTTTGAACATCAGCATGCATGCCTTATAGGATTATTTGTGCCACACTGTTCCATCTTCTAGTGTAAGCATTTGAGACGTTTCATTACATTGTTTCAAAAAGGCAATAAAATAATTGTATGTGAATTTTGGTCCTGCTGCAGTTCTTTCCGTAAAAATTTCTCAATGGAATGTATCAGATGTGATCAAAAAAATTATATACTTTTTTATGTTGCGTTGCAGATTTCTTTCTAGCTATTGTATAAATATATATATATATGTAAACACTATGCGCTAAGTAGTTATAAAAGAAAAAGATAAAGATTATTTTGGCAAGCTAAATAGTTAAATATTTAAATTAAAATAATTAATTTTATTTGCCATTGGGATATTACTATAAATACAACCACCAATGAAAATATGTTCCAGTATTTGAAAACAATACAAAACAAAACAAATAAATGTAAAGCTTTGTTAATAAGGATTTGTTAGAGAAATTAACCCCAATGGGGTATTCAGTGATAGAAATACCTCCTCTTTTGGATTAACTTTGTGGCATTGAGTGATAATTGTTACAGCAGGAAGTCCTTAGCAAGAATAACTGGATGAGCTAAAATTAATCAGGCACAGATTTCTAGTCTTGATTTCTGTCTTGGGAGTTTGAGGTTTGATCATGCCTATCTTAGCTATACCACTATCCCATCATAAATGCACCATCAACTCTTATTAACAATGAGGCACAAGTAAAACAAGATTATTTGTAGTATAAAATTATTTCTGGCTCTCTATTAAAAAAAAAACAACCAAATGTATTTTCAACTGTTTACAGAACAAAATATCATTGCTGTATTTTGTCTGCAGGCATTTTTTTCCCAGGAGTTAGAGATAATCTATTTAGATTTAGCGAATTTTCAGCATCTTTGAAGCAGCGTATTTTCTCATATTAAGGCTGCTGTGGAAATCAGATTTTAAGTGGTTCTTTTGTGAACAAAGCAGAATATTTTATAAGAAAATTTTCTGAACATCATCCACCCATTTGGCCACAGATTACACACTATTAAGCAAATTAGGCGACAATTAAAGCGTGTATATTTACAGAAAGCTAAAATAAGGATTTTCCCTGAATTGTTGTAAAATTTCATTGAAACTGTGACAGCTCATAAATTAATATTTTAAAGATTAAGAAAAGCACAACAAGCATAAGTACATAAAATAAGCAAGAATAAATCTAACTGGTTTTCTATGTAACTGAGGATTTTGTAGACTGAGGTGATGTAACTCAGAGCATATTTATTATTTAAGTGCAATTGTATTAGCCATATTAGGTTTATGTAAAACCAATTGCCTTTCAATCCTGCATGATCTTAAAAAAATTTACAAACACAGAGGATTATTCCAAGCATGATTTTAAGCTGGCTATGAAATGCAGTAAAAATGCTTGGATAACAGTTTGTGCAATATTTAAACCAATCTAAAATAAAACCTAATTTATCCAGTGCAGCAGTTTGAAAGTTTCAAGGAAGGGAGAAAATGTATTATTTGTTCATCTTTGCAAACAGAGGTTTTAAAAAAATACATGCTTCAGTCAAATAATTTGTAGGTAATCCTCAAAAATGTCTATCTTTTGTGAATTCAGTACCTTTGTCATGTATTTGGAATTGTAGTAGCAACTAATGTTGTCAGTAGGTTTCTCAAGCTACAGAATTATAACACACTGATGTTCCAGCCATATTGTGGAACTATTCTGAACATATCTAGTCTTGGGACAGAAAAACCCTGTGCTTTGTGATCTTTGCGTATAGAGTAGAATCTTAAATTTAGCCATGTGCTTCCTGGGCTAGGGTTCTTCTAACCTCACTTCAAGTCCCTCCATTCCCCGTGAGTTAAGAAGGTGGGAAGAGCAATAAGGATGGGTCAGTCTGGCTGCAACTTTTATTTTCCCATGGACTTTCATCTGTACAGTTGAAGAATATGTGGTTATGGTGGTTGAGTTAGTGCTTATTTGAATAAATATGATTCTGATTGAAAGAATAAAGCATTTTAGTTCTCAATCGTATGGAATGTGTCCCTAGATTTATCTATATTTCTGTTTTGTGTATTTTGAGTGGTATCTGACAGGAATTTAATAACCCCTTTAGTGGATTTTCCTACTGAATGTAATAGTCATGCAATCCAAACATTCTTTGATATTTTATCAACTGCCTCAGAAAAAGATCTTTCATAGAACTAGAATGTCAATTCTAATGTGTGTTTTTAAAATAAGCTTTTTGAGCCTTACGTCTATTGCTAGACAAATTGTAAGTTCCCCAAGCATGCAGATTGGTACAGCAAAATGCATTAATCACATCTTTTTGAGTGGTCTAATCATCAATCCACGCTTAATATACAAATTTGCAGAAAGACAATTAGATAACTAATTTCAGTTCCAGTGCCAAAGGATGAACTATAATAAGCTTTAAGTAAATATTAAGTGGAAAAGATTAACATTTCACGAAGCTGAGCCTTAGGCAATTAAAACTCAGTGAAAGATTGTTGAATTCATACCAATAATCTAATCACTGACCCAAAAGTATGTTAGCACTGAGACAAGAGGGTAGAACAAGGATAGGGGGCAGGTATTTTTTCTGCTGCCTTGGTTTATCTCATGCCGTGAACGTGTCAGTGTTGTACATGGGTTGGAAATTCGCTAATGCAAGCGGTGGTGGCAGAGCGCTCGTATAGTAGTAGTAGATCACTGTCTCACAACACAATATAGTGTCTTGAGCTCCTAAAAACACAGCTGCTTGGTGTATAAATGTTACAAAAAGAACCATATATATAGCATTTTATCTAGGTATGTCAGAATGGTTATAAGTGCATTTATTAAATTCATTTTGCAGTGTTCAGGAACAATCCTGGTAAGAGTGTTATGCTCTTTTCATAGCCGTAAACAAGAACTCCCTTGCATTTTTCTGGTTGTTTCACAAACTAAATGTTAGTTGGCTAGTGGGAGGGGGGTATATTCCTTAATTTATACAAAGGTCTTTTGTAAATGCAAAATTAGCCTTCTTTGGACAACTGACATGTAAAAATGTTACGCTTCAGAGGATGGCAAACAAAGAACTGAACCACATTTTTTTTGTATACGTAAACAAGATCTGACAATCAGAAAAGTGATCATTTTTGAATAACTCCAAGTTGTGCGTCAGTTGCTCACGAACTGGAACTCAACCATAGCTTATGACGGGAGATGAGAGAAGTTTAGATCCTAGCACAGGATTGCTTATACTGAACTTTGGAGATTATATAAAAAGAAAAGTTTCTGGATTCAGCTGTCACAGTGCTGTCACAATAGCTACCTGCTGGTTAAGGAAAAGTGAAAGGTGGCGTCTCATCAGAAGGGCCTTTATTCACTGTAAATAATGAAAAACATGCACACGGCTTCACCATAACCTTCCAGCTGACAATTGTGACTTGTGCTTTATTCATGCATTTATATGGGAAATTGTTCTGAAAGGGCAGTGTCCCTCCCACCCCGGTTTTCAGGGACCTTTTCTCTCAGAGAACTTTGTCAAAGGAAAAGCTACAGAAAGACTGAAGGAGCACACAATAAAAAGCTGAGATATTAAAAACCCCACAGTTCTGTGAATATAACTGTTTCTTCCACAGTGATGACATGTCTGTTGTCACTGTCTCCCAACCAAATAAAGAACTGAATAGGTCAAATTCTGCCCTCCTGTGTTCATACGGCTCCTCTTGACCTCAGTAAGAGACATGTTATCACACGGATCCATTAGCTGAAGCTAATAACTCAGTGTAGGATTCTCTGTGTCTCACGCTGGGCAAAACAGAAAGGAATCTGAAGTGGATATCAGGCATGGGTGAAATTTGTGAGCGTGCACATATGGGCAAGAGGTAGTTCTCCTGATGGAGCAAAACATCTTGCTGCTTTATGTAATGGTGTGCTAAGATACTTTGTGAAATACTGTTAATAAAATATTAAGCCTTTTACCAGTGTATTCAGTACAGTGATGGAAGTTACATGTTTAGGTTCCCGAGGGGGCATGCCTCCAGCCTGATATGAATCTAATACAACCTCACTGACTCCATCTGAGCTCTGATTTTGACAGTACCTGAGGGCTTGCTGCTTTCAACTTATTTTCTCCCACGTTCTGGTTAGAACTGAGATTTTAAAAAATGAATAAATGGAGAAAGTCGCATCACCAAGAGTATCTTGGCAGCTCACAGAGAGGGTAGAAGAGAGTGCAGAGCAGACACTTTGTGCTATGTGATGCAGAGGGTGTGAACAGCAAGTCTTTTGGAAAGGCATATAATAATTAACTCTGAGATCAGTTTTTCTGTAATGTCACAGTGCCTGCAGCAATGTATGTACGTAACAACACCAGCCGGCTCAAGTGCCTGCACATATGTCCTGTAGGTGAGATAGGCAACGCTTTCATATGATGAGACCTTGAGGAGATCAAACCAGGGTAAGAATTTCTACCCTCTCCCACTCCAAGGCTGTAGGTTGCTTCTCCCTTTCTCCACCATAGCTTATAGATCTCTCTGATGGAGAACAGGTATGGACGGGGCCACCTCCGGGATCAGGTTTGGGATGCAGACTCACTCCGCTGGGGAGGTGCAAACCATGAGGAGGGTGTGAGAGCAGAGGGAAGAAACAGGCTTTGTGCAGGAGAAATCGAAGCACACCCGTAGTCATAGACATTTCCTACAACTGTATCTCTGGTCCTCCACTGCAGATTAGTCTATGGAAGCAACCTAAATAAACATTGCTTTTTTATTTGTTACTTCACTGTTTATTTCTGGGTTTGAAGATCATGTTTGTGCCCATCAGTGTTAAGTGTTACATGTACTGGAAGGCAACAAAATGCTTTGGCAGTTAAGCAGAGAAGATGAGTTTTGAAGAAGATCAACTCATTTTAGCATTAGTTTCACTAACGGAGAACTTTTAGTTTTGTTGAAGTTTTGCAGAAGGTCAAAGCTTAACCCTTGCCAGGTATAACTGCTCCCGTAACTTCAGAAAAAAGTTTCTCTTCTCTCTAGGTTATCCATCTTGTTCATTTCAACATGTGCTTCATTTCTAGTCAAGCTGAATAAAAGCTGAAACAAAAAAAAAAAGAGGGATGTTTACTTTTGTCTAGCAATGCAGTATTTTAAGTGGAGATATGAGGAGACCTGAATTAATTGCCCCAAAATCTTGGCTAGGGTAGTCTGATATAAATAGTTCAATTAGCTAAGTGCAAATAATATTTCATTTATTCGATAAAAGGCTTATGTTCAGATTTAAAACATACTTTAATAAAGCTTTTTTTCTATGTACAACATATTTAAGGCATTTTTATTTAAGCAACTGCTGCCTTTGTTTAACTTAAAATTTAACTGAATTTCCCTTTAAATACAGCTTGATGCAAATTACAAGCAAAATAAGAAGTGTGCCCAGTAAACTACACAAGCTTTATGTTGAGTATGTGATACTACAGCACACAGCAAAAGGGAGTCCCTGACAATGTATCTGAACCCTTAAAGCCGGCAGGTTGGAGTCAGATTTGGTCTGACCCATGCAAACAGTGAAGAGGGAACAGCGTAAGGAAGGACCTTTTCTTCCTCTATCCCATGTCTGCTGAACAAAAACCACACTCAGATTTGGACTTCATACACACCAGAGGGCAATTGCTGCCTGGTCACTGCTGGTCTGAAAAGTGCTCTGACTTTGGTCCAGCTGTGTGGCAGCAGGGATGCCTTCTCTTGGTGTGGAAACAAGTATAACAATGAAATAATCATAATGAGATTATTTGTTGACTTTTGATTTTACTAGCCTCTGAAAATTCCAGAAGAGTCCTCGTCTCTGAACTGCGGTGTCATTCCGTTCGCAGTGCATTTAGGGCCCTTTACAAATTACATTTCCATGGCAACAATGTTCATGGTTTCAAAAACTTAAATACTGTCACCAAACATAAAATCCTCAAAGCTGAAAATTTGAATACTCAAGTTTCCTTTTTTAAAGTCTTTATCTGTAACATGCATTTGAAAAGCCATGTTTTAGTGATCTAAAAGTGATGTCAGCGCTAAATCATGAGTGGGGTGTGAGCTATTATGCCCCAACTTTTTCAGCATGTGGAAAAGTGTCATTTCTCCATTTCAAGTGTGCTTCTCATGTCTCTAGGAGGGATTCAGTCTCCCTGATGTGCAGGAAAGATGAGGCTAACAGCCTGATAGTGTTTGTAGTTTAAATGCTGGTGTGTTGCTCCGTACTGAGTCTAGGTTTAAAAGTAAATCGGTGATAGTGGAGAGGCTGGCTATGGTCCTCGCTGTCACCCTGTTCCTTCTGGGGGGTAGAAGGGAAGAACAAATGAGCTTTTTTCAGTCCTTGTTTTGGAGGAAGGGAAGCCAGGCATTGGGATTTGAGACGAGCCGTGTCACGCCCCAGTACGTCTGCACATCCAGAGGACGGGCAACGCCTGTGCACCTCACACTCACCCAGCTCTCAGATAGGGCTGGCTTTATCAGCACTTCCTCCAGACTCAGCCCGTGTATAGGCCTCAGAAAGGGGGCATTTGCCTCTCCGATGTGTAAGGATTCAGTGGGAGCATCTGAAAAAAAATAAGAATAGCATTCTGAAGGCTTCACAATATATTGGAGTGTGAAGTGCCAATTCATTTTCTGTTACTGTAGCTGTCTTAAACTTACGCCTTTCAGCAAAGAGCTGACAAGAGCAATCCATCAGTTTGTTTGTGTCCCCCTCCATATTATAACGAGTTTGGCTTTTTTTGGTTTGTTTTGTTCAAAGTTTCTTTGTTTTATTGTTCAAGTACTTATTTCTTAAACTTGTAAAACAACTTGTTTAAACAAGTTTAAACTTGACAAACAAGCAGCCCCCTTCCTGTAAGTGAGGCACCGCAGTACTGAGTGGGGAGCTGGCATATGAATTGAAGGCATTGCTCAAGAGCCTCCATGGGGAGGAGCATTTCCGTCTTCTAGATAAGAAACAAAACGAGAGGTGCAAACTTACCATTTTTCCCAGTTATTGAAGAAAATGGAGGCGAAGGGAGGTCCAATGTCCAGCCCAGCAGCGTGTGTGCTGTCCCCATGAGCACACCCCCACACCCGTTGTCTAGAGCTTCCATCGCTGGAGGCTGGAACCAGCCTGCCCAGGCTCACTATCCTTACCATTAAGTTTTCTTGGGTATTTTCTTGATACCTCATTGAACTCTTCTAGTGCAATTTAAAGCCATTACTCTTTGTTCTGCCCAAACAGGAGATGGATTTATTCATTTTATACCTGTCTTTTTACGAAGTTGAAAGAATTACCTAGCTTTCTTGTGCCCTCCATAATCTTGTCTAAACAGCCTTTTGTAGTTCACATATTTTAGACTGTTACTGTTTTTCAGTTGAAGTTAAAACACAGTTTTTCAACCAGTTCAGAGTGGAACATCACATGTTCAACATCTGTGTCGCTTCCTATTGAACTATGTCCTGTTTTCCTCAAACCTTTCCAGTTCGGTTTTCATTTGTTCAGTTTTCTTTGAATTTGATGCCATCTGAAAGTTTAATTTAGGTTTAGTTCTTCTATGATTGTAAAAATACTGAGTAACACTGGATCCAGGACAGATTCCTGTGGAACCCTACCTCCTGTTTTGACAGCAAAACACTGATAAGTCCCATTGAAAGACACAGTGTGTTCTGCTCTTGCAGTCACTCTTCTGTTGGAGAACCAGCACATTTACACATTGCTGGCCTAAAACTGTTTCAATTCCTGAGCTTTGCACAAGTGGGCATCTTGCCGTATTGCAGTGCCTGCTATGTGATTGTACCAGCTCAAACTGCTACTACTTTAGGGTGCTGGAACACAGGATTTTGTAAAGGAAAGCAGGTCAGAAAGAAAGAGTGCTATTTTTCAAAGTTCTTTGAACACAAATTCCGTGCTAGGACTCAAACATTTTTTCATGACTGCTGCAACAGATGAGAACATGCATAAGCTACGACTAGAATTAATGTAGTTATAATTAAGCTGCTCTCAAAGTCATTAGATATTTTAAGCTGTTGAGCCATTTTTCCAGACCATTAACTTTATTTAGGCATAATTACATTTTTTAACCTGTTAGTCTAGATAAAGCCTTGATCAAGATTTTACATATGCTACAGTGCCGTGGACGTACTGCACAACAATATGTCTTTGTTTGGGGTTTCTTGTGTGGCCGCAGATATCTGATTATGATTGTTGTGGGTTTGGGTGGAGTTTGGGGGGGGGTGTGTGTGCAGCAGGGAGGTGCTTTGAGGTGGTTTTAGGTTTTTATTTCATTTGCTGCTTGCATTTTTCTCTGGAGTTTTTATGTTTTTTGTCAAGGCTGTGATTTCTTCTCAGATTGTTTCTTTCATGACTATTATAATTACATCCCAGCTCTTGTGTCATATGATGGTATTACATGGAACCATTCCAGAATTAAGACAATCCCTATTTTACTAAGTTTGTGGAGTTGTTGTGGGATTTAAAGCTTCAATTACTACTTGGCTTCTGGTGGCCTGAAAAGTATGAAGCAAGAAGTAAGAAATCGGACAAGTATTTCTCCCTGCACAGAGGTAAACCTCAAACTTTCAACCAGGAGCACCCTTGTTTGATGGGTGGAGGTTGATTTTTGACTTTGAAATAAATGCTTCACATTTTAAGGGAAAACAACACATTTTGCCTGTTAGGAGGATGTTTGGAAATCTCTGCCTGTGGACAGGAGTCTCTAAGGAAGATTAAGGTGCTATATTTGGAAAGTTTCAGGGAGATAAAGATTCAGAGACAGTTTTATTAATTCCCCTTTGCTTTGTGAACATTTTCTATTAGGATATAGATGAGCGTTCCCAGTCCTTACTGATACTATGCTCTGTTACATAGACATCGCCGCATTAGTTGACAAGGCATCTCAAATCAAGCAGAAAGTCTGCATTAGATTCAGCGACATGCTTGTGGGTTTAAAATGAGGCAGCTCATCCCTGCAGTGGAGTCCAGAACATGTCCAGGCTGTCTGGTCCCCCAAGCCAGTGGTGGGGGTAGCTTGGTACAGGCTGCAGGATCCCCACAGGCCGGTCCTCAGAGCTGGAAACGGATAGACTAAGTGCAGGGATGTTTAAAGACTGTTTCTCTTTCCGGTTCTTAGGAAATGTCTGCTACTGATGTCCTGGAGTCTCTTTTGAATTAGGTCTAAAGAACTTAATATAGGGTTTGTGGAAGTGGTACAGAACAAAAATATTTTCATCCCTAGCATGTAACAGCTTTTGTTCTAGAGATGAGAAAACTGGATTCAGCTCCTTCTTCAGCTTCAAGGGCTTTGAATCCACACATACCAAATAATGCTAACAGTGGAAAACTACAAACACAGATGTGGGAACAAAGGCCTAACCACAGGCCATGCTCTTGATTGATCCAGTGAAGCTTGGGTTATGTTTGGCCTGTCCTTACCAGAGGACATGGAAATCCTAGTCCATCTATCCCCATCTACAACATGGGGCAATCCTGCAGTTGGTGGATCATGTGGATTTGGATCCCCAGAAACTGAGGGAGGAATTTTTATATCTTCTAGACTAATATTAAGGGAATATCACCTCCCTCTGGTCTCACCTAAATGCGGTGTGAATCTGACAGTTTCAGCTGGTATTGTTTCGTTGTGATCTGAAAATGCCCACCAAAATGAGCTCTGAGAGGCAAGGTGTTCCTTCACAGAGGTTTTGGGCACTTGTCAAGTTTTGGTGTTCTTAGTCAAAGACACCTTTTGGTCTCAGGCAGCCTCATAGTGTGGATTAAAGTCCAGCAGAGAAGCATCTCATTAATTCAGGCACTTTTCGTGTTACACATGGTTAAGAGAAGGCTTTGAGGGGTTAGGAGTGGAACTGATGCACTTCCATTCTTCTTAGCACTTTGGTGGATTTCGTTATTTATGACTAAAGTGAAACAAATCATCTCAATTATAAGGATTGTATGAAGAGATGAAACTCACTGATGAAAAGTGGGTAAGCTACAGTATTTAATTAATGGATTTAATTACTGCATCTAATCATTGTGTTTAATTCATTACTGTGTCTAATTAAGATAAAATTAGCTATGAATAAGCTGTGTTGGTCTGGATGGAAAACCATCTCTCCACTACCAGTCTCCCAGGGAGAATCTGCCATTACACATTGAGCTGATTCTTTGGATATTGCTGGCTCCCTCCTGTGTGAAGCAAGGAGGCAAGCTTGGAGGGTGAGCTGTAGCTGTAGCTGCAGTTATATGCTGCTTTACATCTTTGTTCCTCTCTCTTGTTTATGGATTATAACCTCACTTGGCTACGACAATTTCACTGCTGGACTTCAAAGGTAGCCACACAACTCTCCCAGGAGCAGGGATTGCGGATTAAGTACCTGAAAGCAAGGTATTGTGCACATGAAAGGTACTATACAAACGTCAGTCACTTCAGTGATGCGTACTATTTTGCATTTTTTTCTGATGTTTTCAATTTCCTGGATTGTGCTGCTGTGCCTGTAAATACAAGTAATATGTTCTGAAGGGTCTTTTTCTTTTCTCTATCAGCATCAGAAATAGTACATGTGTGTGTTGCAGACCACCAAAATGATATTTATATAGACTGCAACAGAGGGTTTGAGTTCTATGACCAGGGTTTGACTTGGGAATATGTAGAGAGTATCCAAGGATGTAGTTTGCTGGGATGGAGCTGGAAGATTGTGTAATGTGGAAAGAGACTGGCCTACATTTATCCATACTGCCTGCCAAGAGTTGTCCCTAAAGTGAATCAAATCCAGAAGAGTCCTGGTTCTTCATCTCAGAGGGCTTCAGTGGTTTTACTTCAAAGGGGATTTTTGACGTTAACACATGCAATATGGACAAACAGAGGTTCCATGCAGTGGGAGCTAACTGGAGAGCGTAGCTAACTGCCAGTAGATGTATCCTAAGATTGCATGAGGCTACTGTTAGCAGTGATGGTTTGTTACTAGGCTCTGGTTCAGTTCCTCATTTCCACAGCTGTGGCTCCCCCAGCAGCCACCCTGCAAACAGTCAAGCTGCCTGCAGCTCATTTTGAACATGAGGATTTGGATACTCTGTTTAGGCAAGATTTCTTAGGACTTGTTTCTTTTGTTTCTCTCTCAGAGCATTTCTTTTGATGGGTGGCTGTATCCATTTTAGTAATTTGTGTTTTTTCTTGAGAATATGTAGTTTGTTCTCAAAGATAGCATTTTAAGCATTTGCATTATAAGAACTACCTAAACAAATTAAGTACCTACGGTGAGCGTAAGCTGAACTACATATATAGCACCTCTGCTAGGTAAAATATGCAAATATATATCCAATTTTAATAACTCCATCATCTATGGAAGTACACCACCTTTATGGACACAACACTCCTCTCCCCTTTTGAATCCCCAGGAAGACCATGAGAATTACGACACTCATATATATACAGAGCTTGGGCAAAGGCAGAAACATATATCTCTGTGTCTTTTGTGATGAATGGATAAGATCTCTTTTGACCAATTTTTCTGTAAGACTGAACTATGCATCCTTCAGCTGACAGGATTCAAAAGGCAAGGGTAATATTTTCCCATTTTGTTCCTGAAAAACAAAGGTTATGTCCTTTGACAAGAGGTCATTAATTTTCAGAGGAAATTATGTTTCTTCTGGTATTTCACTAAAGTTTAAGACTGACATATTTTGTCAGAAGGTACTCAGGTGTAGGACAGCTGACTGAAGGAAGTTGGCAGCAGTTGTTTGGTGAAATTCTTTAGTGTCTCTGCAGTAGATTCTCTTTCTTACTCAGTTGTTTGTTGTAAAGTCTAGGATGCAGATGAGTAAATAATATGAAGAAGTAGAGTGTGTAAAATCTGAATTTCTCTCAGAAGTTCCCAGGGTAATCACAAGCTTTGAATAGAACAGGTATAAAGAATACTGAAAATATTATACTTCATTACTCCTGACTTGTCTTTGAACAAAGAAAAAAAAATTGCAATGATTTAGTCTAATAACTGGAACTAGTAAAATTGGTCTGTCACTTATTTCTATAATGACTTGCACTTTTCACTTACAGCCCTGCAAGTATAAAGTCACTGTTTCAGTTTATAATACTGTTTATAGTGTTTTATTTATTTTTTAAATATCTAAAAGATTTCTTATATTGAATTCTTAGGGAAATAAATTAACAGTTCCAGTGGTATTTTACCCCTTAGCTTTTCCTGGCTGATTTGCATCCCAAACAAAAGCAAAACTTCTTCCTGAAAGCGATTTGCAGGAACACAGCGCACAAAACATTCATTAGGAGTCACAGTAGTGACAGGAACCAAATTAGAACAAGAACATTGCCATAAGTATGCATGTTCAAACTTGACGGGTAATGAGAATAAACACAAACACAAATACGGTTTCAGTGAATGCCTTTACTTGCAAAGAAATAGCTAAAGCCTAGAAATCGCATTTCATTCCCTTGTATTTACGACTGGGAGAGAACATTGACTGTCTCTCAGCCTTTACAGTTAACTGTGCTTTAAGGTGAACCACTACTGATATCGATTGCAACATAAGGTCAGAGATATATCCGAGGCTATATCCCCTTTAAGTGGACAAGAAGGATAAGAAATGGCTTCAGCAGCACAGTGATTTGCTGGCAGTTGGAGGTGAGGGAGGCAGAGGGCCAGCAAAGAGCACAACCATCCAGTCTGTACCAGCACAGAGATATTGAACACTTAACAGCTGTATATTTGGGGCTTGCATTTTTGTCGTTTCTGTGCTGTTCCTCAAATTAACTGTATTTCCAGCTGAAGGCTTAGTTCTCCACTGCTGCCATGCAGAGGGATAGATATCTAAGGGTCTGATCAATCATCTTGCAGAAGGGTGATGCAGAAATTTTGTTGATGTAGAAATTATGTATGGATTCCTTGACAATTTCCTTCTAAGTTATTTGCATACTTTTGCCCCTAATCACTTGCATCAAGTCTTCATCACTGGGGAAAGCTGCAGTGCCCTCAGGATTTTGGTTGCTCAGCCATCCAGGAGATTTGCTCACAGCACATCGTAGTCCTCTCTATACCCATGGGTTTTCTTTCTTTAAAAAAATTAGTTCAAGTGGGGCTGGTGAGAACTTAGGGGGCTTAGCATGACGATGTTCCATAGTGGGAGCACAAACGCAGATCTGGGAACATGAGAGCATCCCAGAGTCAAGCATATACATAACTTCATGGCAGCTGTTACACCATGGAGTTGCTCCCAGACGAGACAGGAGAAAGCTTCCAGGTGAGGGGGTTAGTCCCTTTTCCCACGGGACCTTGTGGAGGAACCATTGCTCCTTACTGTCAGAAGACACAGGCCACCTCAACGCCGTCCTACTCCTTGCAGTGCTGTGCACCCACCTTCCTGCTGGCAAACTCCAGCTCCTTTCAGACAGGCAGCAACCGCTGGATATCACCTCCAGCCTGGTTTGAGAATCCCCAACCAGCATCTTTGTGTGATCTGTCTCATAGATGAACAACTATATATTTTTTATTTGGAAGACAGAATAAATTAGTACTGTTATAATTTCTCTTGTGTGCTGTTATTAAGTAAGACTGATAGGTTGTTGTTCGGATTTCCAACCCTCCCTGAGATTCAGCCACTTGGACTCAGCTAAGAATTACAGTTTAATTTATTTTAAGTAAAGATGTTCTGTTTTCAATTATTTTCTGTTAGCTCCCAAAGGACTGTTCTATTGGGGTATTTATTTTTCAGCTGGAGATTACTGTTACCATCCTTGGATCATTTATTAGCTGATGATGGTTCTTGCTGACTTGGTGGAGAGGTTGCCAAGGAAAACTAATATACTGGTTTTCCTACTATATTAAGGACTTCATAAGTAAGGGGAAAAGGTTTTTTCCCTTCACATTTTAGCAGAGATCAAAACTGAATCATTTGTTTCCTCCTGAAATTGAAAGCTCTCATAGAAAGTTTAAGTGGAAAAAACCTGTTATACTGTTTCCCATTCTTACTCTACAAAATGGCACACTAAATCCAATCTTCATTCCCATATCAGTTAACTAAGAAATGTTATCTGAATATATCTAACTGACATTTTTGTCTGTCACATTTCATTGTTGGAGATACCACTTATATTTTGTAAACCTGATCTAACAACTCAGTCATCATTTAACTGTTGCACCAGTCTGGTGAATTTGTGTTAATTGTCTGTTAAAGTATGCAGCAAAGGAAGCATAAAAAAGCACTTGAGCCACTTTAAGCTGAAAAGAAATTGAGAATTCCCATCATTTTAGCAAGTTTACTTTTTTTTTCCCTGGACCTTAAGTACTTTCTGATTACAGCAGCGTAATATGTTTACCAAACTGTTGCTTCCAGAAAAGCTAGCCATTAGTCAGTTTATCAGCATGGTATATATATGCATTGGGATATCCCCTTATCTTTTGACAGTATCATCTGTATCGTTCTTAAATGACATTTCAGCTCAAAGCTTTAGAGCAAGCTATGCCTCACAGATGCAAAGGATGAGACCCTTCACTTTTCATTCAGTCCCACCCTCTTCCATTTTTCCCATTTTCCTCTCTGTATGAGCATGTGAATATGTGTGTTTTATTCCAAAAAAGAACAAAATCCAACCAAACAACAAACTACCAAGAAAGAGACCATTTGGTTTTAAAATATGACATTTTTTTTTATGCTTTGGACCATATCTTCTCTCCATTTCTTCTAATAACTTTTACGTAATTAGATCGATGGACTCTTTTTGGGAGGTTCTTCTGTTCTGTCCTTCTCATTACTAGAATTTCAGTGTCAGGAGGACTCTCGCCACTGGCTAGTGCAGATTTTGCAATACAGCCCTGACAGCCTGACTGGTCTCAAATTCAGAGTCACAAGGGGACCTGCCTAACAGATACTGAGTATTTATTGTACATGGTCTGTCAAGGGAATTCCTCATTTTCTCCATTCCTAGCACTGCGCAAGCATAAATAATAACCATAAAGCTTTCTCTGTGGGGCTTTCTTTGGTTAGAGTTCCTCAGCAATCACACAATCTGACATTCACAGAGTGCAAGAGTAGAATTTGTGGATTACAGTGATTTGTTAATATCAAAGCCATTTGTGAATGCAAATATAAAAGCATATGTGCATACATATGTCTACTTTAAGGTTACCATCTGCGCGTGGCATATACATGATAGCTGGCATTTTGGGAAAAGCTGAATAATCTTTTTTTTTTGAATTAAAGTAGCATCTATCACTAGCTACATATCCCAGCTCAACAGGCAACCGCTGGCCTATTCTGAAGGCAGTGAGTGCATGTAGTCTCTGTCTCCTTCATAACACATTAATCTTTTAGATATAATGTAACGACAGGCAATTGCTTGATTGCTGTTTCTCTCGATAGAATCCCTCAAGGATGTTAATCTGCAGTGTGATAATGAACAAATATTTTTTAATGTCTGGTATTAGTGTTCCACAGGGTAATACCACAAGAGGTGATTTCCAAGTAAGATATTCCTGCTGAATAGCCAAAGGAGCCAGAATAGAAGAATTCACTAAATAGCTACATTAAACAGATTTTTTTAGGGTGGTGTGGTTTCTTTTTTTTTTTTTTTCTTCTTTTTTTCCTCAGCTAGAACTACAATCTGTTTTACTTGCTTTCAAAGAGCAAATACTGTTAGTAAGTGTATCTGTGATACAGAATAGCTGTGAATGACTGCACTGGAAGCAGAGAACACTTACTACTAGATTAGATAAACCATTAGAAAGCACTGATTCACTACCAGCAAAGACTAGGCTGTATAATGGTACTTCTCAGTCTTCCACCACAAAGAATCACAGGGAACGGGAAGAGTTACAGGATCTTATGACATCAAATATGCAGATCTTCTGTAAGTTGCACTGCCAGCGTGACTAACTCACTGCCAAAACTGAATGAATGAAAGCCAAGTTTATGCCAGGTTTCTTTTAGCTGTAATACAAAAATGTGTATCTAAAACCCTAAAGTAGCTCCCACTCAGAGAAATCGTATTGCTGTCTATGAAGTCCTGTGATGATTTAGGGAAAAAAATAATTTTAAAAAAAGTGTTTTAAATAGCAATCTATCACTCCTTGTAACAAACATACAGTGCTTGAGTTGCTACTTATATTTAGCAACAGCCCATGCTGCTTAAGCACAGCCTGTTCTGACAGCTGTGAGAACAAGTTATTCCAATAAGACATTGAGCTAATAAAACCCCATTTCGAACACAGTTTGTCCTTTGTCCCCAACACCTATAGTAGCTTCAGCCCATGCCCCAAATCCTAGGACACACTCACAACAGGCGACACAGTCTAACTTTGTCTGGGTGCACAGGGCTCAGCCAGCTGTGGACCCATAGTTACTACTGGCCCATAAAACCTGTGAAAACAGTATGTTTGAGCTTACTTTTTGATATTTGATTGAAACTAGTCTGTGGATCCGTAAATCATTAGGGAAGGAGATCACAGAATAGCTGATTTCCTTGCAAATCAGACTAACATTATCCCCATAAAGTTCTCACCTATTTTATGTCTCAATAATGCCATACTTCCCCTCCATAGTTTTAAAGTAAAAAAACTGAGTTCTCAACTATACATTCTCTTGAATTTGTATATTTTTACAAACGCAGACATGAAATCCATTCTTCTGCTTAAGCTGGTTCTAGCTTAATCAAAGATCTGACCTTATATAGGTTGTTTATCAACAAATTCTGAGACTTCATCAAGGTGCTTAAGTATGTGCTCCTATTAAGCAGCTGAGTAGCCCTGCTGACTCCAATTGTACATACTTAAGGACCTTGATGAGGAAGTTTCTGAATATGTGGATAATGATCTGGTGTTTTCCCAAAGTGATGAAGGGATGAGCTGTTGTTAGCTCATTAGCTGAGCTCAGATGGACTCTAAGGGCTTTGGTAAAAATGTGGTGGTAAGTTAAAATCAGATGGCTGAAACTGCTAGTGCCCCTCATCAGCCCCCCTGTACCTTTGAAACCCTGAGTTAAAGCAATCTAATCCACCTGTGAATCAGCTCCAGCACCAATTAACTTTTCATCCAAGCATATTAAGATTAATGTAAATCAAGGACAGAAGCAGAAATAGGAAAGTCAGAATTATTCAAAACTGGGAGTGAGCTTTATTTCCTATTTTATAACAGATGATTGCCACTCATAGTCTAGGATAGATTCTACTTTGACTCTAAACATGTAATCCCATTGCCTTTTCATTAAGTGCCTTACAAACCTTACCGTCTTCAGTGGGGCTTCATTTTTGAAACTAATGGCAACATTAATCTCAGAGGGATGATTTGCAGAGCAAGATACTACTCAGCATGAACAAGGTTGTGCATTAAGGGAAAGCTGGTCCTACGGGGGGTTAGGCTTAGCTCCCTCTGTGATTAATCATCTGCCTCCCAGCTGCTGCTCTGATTTTTTTTTTAATACACTCCATATGCAAACAAAGGCACAAATATACCTGGAGCCAAAACTATCTCACAGCTTTCAAAGTTGTTTTTCAAACACAAAACCAGACACAGTTCTTAAATAGAGATGTTCCTACTGTTATTTGCCTCAGTATTGTTCAGTCCTTGCCTTGTTAGTTAGATAATCAACTCACTCATAGGCCAAATTAATTCCTTTATCACATAGGTAACAGTCTGTTTCACTCACCTCAATGGATCTCATCAGTGCAGCACTTATACATCTGCAATTAGAAAAAAAAAAAGACTTAGGTAAATGAAACATAAAATACTACTCCAGTGCAAGTTCCCACTCCCATTTTTTCTTACAGCCACAAGACATATTAGCAGAAAACCTTATGGATATTTTTAGATAAAAGATTCTCAAAGTGTTCCCTGGAAATCATTGTCAGATGAAGCTGAAGTATGGAGTGGAAGCCAGATGTAGCCAAAAATGTGGCCATTACTTGAGGCTAAGAAGCAGGAAGCAAAGGAAAGCATGTTTCAAGGTCTCACAATAGAATAGGTTAGCAGTGGGGTCTCAGAGGGAGATCTATTGTTCAACATATCCATAAATGACTTGGAAAGGGAGATGAAAGTTAAAGAATTTGTGTATTCTACCAAATTATTCAGGTTTATTAAAAAACCTGATTGCAAAGAGTTGTGGAAAGATGTCATGACAGTTTTGGATGGATAATGTACAGCATATTAAATTATCTGTGACCCAGAGAAAAGGAATGACTATTCTGTGTCTCTTCTAATGTAAGAACTCAGGAGCATCAAGTGAAGCAGTTGGGAGGCAGGTTTTCAACAGATAGATTTACTTTCCTTTATATGCCATGCATTTTGATTTTTAAACTCTCTGTCTCAGGTGTTCTGGACACTAAAAATATAAATGGTTCAAAAAGCACTCAGCCAAGCATCTAGACATTGAGAAAAATCCATCAAGAGTTATTAAACATCAAAATAAGGATATAAAAATATCTAGCTCTAGGGAATTGCTCCCACAGCAGAAGACACTCCCCCAAAATCAAGAAGACTTGAAGTCTAAAAGGGAGAAGAAACCATTTGTTAGGAAGAAGAAAGGGGATTGCTATTCTTTTAACAATTATTCTTTCTCTATGGTATCACTTGCCAGTTCCAGCTCCAAGTTGAACCTCCATTACTGATAAAGCTCTGGTGTTTTACACTTCCTTTCCTCATGGTTGTTCTACTGGTCCTCTGACTGGGGAGATAGCCTGCCATTGTGACCTGGATGTATCCCCTTAAGGCCTGTTGTGGCTGAATTTCTTGGCAACCTCACAACTCAAATAGCCATAACAGATGTCATCAGACAGTGAGAGGAGAATCTTGTTACCTTTAGCCTCAATGTGATGATGATCCAACTGACAAGCCACAGCAAAGCCATGTCTTACGCCGACACATGGATAACCGTTAGCCTAGTCTTTGCATTGATCCCTGCATGAACAGCTCCTTTTAAATACGGAATTTGCTATGCTGGATGAAGCTATCCAAACTCAGTGTTTGGGGAGTTTGGTTAATTAATATTCATGTGTTTCAATGACAAAAGCTTTTATTTAACCCACAAAACACTAAAACTTTCTGATAAATTTTCCAATCCAAGCTTCAGATATTTTTCATCAGAGGTACTGACAAGTAGGAAATTAATCTGGCCTTTGTTATACTCTGCAAAGCAAGCACCGTTCAAGTCAGCATACATAGCAACTTCCTTAACATAATTTAGCTGGAGAAGGGTCTCTTAATTGTGCAAGGATGAGTTTTATGACTGTCTTTCTAAACAAGATGGTAATCCCTTTTGTAGGGAACATTACACGCCGGTTGTTAAATATTCTAGCGAACAGTTTGGGAAGAGGTCATTGTCATAGGATTTCTAAGTTTAGAGAAACTTCTCTGCTCACAACGTTGCTTCTCCCAGTTGTGATGAGATGCTGACCCTCAGACCCAGTAGCGTCCCTAGTCCTGTGGTGGCCAAGTTCTACACCTTTTGCACTTGTGATGCTCATTGGGGAACAGATTTGATACTCCTCTCTCATCTGCTGGCTAGGCTTCTCCCAAGTTTGCCAGCAAAAAGCAGTGAAGCACTGTTAGTCACTACCTCACTTGACAAAGTGATCTAGACATCACTAGGAGAACCCTGAGATGAGGTCCATTTTCTGCTTAGGAGTTCCCTAGATCCTGCCTATGGAGAGGAGGAAGTTTTGTAAATTATTTCAGGGACTTTCAGCACCTTAAGTGACATTCTTCCATTTTCCCCCTCTTAGGCCAACAGTATTGTGAGTGAGGAAAGAAAAGTATAATACTGTAGATGTAAATTGTTTTTCTAAAAGTTCCATTAGGAAAGTTAAGTCAATTCCCGCATTTAGTCAGGCTTCATTACTTGGTGTATATGATATTGGTCCAGAGAACAAAGAACAGCTTCATCAGCCTACCACAGGAAGATGTTAACTTAGACCTGTCTGTTCTGCCAGGCAGATGAACCCATGTTTCCCACACCTTCATGGAATAATAGTCTAACAGTAGCCAATGAGCAGAAACTTCCTTCCAGAAGGCTTTTTTAAAAAGGATTGTTTATCTTAGTTTTTAAGGAAAAGAAAGTGTGGTGTTCTCAGTCCTTCAGAGAACACCAAGTGAAAGGAGGTAGCTTTTCTTATACTGGAGAAAACTGAGTGAATCCAGGAGGGCAGGGCTGAAAATGCAAGTCTTCTCTGCAGGATTTCTCATTGTGACTGTCCACTCACTGTTACCTGATTTTCCTGTCACCCTGTGACAGGATCCCTAGCTGGATCCCCAGAGGTAATCTTGGACTATGGGTGCTACTGCGTTGGCAAAAATTTCTTAGTGAACTCAGGCCTGTTTGTTCTCTCAACCAAAAGACTTTGGTACATTGGGAATAAATATCTTCTCCTACATATTGTACTGCTCTTGATCGACCAAAATGAAATGTGGCCATTAGAGACTTACAGCACAGAATTATTACAAAATCCAGGAACCTTTGAAACTCACCAGATAACTGTTTTTTACATTCTTCCATGTTAATGTACTTGTGAGGTCGTAGTGTCAGAAAGATTAATTTATGGATTTTATTACTCATGTACAGTGGAAATGTTTGGTTTATATATATTACTTGCATGTGAAACAGAAAAAAAAACAAAAAACAAAAACCAAACTCAAAGAAGAGAGGCTCTTGGAGACTTACCTTCAGCTAAAATAGGCAGATTCAGATATGCTTTAAGAGGCTTATTAGCATTCAGTGGAGAAACCAAAGAATTTCCAAAGTATGTCTCTATTTTTTCTTGGATATGCTTCAAAGACAAAGAATAACCTATAGAAGGAAAGCTGAAAATGCAAGGTAGAGAGCTGCACATGCAGTTCTTTGTGAAAGGGCAGGTATTTTATGCAATAGGGAAGACAATAATAAAGTGTGTTTTTCATTGTGCTGCTAAGCCTTATCAGAAATACTAAAAAAATTTTTAGTATGAATTCCCTGAATCCAGTTCATTTTTGGTAATTTGTAGTGAAAGTGTTAAAAAAAAAAAAAAGAAAAGTGTGATATAGCATGAAAACTGGTTACTGAGCCTGGTGTTTTATGAAGAAATCCAGTTAAACAATACACAAAGTGTGAAGTGTGCAATGAAAAAAATCTATGCTCTGTTTATGTTGCAATGAGGTCCCTTAGACTCACTGAGTTAGAAGTTCCTCCTGACTTATTGAAGGTGTTTGGGGACAGGCTGCCCCTCGTTTCCTTCTCAAGAAGCTTTTTTATTGTGTGTATGGTAATCCAGTTTATCATAAGACTTCTGCTGAAGCCTGGAGTTGTTGATTTCCATGGGCTGTTTCTCTTAAGACACTGCATGTTCTTTGTTTAATCACTGTGGTAAGCAGTTTTATCATTCAGCTGAATTGCTCTCTTAGCTTTAAAAAAATTTATTATAGAGTATACAGTGGCATAGCACTCTTTTTTAGACTTTTAAGCTGCAGATGAGCCCCCTCAAATATCTGGCTTCTTCTTTAACCTTTTTCTGCAAAAATATGCAATGAATAAGTGTATCGCATCCTGGGGCCCAGTGCATTTGATGTGGATCCTGAACTGCAGAACTTCCAAAAGCTTGCTGTGAATGTTTAGCCCTTTTTTTCAGTTAATTCTCACCCTTTGGGTATGTTTGATGAGCTGTAACACTTCACCATTGATACAGTATGTGTACTGCTGCTGGCTTGCATCGTCAATGCAAGGAGAGATGAAGAGGGAACGAAACTTGGAGAGATGAGGGAGTGTTAAAGACCCCAAATGCTGTCGAGCCCAGCAACACGATGCCAAGAGATGGACCAGCTCAAACACTGCAATAGTAGAAAGCCTGAGAAGTAACCAGGACAATGATTTCAGAACATCCTTGAGAGTTCTTGTGACTTGCTGAAAGAGCTTGCAACTACAATGGGAAGGTGAAATTCATTCAGTCATTTGCTATTAATTATTCACTGAGCTCTCAGCTCCACTTAATGGGAAATTGAACTAAACCTAGTGTCCTTTGGAACAATTTCATTAATGCTTAACAGCTTTGCAAAACGGTTTCAAACCTGATTTAGTGAAGTAATATCCTCTTTACTTGTTTAAGTAGCATCTCTGAGGTCTGTTTTTAATAAAGGGTTACAGAGCTCTTGGAGATAAAACCTGAACATGCAGTATGTGAAGAACTTTTGCAGGGAATATTTAGAGTAATTGTATCATGTAGTTGTGTTTGTAGAAAATTTTCAGTCGATTGCTGTGGTTTTCACTAGACTTTTGCTTACGACCTTTCTTGGGAGAGATGAAAACCTGGCACCTGTAAGCAAGGAAATTCCACACAATTGGAATCTCCTCTTCAAGAGGTATATGCAGTCATAGTGAGTGCCTTCCTCTGGTTTTCTTCCCAGACATTATGTATTAGATGTGCTTTGAAATAAATGTGCTGCACAAATTCAAACACTGGAGATCACGAGTTTATCTGGTAACTGACAAAATAACAGAAAATAACTATGCTCTAACCATACAGTTAAATAGACAATGTAAATTAGGACTGTTTGCTGGAACCAGCAAAATCATAGATTGGGGGATTATGCCTACTTTAGGCCTGTCTGCTCTATGTCATTCTGGTTTTATGCTGCTGTAAAGTGATTAAAATTAGGAGGGTTAAAGTGGTTTCAAAATCAAAGAATTGCAATAAATGTATGCGTGAGGCTCCAAACTGATTTCTGTGAGTAAAATTTCTGTACTGATAACTATTTTTTTCTGAAAGTACGCCAGTTAAATCTGCTTAACTGAAGCTCAGCTAGAAACCTTGCAGGCTGAATAATATCATCATGTTTATGAGATATGAAATGCTTAACAAATAAGTCCACAGTACTACTGGATACTGGAGATAAAAAGGTAGATAGTTCCCAAAGTATTATTAGAGCTTTTGTTTACGGGGCTGATGTTTCGCCACCATGTTTTCCAGTTACCATGGCAACTCTGCCCAACTGTGAGAGCTATATAAGGTATTTTAACTCCAGCAAACAAAAAAAACTGGTCAGCTGGCTACGGGGATGCTGGTGCACAGGGGCACACTGTTGAATAGCACAGTTTGAATATCCCTCCAGGGATTAGTAACCAGTGTGGCACTAGTCAGTCATCCTTGCCTTGACTGTGCTTACATCACATCCCTTATGAAATGGGAGTTATCCATAAGATGTTTTGTTCAGGAAAGAAAGGTTTCCCTGAAGAGACAGAGAGGGAAAAATACTTTCTTAATCAAAGTTGTAACTTTGCTGAGCTTTTCCCTATTGTGAATTCACTCGAACAGTGAATGGCTAGGAAAGAATAAAAAAGGTATTTAAAAAAAAAATTGCAGAAAAAAAAAATCTCTAGCTACTTATGAAAGAGAGAATTGTTTACTTGTAACTTCAGTAATGAAGTTGATTTAAATTTCAAAGATCTGCTGGGAGAACACCTCTTATAGCAACTCTGAAAAAATATTCTCCTCTGACTCAGTATCTTATGAATCGTGTTATTTAGGAACTTTTTTTTTCTCCCTGGAAAAGTCTGTATCAGCTTGATTATACTCCAATGGGCATCTGAAAAGGAAGGTTTTTCTCTTACCATTGCTGTGAGTGAACTTACTTCTGAGGTGGAGTAAAAAACTGACATCTATTAAGTGGCTACTGCTACAGGGACTTTAAAAGCTCCAGATGTCTACGTCCCAGGAATGTCACATTTTCATAGCTGGAGAGAAGTACTTCTAATGGCACTGCCTCCACTTTGAGAGTGTATCCTCTTTATAAAGGCAGTGGTGCTTCACATCACTCAAGCACAGAAAAGTAAAGCTGGGGAAATTTTCAAGAGACCATCCAGTACCCTCTGCATTGAAATAGGGTCAAGGACACCTATATCAACCTTAATAGAAGTTCATCTGATCATCTGAAAAAAAAACTTCAAGAAGAAATTCTACAGCCTATGTGACTTCTGTTAAAACTTTACCAGCTTTTTTTTTTTTTTAAAGAACTAAACAAATCAGATTCTTCCATCCTTTCCTCATGCTTCTTGAACCTGTTTTCACTCTACTTTTTTGAGGGACTCTCAGCAGCTCATCTGCATTTCTCAGAAAGGGTGGTACACTGAATAAATAGCCATAGGCCTTGAGTGGTGTTCATGTCTTTTTCTGCAAAGCTGCTGAACAGCTCTTGCACAGTTACCCAGTTAATATATTTATTTTTAGCAAGTTACATCTTGTTGGTTTTGGACTCTACTGACCCACCTTCAATGTATCATTTGAACTCTGATACGATCCAGAGTGTTTGCAGCTTTTTTGAAAGCTGATGTCACGTAAAGAATTTGAGAGTGTTTTTGAATTCCACAATCCAGGTCATTACTGAAAATATTAAATAGAAACAGATCTAGACAGCATTTGTATCAGATCTTGTTTGAGACTTCTCCCAGTGATACTTACAGGCAGGCAGTAGAGTAAATCCCCTTTTTAGCAATACATTTCATTGGGCTGTGCTGGGACAGCTAGTTACAACACGTCGCTGGAAAATCAGGGCATTTCAGTGTCCCAAGGACATGTGTGTTTGTGTCTTGTTCCCTGAAATTCTTGATAAAAGTACATTCAAAGTGGGCCACCAGCACAAAGCAAATGTTCCTTTGCTGCACACAAAGCACAGGTTTGTAACTGGAGCAGGAGCCAAGCTCCCCTGCCCAGTTTTCCAAGGTGGCCAGCTCTGGTATGCAATTTGGATGCCTTAGAAACACAACATGCATCCACTACCATGGCCTACTTTCCTGCTTGAGTACTACGATGAGCATTTATGTCTGCATCTACATTAGTGATTTGGTTCAGATCACCTGAGCTTTCCCTTTTGAAGTGTGTCTCCCAATTGCCTCCCCATACTGTGCTTTGGTTATGCCATGGGGTGGTCTCAGAGCTTACGAACCAGATGATTGCTTTCAGCTGCAGATGACCTGGAAACTGTGCTCCAGCAGTACGCCAGAGAGTCACTCCAACTGCAGAAGGGCACTTGGTCCTTGGTCCAGAATAACAACAGACCAAAGGAAAAATTGTGGAAGTGTTCAGACAACACCAAGAGTGGTTTACAGTAATCCTCAGCACTGCTGTGGCTTCTAGACCTGTTTCTTGTAGTCGAGGGGAAATCCTACTGTATTTCATGGCTTTCTGCAGCAAACTACATTGTCAGAGGGCAGACTGTCTGGTACAGAAAAAATAGAGTAGAGCATTCTAGCAGGTTATGAAAAAGTCTTTTTTCTGAATTGCCTGTCATAAGAAGGATCAGCTTATACAAGAAGTCCCTAAATTGCATTTAGTCAAGTCATACTCTTGTCACAGAATGGGAGCAAAGAGCAGCTAAAACCCAGAGTCAGTGAAAAGCTCAGAAGTACTTTGGCAGGCTACTGTTGAATCCACTGGATTGAAATTCTTGATCCTGCATAATTTGTGCACTCAGATCACCAGTCTTTATAGAAAGTAGGCTTTTATTTTTCATAAAATACAGAACTACAGAAGAAATGCCAATGGTTTATGAAGTACTTACACGCCCACAAAGATGGGATGTCAGAGCTAGCATGTAATAAGGATTTACATAATAAATAATGCATTAGTGGCTAGTCTATCAGCAGTTATGTATTAAATAGAGATTTCTAAAGCTAGTGTGAAGATTTTTTGAAAGCAAAGTTTAAAGTTTTGAAAGAAATGGAGGGAAAAGCAAAATAAAATTGACCTGAAACAAGGTTACCTGTGCAGATTTCAAAGATATAATCCCCAGGAGCACAGCAAAAGCTTTGTTATTCTTGTAAAATAAGACTGATTTGAAGTGAAAGATTGACCAAGACTCAAGGAATTAATGATTCCTTAGTACACATATAATACTAGGAAGGATAGCCATGTCATCCTGTGAACACTTCCAAGCATAAATCAACTTCAGTTTTTAATAGAAAAGCTTTGCTATTTACAGCCCACACTCCCCATAACCAAAGAAATCAATTCATTTTTCTAAATTGGGTATGGCTCTTTTATAGTAATAGTGGATACTGTTTGTTTGGGGTTTTTTGTCAGAACCATTCCTTAAGAATCTTCTCTTCATAGATGTTCATGACAGAAATATATTTATATTAAAATAAGCACATGGTGATTGTACCGTGTGCCAACACATCCTGCTTAACAGTGAGAGTCACCATAGGGCTCTTATTTGGTACTCCTGTTATTCAAGAGCACAAATTGTCATTTGATGTAGGTGTTTGACTCTATAAAGGTGGGAGAAGATTCAGAACAAAAGATTCTGTGCAGATCTTAAATTTCACAGATTTGCTGTTCATAACATATAAAAGATGTGTTGGAATGGAATATCTTTTGGTTGGAATATCTTTTCAAATAGTTTAAGCTCTAGAAATATGGCTCTTTTGTTCCTGTTTTTGGTGCTGTATTGTAGTTAGAAACTGGCATGAGAACATAAGAAAGGCCACACAAGGCCAGTTTGGAGTTCTAGCTCAGTATCCTGTTTCTAACTGTAACCAAGGGTAGATGCTCAGAGAAGAGCGCAAAAATGGAAAATTTATAATATTTCCTCTTCTGTGCATTCTCTTGTCCTCTGTGTATCTTCTGCCCAAGGTCATCTTGAGCTAAAGATGGTATCTTTGTGTTTAATAGCTTTTATGCATTTTCCTTCCATAATTTTTCTTGTGGCTTTTTGTAACTTTCTGTAACCTTTTAGCATCTACAGCGTCCTGTACCAATGTATTCCCTAGTTTAACCATGTTTGAGGGAAGAAACACCAGCTTCACTTTGTTTTAGAACTGTCACCTGCTGTTTTAATTTAGAACCTCCCTATATAAGTGTGTAAGATCTATATGTGGGATGGCAATCGGATAAACAATCAACAAGCAGTCACTCCAGCTGCTCTTAGAAAATACTTTGAAACCTTGCTGAATCTCATTGACAGCTGAGTGCTTGAAGATGCTGTTGAAAAAGTGCCTCCTGATTCTGTTAGCGTGTATATAAAGGAGGCTTTACCTACCACTTAAGGAAAAATGAGTCATGATACAAAAGCAATATAGCTCTGGTTCTTCCTGAAACAGAGCTAAGACAAGGTTAAGGCAGCACAGACAACTAACTACTAAAGGTACCAGCATTTAGATAGCCCAAAATTACAAGATCTTAGACAAACGTCTTCTTGTGAATACTGGTGAAATTCTTTTTATCTCAATGTCTACCCCTCTAATAGCAGTTTAAGAGAATACATTACTTATTTAAACTAGAAAATTCAGCTTCCTTCTACTTCCTTGTTTCAGATTTGGCAATATCCAGGAGAGAGATGACTTGGGCAGGTGTGGGGAGAGATGTCTTCAGCTCCCTCACTTTGATTTTAAAGTAGATATCTCTGAGTATCTTTGGAGACTGGGGTTACAGGGTGGCAAGAAATCGTGTGCTGAGAGGAAGTCTTTAAGAGATTTCGGGAAGAACCTTGTTGCTCAGTCTGTGTCTCCATTCCTGTAGTGGTGTTTATCGCTGGCTCTGCAGGCTTCAGGCCCAACACCACTTCGTATAGGTTTGCTTGCAGTTTAAGTCCAGCAATGCCTTGTACTAATAAGTGCAGATGGCAGTTTCCCCAGACAGTGGCTTGGTTGGTCTTCCCCACAGCTTACAGAATATCTGGTCCTATACAGAATACATTTGAATGTTGTGAGCACATTGATTAAACCTATTCTGTCATTGATGGTATGGTGGAAGATTAAGAGACATCCAGCAACAGTCACGGTGGGCACAGACTGATTAAGTAGCAGCTCTGCAGACAAGATCCCGGGTATCTTGGTGGATGGCAAGTTGAACATGAGTTGTCAGTGCTCTCTTGTGATAAATGCACATGGGGCTGTATTGAGAAAGCAGAGCCAGCAGATAAAAAAAGGTGATTATTCCTCTCTCTTGCTCACTGGTAAGGCCTGATCTGGGCACCTCAATACAAGGCAGATGTCAGCAAACTGGACAGGATCCAGCTGAAGGCTACTAAGGTAGCTGGGGAGAAGCTGAGGGAGCTGGGTTCATTCAGGCTGGAAAATGGAAGGCTAAAGGGCCATACTCTTCTCAGAAACACACTGCAAAAGAATGAAAGCAATGGTTATAAGTTACAGCAAAGGAAACCCTGGCTAGGTGGGGGTGAAAAAAAATCCTTATCAGTGTAGCTAAATACAGCAACAGTTGCTGTGGGAGAGGCTATGGGATCCCAGTTATTGGAGAATTCCAAAACTCAGCTGTACCTAACTTGATCTAGCTTTGAAGCTAGCAATGCTTTTAACAGGGGTCTTCAACAGAAGGACCCCCAGAGGTCCCTTCCAATGCTAATATTTCTATGACTATAAATATGACTTCTTTGAAGTCACAAATTTTTCTCTTCATTGTATGGCCTGCAGTCAGGTTGCTCTATTAATATTTAAACAAATTAAATAAAAAGGCAATTGTCTTCATTCTTAACACCCAAGAATCTGAATGCAGTTAATGTGAGCTGAGGGAAAACTTCAAAATACTCCAAGTGAGGAAACCCAGCCACCAATATGGAAGATTTTCCACATCAAAATGGAACTTTCTTTCTTTTAGCAAAAGTTTTTATGTTTTTTTTTTTTTTGTCCTTCATATGATATAACGGATACCATGTATTTCAATATATATGACAAAGGAGAGAAGTATTTGCATGTATAGCTCATGAACCAAAAATATATGCAGTTGCTCTGATACTCCAGCCCAGTTTCATAACCAGGTAAAGCCATGGCATGTCAAGAAGTTTTGCTTTTTTTTTCCTTGTCAATCATTTTGAAGCATTTTTTAATACAAAGATAAGATAAAATCAGGTCTCTTTACAAGCAGTGTGCCTTCAGTACTGCATTCCATTATGTGAAGCAACATAGAGGTCTATTGTAAAAATGACTTCCATGTTGTCAAAGAGATGTTAGGAGTATGATATAACTCCTCAAATGTAGAAAGCTCAAAGAAGACACTTGTCCTCTTGTGGAAGTTAAAAGTATTAACTGTACAGGTATGAATGCCTCCAAAAGTGTTGAGCAGACTGGCAGACCTCCTAGCTTGGCAAAGTACTGAGTTCCTTATGACATTAGCATAAAGGATTTAAAACAGGATTTTGTTTGAAATGTCCAGGCAAAAATATTGTAAGAGAATGTCAAGTGTATTACAAAGGTGGTAATAGTACAAAAATTTGAAATTAAGATATATTTTCTTTCAAAGCCTGCAATTTCATCTTGGCATCAGATCCAAAATATTTCTTTCCTGCCTTTCTTATTCTCTCCAGAAATGGATCTTTCAAAAATTCTGTTTTTCAGTATGATTGAGGAAAGGAGCTGGAAGCTGCTAAATTATTCTGTTGCTCATTGTAGAAAACCCAGCTCTGTCTTTCCTTTCTGTGTGAGCTTTACTGTGCTATCAGGAACATGCATTATTAAAAAGTTATTTGTCAGTGGAGCCAATGGAAATGAGTTTGAATTCTCATGAGGACTGTACCTGTTAAGCAATAAAGGGCTTTTCTTATCTGGTCTTTTTGCACAGTAGCATCACACACTGAAACTAGTGAAAAGTGCTACTCATTCCTTTTTATCACAGGAGAGTGCTGTCTGTCAGAGGTAACTGTGTACTTCATGCAAGTAGAAACTCAGATCTACTCTTAGACAAAGTTCATTTATGAGCAGGGCACTCTGGAGCTCGTTATACAATGAGTCCAGATGCTTGAAAGAGTATTACTTCCAAACCCCAGTGTACTGACCCACATCCAAACCTCCACAGTCTTTGGAGTGGCTACTCAATCTTCCATTTTCATTTTGAATTCACATTTTCACCGAAGAAGCTTAGTTCACGTGAAAGAGCAAGCTTTTCTTTCAACTTACATATTCCCTTCTCAGAGTACAGCTGAAGGAGCATGTTTTCTATCTGACAGATACAAAAAACACTGCCATGACAATGTTTGTGCACCGTGACCTTCCCTTCTCCTGCCATGCATACATAGTTCCATGAATATCTGAGTGTTCTTAAAAAGTGGTGTAATTTTCCTGAAATATCCCTTAGCTGGTATTTAAGTAAGTCATTAATGGAGGTTGCTTAAGGCTTGTTGCCTTAAGCAGTTACCAAGGGAAAGCAGACAATAACTGAAAAATACTGTACCTTTTTGAGTGGACTGTTCGAAAAAGTCCCCAGAAGCAGAAAAGTCCGAGAGAAATTTCTGCATTAATCTTGTGAAGAAAGCTTGAGCTGTAGTTGTAAGAAACTTCAACTGAAGCTTTGCCCACCCCCTGGCATCACGGTTTAACTCCAACCAGCAGCTAGAACCGTGCAGACGCTCACTCACTCCCCACAGTCTGGATGGGTAAGAGAATAAGAGTAGAAGTGAGGAGAAACTCATGGGTTGAGATAATGACAGATTAATACGTAGAGCAAAAGCCTCACACACAAACAAAGCAAACCAAGGAATTTATTCAAAACTTCCCATGGGCAGGCAGGTGTTCAGCCATCTCCAGGAAAGCAGGGCTCCATCATGCGTAGTGGTTACAAGACAAACGCCATCACTCCTAGAGTCCTCCCCTTCCTTCTTCTTCCCCCAGCTTCGTCTACTGAGCATTATGTCATATGGTATGGAATATCCCTCTGGTCAGTTGGGGTCAGCTGTCCCAGCTGTGTCTCCTCCCAGCTTCCTGGGCCCTCCCAGCCTGCTCGCTGGCGGTGTGCAGTGAGGAGCAGAAAAGGCCTTGATTGCTTAGCAACAACCAAAAACATCAGTATGGTACCATGCTATTCCCATACCAAATCCAAAACTATACCAGCTGCTAGTAAGAAAGTTAGCTCCATCACAGCTGAAACCATGACACTCCCTCTGTATAAGAGTCTAAAAAAGTTAATGAAGAAATAAATGCAGTTGTAGATCTTACAGAATATTTTGTGTAGCATATTAGTGGATTTAATTTCTCTCTTTTTTTTTTTGTTTTTCTGTAAAAAACCTATATGTATTAGCACACAGTGATAATGCTCTTCATATTGTCTACATATTTGTAGTATTTGGTGTATTAAAAATAATATATTTCAGTCATATACATTTATGCATATAACTGCATCAAAATCTTAATCGAATACAAATATGAAATATGTAACAGATTTTACGAAGTCAAATTTCATAAAAGGCAGGGTTCAAGTTTAGTTTTGAGTTTGATGTCTTTAAATTGATAATTCAACATTATCATATTTAACTTATTATATCTTTATGTTTTGTAAGTGTTTCTGTGGTTTTCCATCCTTTTGGCTTATAAAAAAAGAGAAAATGATTGTACATGATCTAGAAGCACTTCGCTTGATATTTCATCAGCCCTAATAATGTTCACCAAGAAATGCAATGCAAGCAGGAAATTACTACTTTTAATCTTTCTTTGGCAGCTTGTATATCAAATACCGACACTTAGGATTGTGACTGATCACTAGTTTAGCATAAACTCAGTTGATTCCAGGGCTGAATTTGGCTAAATATTTATACTGATCAAAGAGCAATTATTCTGATCAGTTTAACTTTCCTAGATGTCAGTTAATCACTGTGTCCCAATAACCTGGGACCTGTGGAGTCATGTTCATCAGAAACATATATTCATCAGAAACATGTCAAAGATTGGTATTTTTCGCACAGCATGGGCAACAAACAGGAATTGGAAGCCACCATGCTGCTAGAAAGCTATGACCTAGTTGCCACTACTGAGTCCTGAGGGAATTGGCTGATGGAGTTGCCAAGCCACTCTCCACAGTATTTGAAAAGTCATTGCAGTAAGCTGAAGTCCCTGATGGCTAGAAAAAGGGGAAGATTGCACTCATTTTTAAAAAGAGTAGAAAGAAGGACCCTGGGAACTACCAACCTGTCAACCTCACCTCTGTGCCTGGGACCATCATGGAATAGATCCTCCTAGAAGCTATGCTAAGGCACATGGAGGACAGAGAGGTGATTTGGGATAGCCCACATGACTTTGCCAAGGGCAAGTCCTGCCTGACCAACCTAGTGGCCTTCTATGATGGAGTGACTACATCAGTGGACAAAGGAAGAGCGGATGTTGTCTATCTGGGCTTCCGTAAGGCCTTTGACACAGTCCCCAGCAACATCTTTCTCTCTAAATCAGAGAGATATGGATTTGATGGGTGGACTCTTTGGTGGATGAGGAATTGGTTGAATGGACAAGTGCAGAGGGTGGTGTGTCCAGATGGGGATCAGTGACAAGTGGTGGCCCTCAGTGGTCTGTGTTTGGATCAGCACTGCTCAGTATCTTCATTAGTGACATAGTGGGATCGAGTACACTCTCAGGAAGTTTGTGGATGACACCAAATTGAGTGGTGCAGTTGACAAGCCTGAGGAACAGGATGCCATCCAGAGGGATGTGGACAAGCTGGAGAAGTGGGCCCATGTGAACCTCATGAGGTTCAACAAGGACAAGTGTAGGGTTCTGCACCTGGGTCAGGGCACCTCCCATATGAATACAGGCTGAGGGATGAAGGGATTGAAAGCAGCCCTGCCAAGAAGGACTTGAGGGTACTGGTGGATGAAAAGCTGGACATGAGTCGACAATGTGTGCTCACAGCCCAGAAGGGCAACCACATCCTGGGCTGCATCAACAGAACCGTGGCCAGCAGGTCGGGGGAGGTGATTCTGTCCCTCTACTCTGCTCTGGTGAGACCCCACCTGGAGTGCTGTGTCCAGCTCTGGAGCCCTCAGCACAGGAAAGACATGGACCTTTTGGAGCAGGTCCAGAGGAAGGCCACAAAAATCATCAGAGCGATGCCTCAAAAATCATCAGAGCACCTCTCCTATGAGGACAGGCTGACAGTTTTGGTTATTCAACCTGTAGAAGAGAAGGCTCTAGGGAGACCTTATTGTGGCCTTTTAGTACTGAAAGGGGGCTTATAAGAAAGATGGGGCAAACATTTTAGCAGAGCCTGTTGCAAAAGGACAAGAGGTAATGGCTTTAAACTAAAAGACGGTAGATTCAGACTAGATAGAACAAAGAAATTTTTTATAATGATGTTGGTGAAACACTGGAACAGGTTGCCCAGAGAGGTGGTAGATGCTCAATCCTTGGAAACATTCAAGTTTAGATTGGACAGGACTCTGAGCAACGTAATCTAGTTGAGGGTGACCCTACACATTGCACGGGGGTTGGACTAGATGACCTTTAAAGGACCCTTGCAACCCAAACTACTGTATGATTTTATTATTTTTTTTTTATCTGAGATTTCTATGCTCCAGCTGCCTAATAGTGCTCAATAATATGAAGTGTCAAAACTGATGTCTGACATATAAGTAGGTTAGTACATTTTGTAGCATTCAGAACAGGCAGGTTTATCAGTGGTTCTTCAAAGTTACCTTATTTGAATACAATCTGTCTGCAGTGTGACTGAAAGCCAGTTTGACTTCTTGATCTGATACAGAGCAGAAAAAAATTAAGATTTTTAACTTGGTGAACAAGAAGCCATCCCCCTCCACCAAGCAATGTTTCATGGCACTGTACATAGTTTAAATTTGACTTAAAATCAAATTGTCTTTCACCATTGTGAACTGTCAGTAGTCTTCCTTTTCCAACTTTTCTTCCTCAGTCTTCTCCTCTGCAGATTGAAAATCTCACATCTTGCTTTCTGGTGGTAAAGATATTGAATGTCTCTCTAGCATGGCATTCCATTTCTGCACACCGTATCAGATCATTTAATCACAACAGATTAGATACTGTGCAAATGTTGGCTAGTCAGCTATGGGACAAATTACAGATATTTCTGATCAAAAGGTAGACTAATTGGTTTAAAGAAAAAATATGATGCAATACTGATGCAGATATCTATACCTACATAACAGTAGATGGGTGGATGGTTGGTTGGATGGATCATTCCATGGATGGAGGAATGGATGGATGGACTTGTGTCACCCAAACAAAGTAAAGCTATCCACACTGCAAATGCCATTTCATCCTAACTGCTGTACAGTAAGTAATGCTGCTGCTCCATCTACAATGGCTATGATATAAGAAGGCAAGAGATTGTAGGCAGGATTACTGAAATAGAGCATTAAATGGTGTATTGCAGAGCTGGGTATAAGAGGGATTTATTCTACATACAGATTGTTCTTCTTTGGCTTTTCTACTAAAATCAGACATAGCGCTAA
>VXBO01008293.1:440494-478209 GCA_013400135.1 Rhinoptilus africanus | reverse complement strand
AAACATAGCGCTAAATAAAAAAAAAAAAAAAAAGTAGTTGCAGGCAGATTGTTTGTTAACAAAATAAATAGCCAGGGAATAAGGACAGCAGGAACAAAGAGATAACAGAAAACCCACTACAAAAGGTGACACAGAACAGGCACCTTCTGTCCCTTCTGTTCTCCCTCTAATTAAAATAGAAGCAGGAAACAAATTAAAGGTACCAAGCCTCTGCTGTGTGCAATTCTCAGACCAGACAACGTACGCATACCTCCTGCAAAAAAGTGTATGTGATGGGTGGCATCTGATGGGACTTTAGGTCCTTTCTCATCCCATTGATACCAGGCTGTGGGGCACTTAATACTGAACTAGTAGGAGTGCTTATACTGTTGGCTTGCTTTGTTCCCTGTTTCACTCCTGTTCCTGGTTTCCACCAGCCTATGTTTATGTACATCAGACTCTGCCTGTAGGCTTCAGCCTGGACTACACCAAGTTTCTATAGAGGTGGGAGAAATCCAACAAAAAAATGGTGATTTTTCTGCTCTAGGGTCTCTTCTCCCTACCTGCAGTATTCACCATGAGACAGTCCACACCAGTTAATCAGCAGAACAGCCCCCCAGATGCAGATTCTCTTACCAGTATAGCTCTACAAAAATGCCTCTGAATCCCTTTGTATCCACCATTGTCTCCTGTTCTAAGAGTGTACAGCACAGGTAGACCTAGCATGAGAATAAGATAACTAATGTATTTTAAATGTATAATTTTTTACCATCATTGAATTTTTAGACTCTGAGGGTGGTGTCCAACTCATGTACTCATAAATGGAGGAAAATAAATACCTCCAGAATGTGATGAACATGACGGCTGTTAGAAAACTCTTAGGGTGTGCTAGATCACCTTGTAAAAGCACACACAGAAATATTGTTTGGATAGGGCTGAGAATTGGACTAGCTGAGAATTTGCTCTCTCATTTTGGATACCTCAATTGTGGAAGATGTATCAGAATAAAATTATATTGGGACATCCTAGAATTTGCACTTTCATATATTTTCTTCATCTTTTTTAAAGGTAGATTTTACTAATTCAATGTATGTTACTTCTTACTCCTTTCTGAACGTCATATTCTGAAAGCAGACACATGGAGCATGACCACATGGTCAAAGTTGTTTCTATCCTTTCTGCAATGCATATGGGAACTAAACACATCCTAGCTAATCAACATTTGCATTTATTTCTGAAAGTATCAGCTGACAATGAAGGGACAAAAGCAACAAGGTTAAGGTGCCTCCAGATTTGGTAAAATTATATACACTCAAAAAAAGCAGAAAAGTCATTTAAGGATATTTTATTTTTTCCTACAATATAATGAAATAATGAAAAAAATGGGATTTTGAAGGGGGAAAAATACTTTTAAACTTGAAGTTTGATTTCATTATCTTTTAAGAAAGTTGAAAAAAGTTCTGTTTGTAGCAAATGACTGTCATAACTCCCATCTTGCCCAACATGTCGCTGTCTGAATACAAAACCTGCAGTTGAAAGCATAAGCCCCTGAACCTCAGACTACACCCTGCTTTGGGCTGGAAGAAAGTGTTGTAGCCTCTTTTGGTAAACTTTGCATCAATGAGGACCTTTAACGTACACATATTCCAGGTTACATGAACAGTCATCATTAGTGTTATTAGAAATTAATTTTCCATCATATAGATGAACATTAAAATCCATGTTACTTGCTCATAGTTAAGAGATTCTATATATCTTTCTAGGGTTTTCCGGACAGAAGTGCATTCACATGCCCTGAACTATATGTGCCCTACTCTAGCACACTATGATATACACACATACACTCAATTTTCTCCTGCTCTCTAGTGAGATCAAAAGATTAAAACCTTAATCCTTAGTCCTTAAATATGAAATGCTCCTCTGTTGTTTTGACTGATTCCTAGCTATTTTAAAGTGTGCTAAAAGTTAGCACATTTTAAAGTGTAAAAGCTGATATTTCTCTTCAGTTTTCACCCCGACCAATTCCAGCTAAGTCCCAGCAATAAAGTACATCACAAAATGAAAAGCCTAAATCTTTGGTAGATCCTGAAACCTAGATCTTTTCAGTCCTTCTGCAGGTACAGGAACCTGCCACGTTAGAGCAGACCACGTTAGGGCAAGGTAAAGCTGTAGCTCTGGCTTTTCAAAACAAAGTGGGACTAGCTGCCTCTGCTTCCGCAAGGTACAGGTATTGAACCCAATGAGAGAAGGAGAGCAGATTTCTGAAGAGGAAGACTATTGAAAGAGCTTGTCCGATACCAGCAAGGACAATACACCACACCTCTCAGAGATGTGCAGAACCAAGCTCATTTATTTGCATGCTTTTAAAACCCTCTCTGCAGTTGCAGGAGCCCCTTACTACAAGCCAGGCATTAATAGCATAATTGAACCATAGGCTTAACACCTTAGTCCATAGCCTGCAATACTGTAGACTTTCAACTTATGTATGCAGCATGTTAGTCCATAAAGTATTTTCTCACTGACTTTCCAGATGTTCTTCTAAATTCCAAATGCAAATAGAGTGCATAACACATTGTTCTCTGAATGCCTACAGTCATGATAATCCTGTCATCTAGTGGTGTGCATATCTTTCTCGGTCAATTGAAGTCAGGAGTAAACAAACAATTCATGGGTTGGACACTATCATTATCACCGCGCCACTGCTGCAGATTACAGCATTCTGGTAAGCCATTGTTCTGTAATAACAGTAAAAAAGGGAACCTCATGTGCAGGAGAGTGTTAATGTCCAGGATGCACACAGAAGGTCTGGGGCCAATCCAAAGAAACATGAAACTAAAAGTTGTATAAAACTTGGTGCACCTGATATGCATATTGGAGAAATACTTCTGTCCTTGGTTAAATGCTGAATAAAATAGGAAGCTAGAGACATTCACAGTTTGAAAGAATTTGTTTCACCAGCTTACAATGTATGGCAGTTTCCATTTTTTACTCTGATGTTTTCAGGCTTCTCTCAATGATGTTGTTGCCATCAGAAAAGTATTAGAGTGTAAGTCCTCAGGTATTTCATTCTTTTGTGGTATGAGTTATTATCAGTCTTCAGAATATTTGGCCCAGGAAATTATTTGTAGTGGCTGCACAGCAGGAAATATTCTGGATGTGGTGCTGCCTGGGAGCACTTAGTTTTAGGTAAGAAATTGAAAGATACAGAAACTTTTAGCATACACTGGAAGCTAATCTTCAATAGATTATTTTTGCATTAAAAAAAAAAGAAGAAAGTTTATAACTGCAAAAATAATCATATAGGAATATTTGGGGATAAGGACTGGGAGGACAGTGCAGTGGAAGTTTATGCAAATCCTTAGTCTCAAGTGCACCGTTCACTGCACTGCATAAATAATTTTCATTTGGTGAGGTCAAATTTTATATATATATATTTAAATAAAAAGAGATTATATATGTCTCCTTATGCACAGGGTTGTACTCCTGTCACTGAGTACCTCCCAGAATGAGGAGTGCGTACCCAAGTTAGTACAGTTTCTGAGCTCTCCCATTCGGACTGTAGTTATATCTGCCCCAAATATTGCCTTTTGGGGTGGTTTTTTGGAGTTCAGCTCCAGTTCAGATCCAGAGGATCCTCTTTTTCATGCTATTCTGGAACTTTGAAAAAGAGATTCCATAAAGTCCAAATCATCATTTTTGTATTGCTGGTTTTCTCTTTGTATGAAGGCCTCTGTATCTCAGTTTCTCAAGCCACCTAAAACAACCCAGGATAGATTCTGGAGCGTCAATTGAAAAGTACACTTTTTCCGCACTAACAGTTGATTCCCAGCATTATTTTTTTTTTCTTCTCCTGCAGCAGGTGTCATCTTGCAAAAGTCTCTGCAGCAGTTAATGAAAAAGTGGAATATTCTGGGAGTTGTAGTCTTTCAAACAGAGCTTCGCAAGGACACACCTGTATTGGAACACTACAGCTCCCTGAACTTCCTCGCATCACTGCCTATGAAACGTCCTGCAACGTGGCTAGATTTTGGGGATGGGGGTGTACTCATGGACTTCCAGCACTGCAAGTCACACAGCACTTTGCATCTATGTATGGGAGCCGGAATGGACACCAGTGCATGTTTAGGGTGGGAAATGAATAAAGAAGTCTGGTATGAGGCAACATTGTCATTTGAAATATTTAGAAAAATATTCAAGCCAATTTGTGCCTTTACCACAGAGCTTTGCAGGAGCCCTGCCACTTGGACACTCTCCAAACACCTGCATTTTGGTTGAATTGTGTTGCACTTAGCTGCTTTTAGACTTTTCTTTGATCTAAATGGTTTCTGGTCCTGACTGTTTTCTTCTCCTTTGGCCATGCCCTAAGAAGTTTGTCTGTCTGAATGGAAGAAAGACTCCAGGGCCGCTGCTGCATTCCCATCCTCAACTTCTCTGCTCCTGAAGAACTTTCTAACTCTATGAGAACTCTTTTTCATTTTCTTTTTTTTTTTTCACAGCTGAACTCCCCAGTCTAGTTCATTCAGACAGACACAGGCTTTGGAAGAATTACAAAAGCAATCACTCTACCTAGCTGGAGATACATAAAGTTCTAAATAAAAATATTAAACAGTATTTTATACCTCTCTTTCCTTTGGCAATCCCTTGGCCTTTTCTCCAGCTCGCTCAATAAGCCCAATTTAATCAGACCAACATTACCCCTGATTTGAGAATTTAGGTACAAATTACATATTCCCTAGCAGCATATGGCTGGCTCCAGGTGTAGACTATATTCATTGACAGAGCAACTGGAGAGCTTTACTAAAATTTTTCAAGTTATTATAAAACTAAGAGTCCCCCAAACGTCATGCTCCTCAGTTTGTAAACCTGTGCTGAAACTCCTACAGCAGCAGCTGTGCTTGTGCTGTGAGCATTGTTGGTTTCTGCTGTTGAGCAGGTGGTGTTAGAATAGCCTCTTTCACTGCCTTTTTGCATTCATGATCCTAGCTGGAGACCAGAAGGTGGGAAAAAGCATAAAAATGTGAAATAAAGACACAGAGATAATGATACTTTCTTTCTCCCCAAGGGTTCAATTTCAGTTTAACTTCGGAGCAATTGTTTTGGGAAATCTTTTTTTAGCTAACCAGACTGATTCATCACCTAAGTCACAGTTTTGGTTTACCTGTACTATCACAAACTTTCAGTGGCTGTGCTGTAGAAAACCTCTTTTTCAAGTCACAATATTAATTTAGACTGTTATATCGTTTAAATTCTATGGAATAGCTGTGTGCATGCATTTATATAAGCACCTAAATATTTGGAAGAAAAATGGGATTTTAATTTTCAAAAGAATTATACAAGCCCTGAGGAGAGAGGGAAGAGAAATGGATGCTGAAGGAACCAGCTTCCACAGAGGTCATTGACTTCATAAGAAGGAACTTCAATAAATTGAAAAATGTCAGGAAATACATGAGGAAAGTACATACTATTGAAGTTAATGACTAGTTTTATGATTTACAGTCTTTGCCCTACATGCACAAATAATATCCATAAGCATCCAATATTTAGGTCTGTCAGAAGATGTATTTATAATTAATGTCTTGTTGGACTAAGTGATGCTTATTTGCAGATTTCACTAATAAATAGCATGTTTAACACATTCCTAAAGAATGCCAAGAAATTCACGTGAGGGAAAGATTTAACTATATCTTGGCTGCTTTAGGGAAACTTGAAATGCAAAATATTCTTGGATGCTATCTTTTACCAGAGGAAATATGCTTTCTGATTTTGAATATATGCTACCACCTGGTCCCTGGCAGTGAAAAAAAGGATTTTCCTGAGGTACAGTCATGCAAAGAAAAACAAACCAAAGCAAAACAAAAACAAACAAAAAAAACAGGCAAAAGATAATGGTAGAATAATTTCTTTAGATAATACATTCCCGCAGAGGAAAAATATGTTTTATTATCTTTATTTTAAAATAATTTCCTAATGTTATGTGGCTTGCTATACTTCAAAAAGCAATAGTCTTTGTTATTATAATCCCCACCAACAAATAAAAAGGAACCAACGCATTTTGTGTTCAATCAAAATGTAGTTCTTTTAAAGTCTTCTGCAATAAGGAACACTTGCATGAGCCCAGATGCTTTGGAAGCTGAATATACATGTTAAATGCAAGATTATTCATTCCATTAATTAATTCAGTTTATTCAAATATTTATTCTATTAATCTATTTGATGAATAATTAAGTAGTTGTTGTTTGCTTTAAAAGGTTCAAGATATCCTTGAGCAATTCATGGACCAGTACATCAGCATAATTAACCACAGGCCGCACTATAAATTTTTCATCTTCTGCTTACAACGGATGGAGGTGCTGATCCTTACCCGGCTGCAACAGCCCTCTTTGGAGAGCGCTGCTCTCCCTGTGTTCTGCATGCTCTCTAGACACACAGAGAACATGGAAACACATAATCAGAGTAACAGCCCCTCCCTCCCTTGTAGGGCGATACTGGGCAATGAAAAAGGAATGCCACAATTCAAACAGTCGAGACACTAAAGGCCAGATGTTCTCAATCAGTCTTCAGCCCTAACCAAGGGAGCTACTTCCAAGGTCAAACGTCACTCATCAGGAACAGTGCTGGGTAATGGTCAGCGCTCCAGGAGCACTAGGCTCCCAATTTGTCCTGATCCATACGTACACGTCGTGGGATTCAGGACCAAACTTAGCCATTATGACGATGGCAGGCATATATTTACCTAGTAAAATTCCGTGTTAACCCAGAGACATTAATCAGACTGATTTAATATTACCTCATATTATGCAACTGGTATCAGTTACATCCTCTGATTTAGACAGCAAATTTGCCCCAGCATTTGTGTCAATAAAACAGCACTTATTTACATTCATTATATCTTTGGCTAGTACAGCAAGAAAAACATCAGTAAGTGCTATTAGCTGTTTGGGCAACAGACCAGGAAAATGGATATTCCTCAACAAAATTAGCTTCAACCATTTGTTAGGAAATCTAGAATCACAAACTAAGGGTAAACAAAGATATTAACCATGGAACTAAAGACTCACATTGGCCTTTTGAAGTTAGAGTGGGAATTGTTTTGTTTGATTTTGACTGCATCACTGAAGAACTGTACACATTATGATTCATGTAGAAGAGATTCCCTATATTTCAACATGGCTTTTGCTTTTAAAATAATTCATTCATGTGTTTTCATATTTATCAGTATGCTACGTGTAATAGGTGATGAGCCCTTTGTGCTAATGTACATAAAAGAAATATTTTCCTTGGGAAAAACTAACTACACACCTTTTTTTTGTACATTGCCATCTCAGTGTTGCTTTTTCTTTCTGACAGGATGCCTGAAAATGAAATAATAAGTGAGAAATCTAATGTCTCAGCTGCAACCCTTCCAGTTTGCATGTGCATCAACATTAAGTTTTTATTGTTATATAAACAGTATTTGAATATAAAGAGGTTACTCATGGTGCTGCTGGTGGGAAGCAAACAGATTTTGTTAGAAAAATCTTGGAAGAAAATCTTTTGAAGTAAATCTCCAAACCTGTTTTGTGCTTTATTTTGAAATGCCAATTAAATGTGCTGGTTCATGTCATTACACTGAAAGTTTGCTGATAATCAAGAATAATTTATTAATCATAACACATTAAAATGTGCTATGTTATGAAAATATGTTTTTTCAAGTATTTATATAAATCTGCATAATTATTGTTTATTCATATAAGTGAATTTGCACCTGATTATCTGTAGGAAGCATTGTAAATGTGCTCAGTTCAGTGATACCTCTGATCAGTGATTCCATTAAGCTCAGTTTGGAGGGGAAAAGACCGCATCCTGCTGAAGCCAGTCTTTCTCTTTCCAAGAGAAAGTTCTAGCTTTAATTATTCCACAGCTGAATCTTTGCAAGTCCCTTCCACCAAATTTTGCTCTGTGACCCAGACAAACCTGTTCAAAAGTCTTTTGCACTTCTGATTAATCTTGACATACTCCAGGGACCTCATCTGCTGAAAATCAGGAATATGCTGAAGTTTATCTTTCCTGGGAACTATACACACGCATATACTTTAGCATGTGAGCATTTGTGCATTAATATTTATTTTTAATTAAATTTAGAACCAATATTCATCAAAATTATTTGATTGGAAGAAATCATGTTTACATGATTTTTTGCCTAAAAAGCCTTCAATGAATTCACAATTTTTAAAAAAGGCAAAACCCCACCAAAAATAAATAATTTCCCCAAATCTTTTAAGGGGCGTTTTTAATGTTTGCTTTTCACTAAAACTATGAAACACCCTAAACCTAAATGTACTTGCTGTGGAAATGATTTTTAATTAATATTTCATAATGTTTCCTGAAAAAAAAAGTAACTATTTTCTATGGACTGTAGTAAGTTTCCAAGTACTCCTCATTCACTACAGCCTTTTTCTCATGGAACTCCATAGGATGTTCGATCTCTCTGAAACCTGTGATATCATTTACAACTGTTCTTGTTAAATATTTTGGTATCATTTTCTATGTTAAGCTTATTCAGAGACAAACTAAATGCCCTTTAATTTTTTTTCTTCTAAATAGTGTAGGCGATTTATATCTGCAGACAGTAGGTGATGCAGAAAATGATAGCATTGCTATGTTGCAGACAATTCCACTTGCCAAAACTACAGGTTTAGTAGTGTTGTTGTTGTAGTTGAGGTATCATGCTGATAACAGAAGCAGGCTGAAATACTGATATAGTTCAAAAGAAGCAGAAAAGCAATTGCTGATGTAGCCAGTATTACCGCCAACTGTAAATTTAGGCCACAGGAGTGTGATTTTGACTTCGTGTTGGTGTATCCAAAATTTTAGCACCACAGAGAGCTGTAGTTTGGTGATCTTGTAGGTAGGATGTGAAAAACATATAGGGTAGTAAAAACCTCGCACATCAAGGTATTGTGCATACACTGAGTGAGATGGTGACTGTGGGCAGCAGGCTCCGTGGGATGGCAGATTCGGCTCAAGGCAAGGGCACAAATGGAGATGAGGATGTACGTCATCCTTCCTCTATTTCTGCCTTTCCTTTTAGATTCAAATCTCATTTTGCCTCCTTAAGAATATACACAGCAAACATTCAAAGACTTAAATTGCATTTTATTTTCCCTTCGTGAATATCAGATCCTGTACAGACCCTCTCACTCTGTACTTTTCATACCTTTAATATGATGCTGTTCCACAGAATAGAAGTATAGATGTATAGCATTTCTAAAGGTCAGATTTTTTCAGACTGATAGTAGCACAGTTGAGAAAAGTCTTCTTAACACCACATCGTCCTTCTCATTTTCAAAGAATAGACTTATTTTCCGCCTCACATATGAAGTCGGTGGGAAATATTCTACAATTCACTGAAACAATTGATAGTCTTTCAAAGACCAGCTTCTATACAGGGAGGTGAAGGCATTGTTAGTCATGGTTTGAGTTGGGTTTTCTTGTATATGTGAAAATATACTGTGTATGAGGAGGAGGAAAGGGCATTGGTTTAAATTTATTTTTAGTCTTACTGAAAGCTGTTTGGCTGACAACAATGGATAATTAAATTCTCTGCCAGACATAGAAATAGTATAATATGAGCAGTGGAGCTTCGTTATGCTGCCAAGCGTATAACTTCCTCCTTGGTCAAAAGGAAGAAGGCCAAAAATCCAGCAATGACAAAGAAGTCATTGGCCTCCCTGCTGCCACCACTGCCCCTATAGCCCTGCAGTATCTGGCAGATAGAATAGCTGGAACTGTGCCAGCTGTGAGGATGCAGAAAGCAGCTGGGAAGGACTGATTTGTGTCACGGACCATATAACCAACAGCCATCAGAGAGGAGCAAAGATCGGTCACAGTTTGACCTCTATTTGAACCAGTGACTTACAAAGGCAAAAGGCTCTACATGCCATTATCAGTTCCCAGAGTCGTCCAGTCCTCTCATGGAAATTAAATTTTATCTTCAATATGGCATTCCTCAGCCCTCGTCGAGAGGATAGCAGAAATCAAGGCTGCATGCAAGCCTGTCTTTAAATTTATCTATCTCCTGGAATCTGAAGGAAGCCATTTGTCACCAGGGTTTAAAGACAGAATTAGAATTTGATTTTTCTCTCCAGCTGCTTTATGTGTTTATGTGTATGAAATATTTTATTGAAAAATAATTTAATACTTTTGTAATAATGATGTTTCTCAAGGAATGAGACGTTGCTATGCCAGAGTCCCTGCTGTCTTCTGTAAACTTTGAATTCATTACCGAGGAAAGGATATCAATATTTTTTCATTATTACAGTATCTTTTTGCTCTGAAATTATCCCAGAGAAATAAGCAGGCCAGATGTCATTTGTTTTCATTGACTTCCCACGCATTCAAATGTTTCTCATGAAATTCCCAGTGTAGCCCTTACTCCTTGGCTGGTGTTGGTTCCTTCTGAACCAAAGTGTAGATTTTGCTTCATCTGCCCAGGAAACATGCAGGGAGAAGGAGCTCTGAGCTTTCTTACAGCTGCTCTTACAGTTTAGCCTGCAAAAAAAAAGTTGTAGCAGAAACTGAGCTCTTCCCTTAAGCTACTGTAAGTGGAAATGTGCTATAAGCCACCAGCCCCTAACTGGTGAGCAGTCTGAACTGAACACCAATGCTAGTGGTGATTACTAACCTTTCAGTGATGTCTCAAGGCCCGTTCACATTGACATGATTAGACTTGGACTATGTCCTAAAGTATTTAGCCACTCTGGAGTAAATGGAGTCATTTAGCTAGGTGTCTGGGAAATGGTATTGCCAAGAGACTGCATCCTAAATGGAGTCTGGAGGTGTACGGGTCTGCCTCAAGTGCCTCAGTCCCTTTGTGCTCCTGGCACCAGCTAAGAGGTGGCTGTGAAATGCTTGTTCTTTTGTGCATGGTCCCACCTCAAGGACTAGTGGAAAGTGCCATCTGGTTTTGGCTGTCTTGTTTCTTAATAACATCGGTGAATTGTTAAAGAAAACGCTAGAAAAAAATGTGTTGAGAAAAAGTTAGCCTTCATTTTTTTAATGCTTAATCAGAAAAAAATAGGTTAGTAAGAAATGTCGATCGGTAGAGGAAACTACTCTACACGTTCAATTTAGCCAGATGTATTATACATGCTGTGTTACGTGAGGAAAGATGATTGGTAACATAATTGATTTTTTATTTTAATTTCTTATGAGTGAAGTTTAATTATGTGTTACCATTATGTAAATCCCTCAGATTTAATAATTGCAATGGATGGCAAAAGCCTAAGCTTTCCTTCCTGAGGTATCCACTGCATTTTGAGATATTCTGAGCTGTTCTATCAACAAAGAAGGATAAAAATATCACTGAGGAGTGATGGTGATACTGTTGGCCTTGGCCCATTAAGCTGGTTACCAGGTCCTATACAGAGAGAACCATCAGCCAGTTAAAAAATAGCCGAACAAACTGACGTTTTCGTCTATGAGCTTGAACGTCTAGAGACCAGGAGAGTGTATGGACCTTAAAATCTTAACAATAGGAACATTTTGAAGGATCATCTCATGCATGCACGAGTACATTTAGAAACCTATTGGGATAAGCAGCGCAACGTAGCAGATGTGTCTGGAGACACCAGAGCCCTCAGTACTTCTTCTGGCTCTGTTGACAGTAGTATTTCTGACTCTATTGTTGATCTTGTAGGAAGATCTGCAGGTGTTTGCTTCTCCTTCACCTTTCTTCCCCTGCTAGTCTGTGTCCAAAACAGGGAGGAGGTCCCAGGACCCAGGCTGGCCTCCCACGCCACCAGGGGTGGGTGATTGTCTGCTCTGCCCATCTGCTCACCTGAGAGCTGGGTTGTGGTGGACATTACCAGAATAGGAGTCAGGGTTAGTCCAGAAATACAGTTACCTCGTGAAATTTTGAAGTCTGATTCCTCTCCTTTCTGCAGCTTTATTTTTATAAAGTAAAAATTAGACTCCATTCTTCCATAGCAGATAAGGAATTCAGTCTTGAGTTCCAGCTGCAGATATGAAAATGTGCAGTGAAGAGACACTTATTTGCATTATTTAAGAAGAAGTAAATTTATAAACCAGGATCAATATTATGTCTGTGAAAGCTTTAATTTTAAAGACTTTTTCTGGATACGTTTTTTGTTTAATGTTAATACCAGAGATGAAATCACAGGACAGCTGTTCAGTTTTTCCCTCTCTGGGATCATACTGTAGAGTGAACAGTGTGCTGGTTAACTATAGTTTTGTCTGGCGCAGAAAATGGGATGGTAGCCACTTCCTGCAGGCAATGCTCAAGGGCACTGTTATTGTCAGCCACTTTATACATAGAAGCTTTATAGTAATCATCATTTCAACAGTAATTGACCTTGCAAATATAAGGTCCTGAGGCAAAGAAATGATTTACAGCATAGCTGCTGGGATGGCATCCAGGTTGGAGAGCTCAGAAGTGTAGCAGCATCTAAGACTGATGACAAAAGGGGGTATATTTGTTTCCCAGACATAAACAAGAAATGCATTATCAGCAAATTGTGAAGAACACTAAAAGAATAAACGTGTCTCCAAGCTATTTTGGAAAAGGACTCACCCTTTTAGCTCTACTTACTATTGTGAAGAAGAAAATTATTTTGGTTCACACCTCATAAGTGTGCAAGGACAGCAGAACTGGAGCATTTTATTAACATAAGTACTCTGTAGTTGAAAACACAATAACTGCTAGATGAAACTGGTCTCTACATCTAGTCCAGCATCATGTTCTAGCAATAGGTCATACCTGAAGTTTCTGAGAAACTCTGCAAGAGAAAATTAAATTATTTTGTTCATTTGGGAAGATGCTTATATGAAGTTTGTGGATTCTGCATAAGTCTAAATTAGACCAAAACGCCAGTCAGATCACAAGCTGAGCTGTGCTGGCTTTTTGTCTCACTTTTGCCTGTAATTACAGTTCCTAAAGAGGTAGCAAACATCTGTTGGTCATTTCTGCCACAGATACACAACAGAAATATCGATAACAATCTTCTCCCCCTCAGAAAGCTTGGGTCACAAGGCGGAGCTGCTGTGACAATGCAACGCTGGGATTTCCCCTGCAGCAGCATCCCACTGCCCAGGGCTTCCCATGGGCTGCCAGGCTAGGCCACCTCCAAACCAGGCTGTCCTGAGAGGCCGTGTGGCTCTTTGGCAGCTGGCTCCAGTATCTGCATCATTCCCAGGGCCAGAGAGCACTGGTGGGTCAAGCATCTGTATCTTCCCCAGCAGCCAGAGACGTATCAGAGGCTAACTAGGTGATAAAAGGACAAGACCATCAATTTTTGCTATTTTATGCACCTCAAGCTGAAAGGTGCTGCCAAAACCAGCAATCCAGTGAGGAGGGGAAGACCCTGCAGCTGTTGACGCTGGTAGATTTCCTGGCAGCAGTTGTAGTAGCCCTTCTGCCTTCCTCTCCCCATGGGTGACCCCATCACTCCTCCCAAGACAGAAACCTTCTTCCAGATGCAGGTATAAACCTCAGGTACAGGTTGAGATGCCCTCAAAAGAAATGAGGTTTTCTCTCATTGGGAAAACTATTTCATTTTTTAAATTCCTGGTGTCTTACCTGTAGGCTTGTTTAGTGTTTGGGGACTTTTTTAAATGATAGCTTTGATAATAGCCATCAACAGGCAATAAACTTTATTGTCTTTATTTGTGTAAACTTTATTTGTGTACTTCATTGAAAAATAATTCTGCCCTTTTTTTAAAAAATTTCTGCCCTCTGAATTTAATAGCAAGCTCTCTCCTTTTTGTATTCTGTGGGGACACATTCAGAAGCACTTGTGCCACCTTCTTGGTGACATGCATTATTTTGAAAGCCATTGTCAACACCTCTTTGTCTTTTTTCCTAAAATGATCTATCCCAAACTTTCAATCTCTCTTTGTACAAATGTGGTTTCTGAATCCAGCCATTCCCATCATTAATCTCTCAGCTCCCTCTAGCCTCAGTCTTTTTAAATAGGGCAGTTGGAGATGAGCACCATGTTTCAGGTGACAGTGCACTTTGTAATGGAATTGTTATACTTTCAGGCTGGTTTTCCCATTCTTGTTTGTTCTAAGATTTCATTTGATTTGTATTTATTTTCTGACTGATGCAGCCCTTTGGATGGCAAGGTTTTCAATAAACTGCTAGAGTTGTTACAGCTTTAATTTAGACCCTGGAAGCTGTTTGAATAACTCAGAGTCTTCCACACAGTGTGCATTACATTGGTCAGCACCAAAGAAGTGACAAGGATCTACCAGCCAATTATTAGAATTGTTGCAAGGAATCACAGATACCAAATAAGCTTGTGGTGAGATGTTTTAGATTATCACCTCTGAGTAGTAGGGTAGGTGTGAGGTAGATAAAGGAATTAAGACACTTGGCATCAAGGATTTCAAACACCTTCCTTTTCTGCTGCACAACCAAATCTCCTAGACAAAAAGGTGTGGAATAGCTGCATAATTCCCTATGGCTGAATGGCAACACTCCTATAGGTGAGATCTATTCTTTGGGGAAGGTCCGTAAGAATGTGAAAACTTGGAGAGACACTGGAGCAGAATAGGATTTACACTGTTTTGGAGAAAAGCCATTCTGTCCCAAGGGCAATCGTCTTTAGCCCTGCTGTAGCAGGCATGGCATTCTGCCCGGTGGCTCCGAGGCTCAGATATATCTCATCAGTGACTAAATGTGACCCACTAAATGTCCCACTAGACATAATGAAACTTGAGCAAAATCAGACCTTGAGCCATATAGATTATATACTCCACAAAAAAAAAATCTGCTTCTCCATTACAGATGTGTGCTTTCTTCTTAAAAAGTGGTTAATCTAATGGCACATTGCAAGGGAAAAACAGATCACCTAAAAACTTTAATATCTTGAATCACACCTTGCCATAATGCCAGGCTATTCATTTCAAACAATATCTGACATCTCATTGAAACAGGCTGTTATACAAGCAATGATAATGCTTTCAAATTTAATGGAGTTTCTGAATTTAGTACTATGCGTCTGCATTGCCACTTCATCTTTTTTTTTCAAAAGCAAAGATTGACAAAAAAATACAGAATGGAGCACCTTTTTGACTGAGAATACTAATCTAGGTGTCAATCTGTTTGAGCAAAGCACTACATTTTGAAGATTTACAAAAAGGCTATCTTTCATTGGTATTTAAAATATGGTAGTCCAGATTGATAGCTAGTGAGATGCAAATTAAAGTAAAAAATTAAAGAATTATGCACAGTGGAAGGACATACAGATATAGAAGAAATATTAGAGTAGTCTTTCATGTGTGATCTATGGACTTTTTTGTTGCTATACTGATTTGGTATCGTGCATATCTTCAGTACTGCTGGTCTACTAACTCCCTTTTCTCGGCAACATTCACTTTATAAACCCATGGAAGGGTATTCAGAAGTCTCTGCACCTGCTGTGTATGTTATAAGTATCAGCTACCATAGTGTTTAACTTCAGCTGCATTTTTTTATATTTCAGCAATCATAAGGATCATGGTGGTGTAATGTTGATTGGCGTCTGGGCTTCCCCTGCATCAAGCATCTGTATCTACGTAGGGGACCTATTGCAGCCTCTGGAAATGGAGGCTGAGCATATGATTCACATGGTAATCCAAATGGAGATTGATGTCAGGCTCACTGTGCTCCTGTGCGAGTTGCCTGCACAAGTAGGGAAGAAGGGAGAGGGAGACCAAACTCAACCTAGCCACATTTCTGTGTTCCACCCCAGGGTCAGGGGACAGATGAAGGCTTTACTTTGCCTTCTGGCCTGCCAGCAGAACTGGTGTGTCAAAACCAGCGGATTTTAATCAGAAGCATGTGTGGCTGCCGCTGCAGTCTAGGAGACCAGGGAACTGGATCACGGTGGCTTCCCAGCCCTGACTCTGGTACAGCACAGTTACATGCTGCCCTCCCTGCATCTCATGACAAAGTCATAACCAAGTCTTGAAAATCTCCTGAGGATGGGCTGCACCATCAGTGCCAGAGCCCTAGCTCTGCCATTAAATACTCCGCGCTCCAGCCACAGGACAGTTTCAGTTTGGCAGCTGCACTTTCCTGAAAGTGTTCTGATATAGGTTCTGATCTATAGGATTTAGAAAGAATGTTACTAGTGCAGAAGAGACATGTTTCTCGTGATACTTAAAACCAGGCAGTCAAGTCAGTCACTGCTTTTAAAGCTGACAGGGCTGGGGGGTTTTTTGATGGTGTCGGTTTTGTTTTATTTTTAAATAAAGTTTTAATTGAAAATCTAGCAGTATTTGGCTGACTGGAAAGAATTTCTCGCTTCTGCCCTCATCTCCTCATGTTTTATACAAACTCTGATATAAGCAGGCTACATTAAGGATTAGACTTTGAGATCCCTTTTGTAGTTAAAATGTGCTTCATATTACACATAGTACATAGCTGAAACAATCTGCTAGGCAGCCTATGCATCAGCATCAGCATCTACCTCTCCACATAACTCAGTTTCACAATTCAGCCAGTTTTGAGGGGCATTGCTTGGCGTCATTATAACACAGATGAGCAGCAGGTGCCAGCTCATTATGAGATGCTGAGTCTGAAAAAGCGACTTTTCACTCTTAAAATTCTCTGTGCACTTCTGTGCAGTTATCAGGGAAACGTGCCTTATGAACCGTTCTCTTCAAAGCATCTGTAGCCATTATAATCTCCTATAAATAACTCTCACCAATATCTTATTCTCATCAAAAACTAAGGAGAAATATAGGCCCAAAGTAATTCCTCAGGGACTGGATGATATTTTTAAAAGAAAAGCAGATTAAGATGTCTCCAAGCACCAGAAGCATCTGTGCCACTAGGAAAAAAAAGCTATGACTGCCTTTTCACATGAAGGGAGGACATTTGCACAGTGTCCTCTCACATGTGCCATCCTGTTCTGAAGTGAAGAGCACTGCAGCTAATTAGTGTGCCTGACATACTAATTAGCATCTGTGGAAACATAAGAAATATATACTTTTAACAATACAATGGCTTAGAAGCTCAAAATAGTTAATTATCACAAAAGGAAGAAATGCCAAACAAATGGCAGTATATAGAAAGCGACTGGGGAGAGAGGAGGATACCGAAGCTTTATAAAGGTACCAATAAACACTTAAAATACCGTGCACCGCTCTCATGTTCTCACCGAGGTAAAGGAAGCATAGGGAGCATCCCACCTTCTCTCTGCCACTGCGCAGCAGAAGACAGAGGCAATTTCTCTCTCCCACCTAGTTCCCCAGTATGCCGTTTCTCTGATTCTTTGCACCCGTGTATGGGGGTGGTGAACCGAAGGGTGAGTCAATGTAAGTTATATATGTCTATTAATTAAAAAAAAAACCCAACCAAAACCAAACCAACAACAAACCAAGATTGAGAAATAGGAGGTAGAGGTGGTACTTTCAGGGATAATAATTTTTCACCCTAGACTACTGTGGGAAAAGCTCTGTATTTTCTGAGGTGGGCAAATTGGTTTCATATGCTACTTAAATTTGCTTAACTGTGCTGCCGGTAGCGAGCGTGGACTTAGCCCCATTTTCATTCCTTGCCTACCACACAGCCTCATTCATGGAAGTCCACTGAACTTTATTGATGGGAGAAGAGTTACTTCAGTGCTGGGAGGGCTGCCACATTGTTTGCTTTGCTGTGTGAACCTGTAATTAACAGGTGCTGTTGTTTCCTTCCTTTGAAAGTTTCTGTTGCCAAACCAGCTGAAAAGCCAGGACAGTTATTATTTTATGCATGTGTTTATTTAGGCTGCCAAGTTATCGGAACATGGGAGACTTTTTGCAGAAAGTAGCAGGATTTGTCACACACAGACAGATGGTTTCATTACGGATGGTGTAATTTCTGTACAGGAGGTGGGGACCTTTCTGTGAAAGGTGGGGGGACCCTGTGCAAGCAGCCCTGGACTTTGGCAGCCCCTTTCAAAGGAAACAGTAAACTGCTGATGATTAGGAGAGGGAGTTTTGTACAACTAGATACACTGCTGTAATGAGTGGGTGGTGGAGCTGCTTCTCCTTTCTTTAGCTGAGAAACATGATTTTTATTGTTACTAGAGTTAAGCCCGAATAACAGCTTCTGACCTATCATACAAGAAAGGGAGCTCTTACGTCCACAAAATTTAATCCTTTCTTGATACAGAAATCTTGTAATAGGTGCCCGCAGGTTTTCAACATATTCAGATTCCAGCTTGAACTTTATCCTGGTCCTTTCTCAGCGGGGTTCGCTTACAAATAGAAAAGAAATGCTGCCCCCTGTGCCCATTTTACCTTATATTCTTGTAATTGTTCTGGCATGCAAAATATAAGTCAAGATGCATATTTGGGGCTGCAGGGCTCTCCTTTCACTCTCCTCTTTCACTTCTGCATTAATTCTTGCCATCTTGATTTCCCTGCTTTAAAAGCCTACTCCTGTCAAGCAAGGAGAGGCAGCAGGAAGGCAGGCAAAATCAGCAGTAGTCTGCTGTCTGTGGCAACAGCCTGCATGTTTCTGATGACCCTCTTGCCCATGCCAGAGTCTTAGAAAGCTTGTACAAGACTTAAAAACTTAGACTAACCATCTGAGCCCCTATCACTTTACCCGATGCCTCTGTGAGGGCTCTCTACCCTGGCACACAGGCTGTGTGATTTGGAGCTGGGTTCCCCATCCTGGCAACATATTAAATGATAGCTGCCTTGAGCATCTTCAGCAATCTCCTGTGAACGTCCTCAGTGAACGAGTGAAAAGCATGAAGATCGCTTGTAGTGGGGTTTTAAACACCCAGAAAGAGTAGGGGACAGATGGGGAAAAAAGAGGTATTTAAAACATATACTCCTTCCAAAATACTTTCAAGGAATGGAAATGCTACAGGCTGGAAAAAAAAATTCAGGACTAAAATTTCAGATAAAGATAGAAGCCCAAAACAGTTAGGGTAATGTGAACAGAGAAGTCTCGTTGTCAGAGGTGATCTGGTTGGGACACATTTTGAATCACCTTCAAATGAATGTCATTGGCATGAAGCAATGGCATGTCATGGCAAAGTCAGCCATTGCAGCTGATAAACCTATGCTTGCTGAGAACCAGAAAGCGGTGTCCAGGAAGCCTCCTTGATGACAGATTTTTGCCTGCTGGTAGGTTGAAGGGTGAGGTCCTCTACTTGTCAGTGTCCCTTCGCAAAGCCATTTGAACAAAGGCCCAATTAAATGCAGTACCTGCCAAATCACTGGGTGGTAGTAGGGAAAGATCTTTTGGGAGGGATGCTAACATAAGTGGTGCTGCTGGAGAAATATGTGATGAAGGACACAACACAAAAGAAATTATATACTACAGAAGATGTCAGGAGACCTGCTGAGACTCAAAATTCAGACACTGAGCTCTGCAACATGTGTAACATTAGTAATGGATGAGTCCACATATCTGTTCTTAAGAGCAGGTGCTCTGTTCCCCTCCCTTTTTTTACATGACCAGTCCTCTCAATCAGAGTAGTTCAGTGGTTTTGGTGCAGACGTGTATCAGGGCCGATATCCCAAGGGCATACAACTTGAGGGTGAGTGGCTGTGGCCTTTCTCTGATCCTTTGTGAGGCTGCAGCCCTTTCCTCCTTGGGGGGAATTATTAAGAAACGTCTGTCTTGTTTCGGAGCTTCTTTTTACAGAATATGTAATATCTGAGGCTTACCTGCTTACATCAGATTTCAATAAAATTGGTGAATGGATGCAAAAGCAAGGACAGATAACATGCACATAAACACAGACAATGAATATAGTTACATAAGCCTCATTTCCTAAGCAAACCAAGCTAAAAAATATTTAATTACTGTAACTTATCCCAGAGACATATGAAGCAAAAACTGCTGAGGTTTTGATTTTCTGACTGAGGAGTTTTTATTTTTTTAAATAGTTGTCAGTATGATTTATGCAGGGCCTGGAATAGCTGTGAAATGGCAGCCATGCACTTTTCAGGAGAACAGTGTTCAGACTGGTGCTGGGATATGAGGATTTACAAGAGTGCAGAATAATGGGGAACATGGGAAGAAACTGAAATTTGACCTCCCTCAAAAATTCCAAAAAGACAATTTTTTTTTCTCCAAATATAAACACGCAAAAAACATTTTTCGAAAAGGGTTTTCTATGAGCTAGATATGTGGATAAAATATTTTTTCATAAACATGGGCACACATTTTCCAAGAACAAATGATTCTGACAGAACCTGGCAACTGCTTTGTGAAACTGGCATCATTGCCATTTTAGGTGCTGCAGGAGAAGCCATTTCACTGCAAATCAGCCAAGGGTCAGAAAGCGCCTTTTTCTGGGACAGGGTTATCAGGCTCCCAGGGCTGCAGCTTGGACCACACTTGTAGCCACAACACATGGGTTTTTTTGAGTGGTGGCAACTGCCTGATGCCCTGGAAGGACTTGGAGGAGCCGCAGCCTCTAGAGGATTCAGAGATATTGGAGGCAGTTGTGTTGTATGCACAATACTCCTGCTTTAAAGCTTTAGTGGAAAATGAAGCGCACAAAACTATGGACAGTTGGTACATAGACCTATCTTGGATAATACTTGTTCTGAAGCAAGGTACTGAAGAACTTGATCTTAAAACTTCTCAGTTAACTACGGGTAAAGCTATCTATGAATCTAAGAGCTGAGGAGTACTGCACCACAAGGAAAACTAAAATGCAGGAGGAAAGAGCCGATACCTTTATCAGGCAAAAATATTTGTGAGGTGGTTTCTTCAGCCTTACCTGCACTACAGATCTTCAACTTTAGAGCAATAACTGGTAGTCTGAGGAGATTTTGATCATGCTTAATGTCTGGGACCAGAAATTGAGAAAGAAACTACCAGGAGACTCAGAATTTACCCTATTGTATACTGTAAGATACAGAGATTTACAGTCACTGTGGGGATCTGGGGAGAACAGTAAAAGAGCATGACTCCTCAGAAGCTTTAGAAAGACTGTTTTAGCTGAGCTAAAGTAAGGCTAACCAAATCATGTGCTTGAAATGACATACCTGGACAAGAGATTAAGGCATTGAGATAGAGAGACATGTCAGAGAAAGATCACTGTGATCAATACATGTACCTCAAAAGATGAGAAAAGGATATGAAGAATAATTGAAGTGGTGAACTGCACAGGAACATAAGATGATTTCCATCAGCAGTATCCTGAGAACAAATGAGATACAAATACTACAATTTGTGGGGAAAAAATGCATTAGCTGGAGAAGCAGCAGCCCTCAGATGCTTGGAAAGTAAATGACAGACCAAGGCATTGATAAATGCTTCCAGAGAAGAGGAAGGCCAAATTTAGTGAATGCAAAATTAATGTATTTACCAATTCATCCTAACACTGTTGCTGATGTTTAAATGAAAACAGTGCAGTGCTCTCACTAATTTAATTGAATGTGACTATAAATATGTCAGAATCAACAAAGTGTCCTGTTCATCTGAAACTTCATTTCATCAGATAATTTCTGATGAGCTGTTACTAAGAACAGGGAGATTACATCTCAGCCTTGATCTTTTCAGGAACTATTATTTTTGTATGTTAACAATTATCTTTGGTTGCCTAGTCTTTTATGCTGTGCCAATAAGGTGCAGACAAGTCCTAGGGAGCTCAAATTGAAAACTTGCAAAATACTGCAAAAAGTAGAAATCCCTTTGTTGCTTTACTTTACAGAGGTATAAAAACTTATTTTTTGTAAATTTTAGTGTGTGTGCAAATGACTATAAATGTGTATAAATGGCAATAAATCTACATACAGAATGATAATAACTACATGAATAAAGAGATACTGCTCCTTTCTTTGTAAAAATATGATAGACTGAAAAAACCTGCCTAGAGGAATCTAGTCATAAATAACTAATTTTGATTTTCCAATATTAGTTCACATGTTAACCTACACTGCAATGCAAAAGAGAGAATTGAGTCTTTCAACAACAAAAAAAAGTTTGTATGGACTGTTTTTTCAACATCAGCAACATGATTTCACAAATATTTTAAAATATAACCCTGCTTAATGTCAGGCTTAATGAAATTTTCTTTTTAGTTTTGAGTTTATGCTGCAAATTGTTGTAATGTTCTGTGAAATTACAGGACTCAGAAAAGATGCTATATTTTCAGTTTTGAGTGTTCTGATGTTTTAGCTTTTATCATCCATTCGTGATGCATTCTGAGAAAATCAATAAAATAGTCATAAAAATCTTGTATGGAAATCTTTAATTCGTAACCTCCTTCCATTAATGCTATGTTGACTGAGCATAGCACATTTCTGATGGCTTCTGTAAATCCACAGGCTTTGTTGGTGTAGCTCCTGTGAAGCCTGAAATGGATTTCATGGCAATTCAGAAAAAGCATTGTTGATACCTATATTTTCATTTTCATGGGTCTGAGAATGTGCTGTTCAGGCTAGTCACAAAACCTATGGACTCTGTAAGCTGAATATATAGCTACTATGACTTTTGTAATTGAAACTGGGTAGATTTCTGTACATGGGACAATGTGGATAGGTTGTAATACATTTCTCAGCTAAGAAGTTGGGTGCTGATAAATAGCTGGATGCTAATACTTCTGTGAATGCTATTATTATTTCATTGTAACAGCTATGTTCAAGTTGTGAATGTATTTTTGTAATCTATGCTTACTCAATTATTACTATTATTTTGTATGAGAATACAAAGTCTTCTTTCCTGTTTTTAGAAATGCAGGCTGTTCCTTGACAGTTCTTTTTTATATACTTTGTACAACAAATAGCATATTTACCTATACATTGCCAGTTCTTTTTTATATACTTTGTACAACAAATAGCATATTTACCTATACTTACATGTTGATAATGGAACACTTCTGATCATAATATTGTATAATTTCTCTGCTAATGGATATCCTTTTTTCATTTTGTCCTGGTTCGAAGTAAAACAGAACCAACTTTCTGTTCAGTAATTTTACTTCTTAGCTAGGCCTCTTCTAACTCTGAAATGAACAGAATGTTGTGTCTGAAATGGATCATTCAGAGTGATAAGACAGTTTGTGCCAAGGAAAGGTACGCAGAGAGGCTCTTGATTATGCTTATTTCTATAACAAACAAGGTCAGCTAATTTCATTATTTGCCTGTTGGAGGGTCGGAAGTGGAGGGGTGTAGAGAGTTCCCACCTGTGGCGAGGACCAGACAGGACAGGTGACCCAAAATTGACCAACAGGGTATTCCATCCCATCTGCCCCATGCTCAGTATAAAAGATGAGGAATCAAAGGGTCAGCTCTTCTCCCTTCAGTGACTGACACCTGAGGAGTACCCTGCCTGTTCATCTGCCTTTGATCCTGATCCCTCTATTCCTGACTCCAACTCCGGAACCCGGTTCCCACCCTTCACTGAGTCCAGCCTGGGACTTCCCCACTGCCCACTGGTGGCGTCATCCTGGGAGCTTAACACGGTTTTGTATGTACTGTATCTCTTTCGTTATTTCNCCAGTTCTTTTTTATATACTTTGTACAACAAATAGCATATTTACCTATACTTACATGTTGATAATGGAACACTTCTGATCATAATATTGTATAATTTCTCTGCTAATGGATATCCTTTTTTCATTTTGTCCTGGTTCGAAGTAAAACAGAACCAACTTTCTGTTCAGTAATTTTACTTCTTAGCTAGGCCTCTTCTAACTCTGAAATGAACAGAATGTTGTGTCTGAAATGGATCATTCAGAGTGATAAGACAGTTTGTGCCAAGGAAAGGTACGCAGAGAGGCTCTTGATTATGCTTATTTCTATAACAAACAAGGTCAGCTAATTTCATTATTTGCCTGTTGGAGGGTCGGAAGTGGAGGGGTGTAGAGAGTTCCCACCTGTGGCGAGGACCAGACAGGACAGGTGACCCAAAATTGACCAACAGGGTATTCCATCCCATCTGCCCCATGCTCAGTATAAAAGATGAGGAATCAAAGGGTCAGCTCTTCTCCCTTCAGTGACTGACACCTGAGGAGTACCCTGCCTGTTCATCTGCCTTTGATCCTGATCCCTCTATTCCTGACTCCAACTCCGGAACCCGGTTCCCACCCTTCACTGAGTCCAGCCTGGGACTTCCCCACTGCCCACTGGTGGCGTCATCCTGGGAGCTTAACACGGTTTTGTATGTACTGTATCTCTTTCGTTATTTCCCTTTTTATCTTCTTATTAATATTTCATTAAAGTAGTTTAGTTTCTTCTAAACTCGTAAATCTCTCTTTATCTCTCCTCCTCCTCCCCATGCACGAGAGGCTGGGGGGGAGCATCTGTTGCAGGCCATTGGCCGATTTGGCTAAAACCATGACACGGTTGCACTCGTACATAACATATACATACTAATTACTGGATAGCAGTTGGAGTAGGAGTTGGCATGTTCAGCATAATCTTTAAGTACTCTCATCCTCATGTGAGAAATGCAAAATGAGTTCTCGGTGTTCCTCCTCGTGTTTAGATGGAACTTCATACATTCAAGTTTGTGCCCATTATCTCTTGTCTCCATTAGAATCTTTGCTTGTTCATTATATGTTTTCAGATGAGCCAAAACATATTTTCTCAGCATTTTGTCTAACAAAGCAATGGATGAAGCAAACAATGTTTTCTTTCCCATCAGGATATTCTTGAGGAAACCTTAGTAGTCCTACATGGAGGATACAGTTAATTATTGCCATTAATAGGTAAAGGCAAGATTATGTTATCTTGTAATATCTAGTACAGTTGAAGTTGATGCTGAGCATTTATGTGCTATTTTTAATTCAATTCACATATATTTGTGTTAAAGATCTTTGATGGAATTTTCTCTATTTAATTTACACAGCTATTCTGAACTACCCTACATAGTCAATAGAATAGCAAAAAGGTATTTTCAAAGTCCTCTAGAGAATGTTATTCCACTCCAGCTGGACTGTTTGAACTCAGTTGGACATCATTTTTCGGTGGCAGTGCTGTCCATCCTAGTCATAAGGAATTTAAGCGCTTGCTTTAGAAGGGCTGTCATAGAATCAGTCATAGAATCACAGAATCCCAGGTTGGAAAGGACCTCAAGGATCATCTGGTCCAACCTTTCCTGGAAAAAGCATGGTCTAGACAAGATTTCCCAGCACCCTGCCCAGCTAAATCTTATAAGTGCCCAGTGATGGGGAATCCACCACTTCCCTGGGGAGATTGTTCCAATGTTACAGTGGCTGATGTGTTCTCATTGTGAAAAATTTTCCTTTTGCGTCCAACCAGAATGTCACTGGGAGTAACTTGTACCCATTACCCCTCGTCTTTTCCATGTGGCTCCTTGTAATAAGCAAGTCTCCATCTTCTTTGTTGCCACCCTTTAAATACTGGAATGTGGGGATAAGGTCTCCCTTAAGCCTTCTTTTCTCAAGGATGAACAAACATAGTTCTCGCAGTCTTTACTCATATGTTAGGCTTCCTCGCCCTTTGATCATCTTTTGTGCCTGTCTCTGGACCCTCTCCAGCCTGTCCACATCTTTTTTGCATAGCAGGGACCAAAACTGAGCACAGTGTTCCAGGTGTAGCCTGACAAGTGCAGAGTAGAGTGGGATAATGACTTCATCTCTGCTGGTGATGCTCCTGTTGAGGCAACCCAGCATCTTGTCGGCTTTCTTCAAGCTTATTGTCTGCCAGGACCCCCAGATCCCTTTCCACAGAGCTGCCCCCCAACTGGGTAGATTCCAGCCTATGCTACACTCCTGGATTTTTTTTCCCAGGTGCAAGACCTTACAGTTGTCTTTGTTGAACTTGCGAAGGTTCTTGTTAGCCCACCTTTCCGGCCTATACAGGTTTTCCTGCAGGGTGGCTCTCGCTTCTGAAGTGTCCACTTCCCCACTCAGTTTGGTATCATCACTGTGTCACTAAGCATCAGTATAAGTGCAGTTTAAATTAATGGAAGAGGAAGGCTGAATCTTGGCTACAGACAATGTCAGCAGACTGAGGAATTGCAGATTTGACAGATACTCCACTTACGTTCCGCTTTGGGTATTTTATAGTTCTGTTTTCTAATTTGTCCAAAGCAACCCCAGCTAGGTTTGGTTTTAAATTCTGATGTCAGGACCTTTGACTTGCTCTGGTTTATCCAAATGTTTTCCATCTGCTTTATTGTTATTCTATTGGCTTCCTCTTTTTCATAAAACTGAATTAAGAGTCAGCTTCAGTACAGAAAATTAAGAGTGATTGCCATCACCTACATCTGCCTGAGATACTACCTGAGTATGCAGCCCCTCAGACTTTGCACATCTCAGCAAAAATCCTGGGAAGCACCTCAGATTTTTCCCTCAGCACATCCAGCACAAAATTTATGTTTAAATAGACATGAGAAAATTGCGCATGCAGCATAATATTCTCTGATAGTCAGTTACAAACTGTAAAGACAGGCAATTTTTCTCTTCTCATTTGCATCCAGACAAATATAAAATTTTAGCTTCTACAATATTCATTTTGTCCTGTTTGTTTTCTATTGCAGAACTCAATGTACATATTTAGTGGTACAATAATGAGGCTAATGTCCCAGCAGTAGTACATAGCTTTTGAATTCTCAGCATCGTTCAGTCAATGTTGTAGGCATATGAAGTCCAGGTAAAAGAAAGGAAGAGAGAGGAGACTTCCAGCTGCTCAAATCTCACCCCGACTCCTCCTGAGAACAGCAAATTCCCAGAGGAAGCCTCCCATCTCTTAGCATAGATGGCTGTGGTATATCATAGAATGTGCTGGGTTGGAAGGGACCTTTAAAGGTCATATAGTCCAACTCCCCTGCAGTCAGCAGGGACATCTTCAACTAGATGAAGTTGCTCAGAGCCTCATCAAGCCTGGCCTTGAATGTCGCCAGGGATGGGGCCTCCACCACCTCTCTGGGCAACCTGTTCCAGTGTCTCACCACCCTCATTGTAAAGAACTTCTTCCTAATGTCTAATCTAAACCTACCCTGCTCTAGTTTAAAACCATTGCCCCTCATCCTATCGCTACATGCCCTTGCAAACAGCCCCTCCCCAGCTTTCCTGTAGGCCCCCTTCAGGTACTGGAAGGTCGGGAGACTATAAGGTCTCCCTGGAGCCTCCTCTTCTCCAGGCTGAACAACCCCATCTCTCTCAGCTTGTCTTTGTAGGAGAGGTGCTCCAGCCCTTTGATCAGCTCCGTGTCCCCCCCATATATGACCTAGGACAAAGGGCAAAGCAGCAGCACAGGATCCCAGCAGACTCTGAAAGGCCATCTCTTTGCCATACTGAATGCATTCTGAAAATTTCCTCTTATCTAGAATCATCATCTGCAGTCTCACAGATGATAAAAATGTGAGACTTGGTCTATATTATGGAAAAATATCTAAACCACATGATTAATAACCTTGGACTATTCTTTGTCTGTACTGACACACAAATGTGAGGCATTGCAAGATCATTATGAAATAGCTAAGGTAGCAAGGAAAAATCCGTACAAGGAGCTAGAAAATCAAATTCTGTCTCCTACTGGCATCTTTGTTTCTAAGCAGTAAAGTTCTAAATAAATAGAATGAGTACATATTCCAGAATAATTCAGATCAGAAGAGAACCTGAGATAGGAAAAAATATTTCAGGACTGTCATTTTTCTCTGCAAGGCTGATATTGCAGAAAACCAAGGGTTAGATCTTCATATTGTTCCATAAACAACAACAGAACAGGAATCTGTGATGAAGTATCCGTTCCATAAAAAGCATGAACAAGACTCTAGGCAAGGTTTCCGTAGATGTCCTCAGTACACTGATCTGTGCAAGAAATCTCTCCTAAGATAAGATACAATTTATATCCAGTAAGCTAGGAGTGAGATGAGCCCATTAACCATTAGTGATGTTAGGAATGGAGATGCAATATAGCTAAATCAGGGGAATATGAACATTTATCAGATGTTCTAATTGCCAGTGAAATAATTTGTGAGATAATCTGCTGGCCAGAGCAATGCAAACAAGTAGGCAAAAGCAATTGTTGCACACAAGGCTTCTGAAAATTGCCTTCCAAATAGAACTGTTAGCACGCAGTAAAATAAATTAAATAAATGAAAACATATAGCAAAACACTAAGACAGGCTTTAAGATGAGGCTGCTCTTTTATTTCTCTTTTTTTCAGAAAAGGTGAAGGCATATGCAAGACAATACAAAAGTGTAATTATAGGGACAATATATGATAAAAACAACCATTTCCAAAACCAAATCACTCTTGGTACCAATTAAAAATTAACCAAAAGGAAAATTGCTTATTGAGCTTAGAGACAGAGTACAAAGGTATGATGACTCAAAGAATTGTCTTAGTTTCTTAATATAATTTCAAGATACTCTACCTAGCCTTTGAATCTGATACTCGTAACAGGGATTTTTCACTACTAGGACTGTATGTGACAAAATTGTAACACCGTATATGAGAATTATCTCATTTTATTAGATTTAAAAAGAAAACTAAGAATTTTCTCAGAAAGTGAGCACACAGAAAAGCCACATCTCAAAATATCCTCAATGCAAAACTTCTGTCTCTCATTTCAATCCAATTCCATTTGTTTTTCTCTGCCTTCCTTCTTTCCCTTCTCATTTCCACCTTTTTATTCTCTTCTATGTTTCCCCTGAGCTAAGATTACAATTTTTCTATGAGTAACAAAAATTAAGGAAAAAGTTTACTTCCTACAAGAGCTATTTACCAGAAAATCCTTGTTTTGGGATGTACTTCTCTGATGGCAACATTTGTCTTTTCTTCCTTTCTATTCTGAAGGCCCAAAAGATGCATTGATGCCGCAAGTTCCTCCCAAAAGCTAAGCTACCTTATAATGTATCAGTAAATTGCAATAGCTGTTCTAGCCCTTCTCTAAAAAAACCAGAATTAGTCGCGAATAAAAGGATAATTAAGCATTACTGTTGATGGTGATTGGATTCTCTAATTCTTATCTAAAGTGATCATATTAAAGCACATTTTTATGTAGAAAAATTTTGTTCTCTTCAATGGCAGATGTATCCTTTAACTTCAGGGCACTATTAGATCCATTATTCTGCAGTTATGGCTATGTTGGTTGATTTTTTTCCATGAGTTAAATGTACTGTTAATAAGGTGTCAATTACCAATGCAAGCAAACAGGGCAAAGAATAACATTTGCAATTGCTGTAGTTATCATCTAAGTGCAATTATTTACAACTACTGAAATAAATCACTTCAGGTTTTAAAGCTATCTTTACAGCATCGACAGTTATCCTTTTTTTATTATAGCTGCCTTTTAAAATGTCTTTTTCAAAAAAATAAGGGAGTGAGAAAAATGCTAGTCAACTTCATTTATCGACAGAGAGAAATCAATATGCATGAAATTTATGCATGAGTATTTTTTTAGTAGGTCTTAAGTACATATTTGTGTCCCTTCTCTTTCTCTATTTCTCCTTACATCTAACCCTATGGGTTCTCCTGAAAAGGCAAAATGTATTTTCTATATTTTTATATATATATGTCTAATTTTTATTTTATTGTATTCTAAAATAGTTGAACTGAAACTTTGCTCTTTCTGATGTCTACTTGTGCTTAATAAGTGCATACACTCATGAAATCCAAGGTAGTATCATTTTTCATAGGAGAACTTTCAGGATTCTCCTAGTTAAAAGCACACACACATTCTGAGAACAAACACTGGACAGAAACAGGAATAGATCACTGAGAAACCTCTTCCTGTGAAATGCGGAGAAGGTGAGATTAAAAATGCAGTTTTCTTTCTGAAAAGGAGCATTTATAATAGCTGCTAACAAGAAAAAGAGACCAGGCAGCTTCTGTGGAAGCATATGATTTGTCATCCACAGCACAGTACCAGAGAACGGTGCATTTCTAGACTTCATTATCCTCATATGGCTGGGGCTGTGTTGACAGGGGTTTCCCTCTTTGTCTGACTGGGGCTATGTTGACAGAGGTCCCCTGATTATTCTGAAGAAAAGTTTATTAAATAGCATTCAAGGAAGCAAAGCATGTCTGGAAGCAGCTGGCTGTAAGGTGTGAAGGGCCACTCATCGCCTGCCTCTCATTGTGTCGGAGCATCCACCCTCTCCTGACTGCCTTCAGCAGCAGCCGTCGAATCTGCCACACTCCCTTCATGCCTGTGGTGTAAACTCTGATCACTAGCTGATGGCGACAGCTTGTTTTTCAGATCATGCTTTCTCCTTACTTTCTGTATCTAACACCCCTGGAAAAACAGAACCTTCCCAGAATCCAGCTGTATCTTTCAAATATATACTCCTGTCGTACGCATCAGCCTCCTGGCAGATACTTAACTGAGATGATCCTTTCTTGCCTGCTTCCCCCACATTTTTAGCTTTGCTGCTGCTTTCATTAACTCCTCATTACATGCTCTGAGCATACAAATTTTTCCAAGGCCAGAAGGAGAGACGAGCTTCCTTGTTGCATTATTCCTTCTGGTACAAGCTGAGTCTACCTGTGTTGCGTTTGAATACAAAGTGTGGAGAAACAGCAGTAAAATACACTGATTTCACAGAGCAGGGAAAATACGTCTGAAGAGAGGAAAGAGGTTGGGGTTTTCTTTCCATGCCTCTCTGTCTTTCCGAGTCTTGGCTATGTTTCTAAGGATAGTTTTTTTAGACAGAAACTAGTTCTTCAAGTGGTCTGTGTTTTTTTTTGACATGACTTCTATTTTGCCATCTTCTTCCCACCTACTCACTTCCTAAAATAGACCCATTATCACAGAAAAGAAGGTGAAACAAAGACTCACACATTGATCTAAGATGCCCAGATGAACAATAGCATTGGGGAAATCAAGGTTAGGGGCAGTATGCACTAACAGGCATGAATGTATCAATTTTTGTATTATGGAAGTTGGTGATTTTCCATCAGTGTTGACTCCTGTAGCAGACATGTTTAAAGGGCGACTTGACACCAGTTCTCACGGCTATCTTGTGATTGCATATGCATCTAATCTGGCCTGGAGAAGCTTCTAGTCTTGACAATTTTTCCAGCATGTTGGTGGAGGCTTCTGCACAAATGAGTCTCCATAGGAATTGGAGCAGTATGAAGATGAAGAATGAAGTTTAAATATTTTTTAACCTGTCAGTTATAAATTATATAGTGGTGCGGTGAAAAGATGTGGTAACATGAGTTCAATTATTCCAGTAACAAATAGGAAACAAAACAAAATCCACAGAATCTCACAGGTCATCATGACAATTCAGCTTTCTATTATAATAGGTTCACTCACCTCCAAACCAGCAAGAAGTGCATTTATTATTTATTCATTTATCCAGTTTGCATTACTGGAGATAAAGGCAGTGGTACACTTTGAAAATCGATATGCTTAAGCCTATGCGTAAAGCAACAAAGGTACCAGTCACTTACGTTAACTGAAAAAGCCATTAGTATGTTTGGGGAAAGGAAACAGGAGGTGTTACATGGATACTTTCTACTGGGCTCTTAAAGAAAAAACTTCAACCAAATTTGTTCTTGACTTGATTTTACAAAGGCACGTAGTACCAGTTTTACAAAAAAACAGATGGTCAAGGTGCTCTGTAGAAGTCTTTGAAATGGTAATATATAATCTAAAACCTGTAGAAGATGCAAATAGCTACAGCACAGACTACAGAATAACCACCGGGACAAAAAATAAGAGGATTTAAAGGCAATCAAATACATTCATGGGGGAGAAATTCGGGCGTGTTGATCTGCTGGAGGGTAGGTTGGCTCTGCAGAGGGATCTGGACAGGCTGGATCGATGGGCTGAGGCCAATGGCATGAGGTTCAACAAGGCCAAGTGCCGGGTCCTGCACTTGGGTCACAACAACCCCAAGCAGCACTACAGGCTCGGGGCGGAGTGGCTGGAAAGCTGCCCGGCAGAAAGGGACCTGGGGGTGTTGGTGGGCAGCCGGCTGGATATGAGCCAGCAGTGTGCCCAGGTGGGCAAGAAGGCCAACAGCATCCTGGCCTGGATCAGNAGGTTAATGGTTGGACTTGATGATCTTAAAGGTCCCTTCCAACCTCACCGATTCTATGATTCTATGAAAATGACACAGGCTTTGGTTGAGAAGCTCCTGAGTTGCAGGTTGCCAGAACTTGGATGGCTGTAATACAGAATACACACCTGCTTGTCATGGTTGTCTTCTTCCCATGCTGTCCCCCTTTTGTCCTTACCAGCACCCGCTGGAAAGCCTCCAGGACCTCCTGGAGCCTTGCCCTGCCGCAGCATAGATATTCTAACACACCCTAAAGCAACCTGACAGGGTAAATACACTTGATGGACAGCAATTTGTTCAACGTGGATGGCTTAAGGCCACAAGGCCAGCTTTTAAGGTAATCTGCTGCCATTTGTCATGCTGGGGAAGTGAAAGAAAACAGACATTTCTGTAGATTATACACTCTTACTTGTGTTGCGGGCTGAACAGCAGAGGTTTCATTTTCTAGTGGAAGTACTGAAGTCTCCAGTTCTGATATTTTCTAACACAAAACATTTAGAGGGCTAGAGGCAATTAGGCTGTATACAAGAAATATTGGATATCACTGAAAGAAGAACCATCATGAATAGCCCATTCTGTAAGCTAAATGAATCCTAGGAGTGATATACTGTCCAAGTAGATGTGTGATTATTCCACAAGAAATATTAGATCTTTTAAATGAATTGAAAGGTGAAGTCATCTGGCACAGTAGCAGAACATAATAGAAGTTATTTAACAGGTTGAAACAACTCCCATTGAATTACCAGGACTTATCTCCTTTGATGTATGTAACCCAACCATTGTAAGAGCAGATGTCTCTGGACATGTGGATTAAGATGTCTCTGACAATGGATTAAGGAGACTACTATTGAAAGAGCATGATAGTCTCCTGAAGTCAGTTGCTTACTATTTAATGTCTATGAATAATACCGCAAGTGGTTATTATGAAATTGAATCTGTCTCTTCTTAGTCAAAAATATAGGAAAAATCCTGAAGGATAAGAGTCTCATGAACTTGTTCCTGACTTCATGATGCTCATGCCAGGACAAACAGCTATGCCTTGGACAATGTGGTAGTAAGCTTTCAAGCTAACTGACAGAGTAATGGATTTTTGTGAGGTGGCCATGGGATGATAAAAAACCCAAGAAATCAGGAAAAAATTGAATTCAAGACTAATTGATACTTTTTTTTTTCAGTAAAATTTGGAAAGAAATGTAAAAAGTTCATTTTGGAGGAATTTAAAATAATGTTTTTTAAAAAATAAAATCTTTGTTGCTTCCAGGATATTTGAAATACTTTTACTTGCAATTATTATGGCAAAATTTTCCTGAGAAAAGGGTTCCCATCTACTGCCTGCTACAAAATCTGCAAATTGGTGCTTGAGGCCACAAGTTCTGTGGCAGGAGCTTGGTGTAGGGAGTGCAACAGGGTAAGAGTTTCTTTTCCACCTCATCAGGAGACAATTCAGGAGGTAAGATTAGGACCCAGTCATCATGGCAGTCCCGTTTCTGATCCTGATACTGCTTTGTGGGGACAGGGTGGCTCTGCCACTGCCACCTTGCCTTAGGGCGCAGCAGCTGCAACATGGCAAGAAAGACGACTGATACTTCTTCCTTCCTGAAACGACAGAGAAATATTAGAGTTTCCACAAATGAAGACAGTTTGAGAAGGTTTGTGAGATAAATTGTAGGGCTTTCTGTTAGAGGGAGACATTATTCGGTCAGGAATGTGACCAGAGGGCTCAGTCAAATATGAGCCAGGCTCAAGAAGATTTCAGATAATGCAGGAGGCCCTGCAAAGCTTGAATTCTTTCACTGTACCTCTGCATCCCCTGACATAATCTGCCAGCCAAAAATAATTAACCTTTAGATCAGTCTCACAGATTGGCACAGCAGAACTGGCAGTGAAATCTGCTTGGCAGCAAGAGTTCTCATGGAGAACGGCAGGGCTTGTGTTTGTAACTCAGTCAGGTCCTTCCTTCTTCATTTACATTGATGGAAAATATACAAATGTGGCATTTTGAATTAATGCATAGTCATTTTCTCCAGATTAATACTGAGGGACTGGTGGGTACTGTTCATGCTGTGTTAGTGAGAGGGATAAACGAGGCCACGCACACCTTAAAGCAGTGCCACAGCAGGGTGGGAACTTAAACAAGATGAAGAAGACACTCATAGGAAGAAAACATCAAGGAAATAGCACCATGACCAGAGAAGTTGTTTTGTAATGCAAATTTCAAAATTTATCAGTATCCAATGGGAAGAAAAAAATTACAGCTGAGACAGTTATATTAACTGGCTATTGTTATTGTTAGGCTTTTAATTTGCCTTGCAATCTACATCTACTATATTAATTATTACATGAATAAGCATTTATTGTATTATGCAGTACAGAACAATCTAGTTTTAACTAGCATGGACGTGTTGTTTTTTTTCTAGATTGTCTGTTATTATGGATTGGGCTGGTTGAAGATTTGTTGTTGGACTTCTATAGGAAAGTGCCATTCTCTAACAAAAACGAAATTAAATATTGACATGAGGACTAATTATGACTACTAAGTGATAAATTGGTAAAGGAAGACTTCCATAAGCTATTTCAGCTGTAGAGATCAGATGGGGTCTCATTAAATACCACAACCTTTAGAAGTAACATGATGGCATAATCACTTTAAAAATCCCATAGTGATTAAACATTTGATTTTTTGCACTGTATTGAGCTGATTTCAGAAGTACCGTAGCACACACCACATTAGAACTATGGTCACTTTAAAAACAATCTGTCCTTTTCAATTGTTTACGTATTACACTGACACAAGCGCCCTTTTTTTTCACATTCCATTGGTTTGCACAGATTATTCAGAGCCTATGCAAAGCAGAATACTCCTGTGTATGGACCACAACTTAGTACAATAAACTGCATCTCTGAAGAGATTTGCTTCTGATAGAACCAATCAGAATTTTTCTTCAATGGAAAAGAAAAATGAGTGTGAAAAATCATAATTTTGCCAGTATTATGACTATTTTTGTGTGTGCCATACAACTCTACCACCAAACCCAATAGGAAAGCATTGGATCAGAAATTTAGATATTCCCAAGTAGCTTTAAATTGGTGAACAGATACTGTTTTGCAGTACCTTTTTTATGAAATGCAATTTTTTCCATTTTTATTTTAAATTTCTAGATGGCTACCCTAAGGAGGAAATGATTTACAGATGGAGAAAAAACTCAGTGGAGGCTGCTGATCAGAAATCTTGGAGACTCTATCAGTTTGACTTCATGGGTCTGAGAAATACTTCAGAAATTGTGAAAACCTCTGCAGGTAAGAATGATACAAATGGCATTGCTTGTTTTGGAAAACAAATTATTTCAAAATATTTGTTCCAAGTTGTCTTTTATTCAAGTGCAATTTTATTTCAATGTGTACCAATGTTCAGATTAAAACCTCAAAAGTGTAGGCTTCAAAATATTGACTTTATCAAGATTCTGAAAACTTCCTTTTCTTTTTCTCTACTCTTTTTGTTATTTCACAAACCAAGGAATAAATGGTAACTTGACATAGCCATTTGCTATATACTTGAAGTTACTATATGATTCTTATTCCTCAGCTAAGTTTATTAAGCTATTCCTGCACTGAAACATATGTTTTCACTATAAATTAAACAGGAAGATTTTGAGCACAATGGTAGGGTTAGTGAAATTAGACACTTTCACTAGTAATCATTTATCCACAAGTTCAGTATTTTTCTTAATGTTTCAAAGGCACTCTTTATTACTCAGCTGATAGATGCCTTTGCTAGTGACCTTACCAATAGATTGCCATTAAAATCTACTGATGCCTATTTTATTTCTTCAGAAATCTTACTGTCTCTTATAATAACATCAACATAGGGACAAAAAGAGATGTGTAAATAGAATTCATTATTTGAACTTGATAAATTGTCATAAAATTCACACAATGTCTAAACTTTTTACGTGACAGCAGTAAGCTCCGTGATCCCATTTGCTAAGTCTTCTCCTGGCTGCAGAAGGAACCTGCTTAGAAGCAACCTTCTGCTTAAATAGTGGTGAATTTTTGAAAAATTCAATTTATTTATTTTTTCAAAATGCAAGCAGAACTATGTTTTGTTATTCTTTTGGAAACACTGTGAATAATAAATTATAACAATAAGAAATTATTAATCTGTGAAACAACTGCTGTTGGGTCATGGCCCACTCACATCAGTGATGTATTCTCAGGACTGGATAGCAGTTTTGATAGCAATGAAAAGACACTAAAGCTTTAGTGAATATTTTCTGCTGGTAGTTTAGCAGAGCAAAATGTTGCAATCAGCACACACATAAAATCTCACTTCTGTTATGGATAGAAATCTGTAAGTTTCTCAGGAATGCTAGTTTCTCAGATGAGTCAGCCGTAAGTTGAACCAGGAGTTGGTGGATAACAGTCAAGTACCAAACACCAAATCAGTAAATTATCTGTGTATGCAGAAGTGGAGCTCATTGGAAGGGATAATATGAATAGAAGAGAAAGCTCTGCTTTTTCTGCTTTGCTCACATCTAGGGTGATGCCATTCTGAAGTTGCATCAAGAACTGCTAAATATATGTGCAAGAAGAATTACTGAGTCAGTTGTATTAAGTATAGACAATCTCTTGATAAACAGATCTATTAAACTCTTCCTTTACACAGGACAAAGCCATTTTTGTAGAAGTCTCATTCAAGTGAGTAAATGGTTAATGTGGAACAAGGGAAAATATATTTCCTATGCCCTTTTTATTATGTGCTTAGTTCTTATTAAGATGAGACAGCTGGCAGTATGTTTTTCCTATTATTGCTATTGCTGCTTCTGTCCACCCATGTTTATGGTTTTGAACTGAACCTACTGAAGCCATCATGACATTTCTATTTTCCTAAAGACATCACAGTGGCAGAAAGTTGTTGGCAAACTGGAGTTTATTCAAACACTAAAAAAACCCCAAATCCTATCAGAAGATTGTGGAAACTAACTTGGAAGAAACATTATAAAATGTGTGGGTCAGATTGTCAGATGGGGTTACTAGGTAGAAGAATGAGTTGCGTGTATGGCCTATATATTCTGGCCAGCAGATGTCTGAGGAGTGGCTCTCATTCAACAAATATATGAAACACCTGAAAAATAAACCCCTGAGTTTTCATGTTGACCTGAATTTACATAGAATAGATTCTCTGACTGTATTTAGACTGTAGTTTAAGGTACTTTCAAGGCCAGATTTATTGAACATCAACAGTATTTAAAGTTAGGAGCAAACCTAGGGCCAGGACTTAGAAAAACTAACTGGGACATTAGAAAACCTTGAGTATGCTCAACACCATAGAGCAAGGATTCCTGAAATGGAGGGAGAGGGGCAGGACACAGCCTACCCGGGACAGTGCAATATGTATCAGAGACAAAATTTAAGGTAATTATAGAATCATAGAATCATAGGGTTGGAAGGGACCTTAGTAGATCATCTAGTCCAACCCCCCTGCCAGAGCAGGGCCACCTTAGAGCAGGTTACACAGGAACGCGTCCAGGTGGGTTTTGAATGTCTCCAGAGACGGAGACTCCACCACCTCCCTGGGCAGCTTGTTCCAGTGCTCTGCCACCCTCAAGGTAAAGAAGTTCCTCCTCATGTTTAGGTGGAACTTCCTATGCTCAAGTTTGTGCCCGTTACCCCTTGTCCTATCACTGGGCACCACTGAAAAGAGCCTGGCCCCATCCTCCTGACACCCACCCTTCAAGTATTTATAAGTGTTAATTAGGTCCCCTCTCAGACGCCTCTTTTCCAGGCTAAAGAGACCTAATTCCCTTA